>OW026312.1:7500-185000 GCA_932273695.1 Apotomis betuletana | reverse complement strand
AGACACTGATAGACACTGAAAGACACTGACAGACACTGATCATCTTCTATCAGTGTCAATCACTGATAGACACTGATAGACACTGATAAACACTGATAGACACTGATAGACACTGATAGACACTGATAGACACTGATAGACACTGATAGACACTGATAGACACTGATAGACACCGATAGACACTGATAGACACTGATAGATACTGATAGATACTGATAGACACTAAAAGACACTGATGGACACTGATAGACACTGATTGACACTGATAGAAACTGATAGACACTGATAGACACTGATAGACACTGATAGACACTGATAGACACTGATAGACATCAGTATCTATCAGTATCTATCAGTGTCTATCAGTGTCTATCAGTGTCTATCAGTGTCTATCAGTGATTATCAGTGTCTATCAGTGTCTATCAGTGTCTATCAGTATCTATCAGAATTTATCAGTATCTATCAGTATCTATCAGTATCTATCAGTATCTTTCACTATCTATCAGTATCTTTCAGTATCTATCAGTATCTATCAGTATCTATCAGTATCTATCAGTGTCTATCAGTGTCTATCAGTGTCTATCAGTGTCTATCAGTATCTATCAGTGTCTATCAGTGTCTATCAGTGTCTATCAGTGTCTATCAGTGTCTATCAGTGTCTGTCAGTGTCTATCAGTATCTATCAGTATCTATAAGTATCTATCAGTGTCTATCAGTGTCTTTCAGTGTCTATCAGTGTCTATCAGTGTCTATCAGTGTCTATCAGTATCTATCAGTATCTATCAGTATCTATCAGTATCTATCAGTATCTTTCTCTATCAGTCTTTTTCTCTATCAGTTCTTTGTCTATCAGTTTCTATCAGTGTCAATCAGTGTCTATCAGTGTCTATCAGTGTCTATTAGTGTCTATCAGTATCTATCAGTATCTATCAGTATCTATCAGTATCTATCAGTGTCTATCAGTGTCTATTAGTGTCTATCAGTGTCTATCAGTGTCTATCAGTGTCTATCAGTGTCTATCAGTGTCTATCAGTGTCTATCAGTGATTGACACTGATAGAAGATGATCAGTATCTATCAGTATTTATCAGTATCTATCAGTATCTATCAGTGTCTATCAGTGTCTGTCAGTGTCTGTCAGTGTCTATCAGTGTCTAAAAGTGTCTATCAGTGTCTATCAGTGTCTATCAGTGTCTATCAGTGTCTATCAGTATCTATTTATTTATTTATTTATTTATTTAAATACATAGCAGGCTTACAGTTTTCACCAAGCGCCTACAATGCTAGAGTTCACTATACATAAACCTTTAAACAATAAGCATTACAAACTAATGACATAACAATTTTTAGAAGGTACAAACAACATTTTTTTTTTTTTTTAGTAGTAAGAGTTGCACATTGCACTTATTTTAGCGAGCAGCGCATGCCAGCTGTCGGCAAACAGGTCGGCATCTTGCTCCAGTACCAGCTCGTTGAGCAGCGCGGGAGCTCGTGCGCCGGGCGCGTTGTTAGCTCGGCGCGTGCGCATCCCCGCCGCCGCCCGCTCCGGCGCAGCGAACAGTGGGCGGCGGCGGCGGCCCGCGCGCCCGTATTGCTCTGGGACGAATAAACGGATACTTTCTAAGGCTATCGGGTTATCGATTTTTCCTCGTAACAAAAGACAGTAATGCACGGCGAGATGGAGTTTCCGTCTATAATTGAGAGTGTCGAGCCCGACCATGCCCGCCACAAAAAGTGATGGAAATAAAAATGGATAATATCCATACTGTTTCTTATAAATGTGACGCGCAAACTTTCGCTGGACTCTTTCGAGCATGAGTTTGTAAGTCTCCTCGACAGGATCCCATATTACAGAGTTAAACTCCAACTTACTACGTACGTATGCGTTATACAATACAATTGGAACAGTCGTGCTGGTAAATTGTGGTGCCATACGCATTACAAAACCTAGTGTTTTGTTCGCGCTTTTTACTACTGAGCGAATGTGGCTATGGAAATCTAACTTAACATCAAGCTCGAGACCCAAATCACGGATATTCTGGACGCGAACAATAGCCTCGCTGTCGAGGTGATATGTAAATTCCAGAGGATATTTGCTTCTACTAAACGTAATGATTTTACATTTCTTCCCATTGAAATACAGTCTATTGGTTAGGCTCCAATTCAAAACGGCATCTATGTTGCGCTGCAGCACATTACAATCATAAGTTGTATCAATGGCATAGAACAGCTTTAAATCATCAGCGAACAGTAGGCACTTGACACCGCTGACCACCGCAGGCAAGTCATTGATCATCACCAAAAATAGGGTGGGTCCAAGCGTACTTCCTTGGCTCACTCCAGATCTGGTGAAATCTATCAGTATCTATCAGTATCTTTCAGTATCTATCAGTGTCTATCAGTGTCTATCAGTGTCTATCAGTGTCTATCAGTGTCTATCCGTGTATATCAGTGTCTAACAGTGTCTATCAGTGCCGATCAGTGTCTATCGGTGTCCATCAGTGTCTATCAGTGTCTATCAGTGTCTATCAGTGTCTATCAGTGTCTATCAGTGTCTATCAGTGTCAATCAGTGTCTATCAGTGTCTATCATTGTCTATCAGTGTCTATCAGTGTCTATCAGTGTCTATCAGTGTCTATCAGTGTCTATCAGTGTCTATCAGTGTCTTTCAGTTTCTATCAGTGCCGATCAGTGTCTATCGGTGTCCATCAGTGTCTATCAGTGTCTATCAGTGTCTATCAGTGTCTATCAGTGTCAATCAGTGTCTATCAGTGTCTATCATTGTCTATCAGTGTCTATCAGTGTCTATCAGTGTCTATCAGTGTCTATCAGTGTCTATCAGTGTCTATCAGTGATTGACACTGATAGAAGATGATCAGTATCTATCAGTATTTATCAGTATCTATCAGTATCTATCAGTGTCTATCAGTGTCTGTCAGTGTCTTTCAGTGTCTATCAGTGTCTAAAAGTGTCTATCAGTGTCTATCAGTGTCTATCAGTGTCTATCAGTGTTTATCAGTATCTATCAGTATCTATCAGTATCTTTCAGTATCTATCAGTGTCTATCAGTGTCTATCAGTGTCTTTCAGTGTCTATCAGTGTCTATCCGTGTATATCAGTGTCTAACAGTGTCTATCAGTGCCGATCAGTGTCTATCGGTGTCCATCAGTGTCTATCAGTGTCTATCAGTGTCTATCAGTGTCTATCAGTGTCTATCAGTGTCTATCAGTGTCAATCAGTGTCTATCAGTGTCTATCATTGTCTATCAGTGTCTATCAGTGTCTATCAGTGTCTATCAGTGTCTATCAGTGTCTTTCAGTGTCTTTCAGTGTCAATCAGTGTCTATCAGTGTCTCTCAGTGTCTATCAGTGTCTATCAGTGTCTATCAGTGTATATCAGTGTCTATCAGTGTCTGTCAGTGTCTATCAGTATCTATCAGTGTCTATCAGTGTCTATCAGTGACTATCAGTGTCTATCAGTGTCCATCAGTGTCTATCAGTGTCCATCAGTGTCTATCAGTGTCTATCAGTGTCTATCAGTGTCTATCAGTGTCTATCAGTGTCTATCAGTGTCTATCAGTGTCTATCAGTGTCTATCAGTGTCTATCAGTGTCTATCAGTGTCTATCAGTGTCTATCAGTGTCTATCAGTGTCTATCAGTGTCTATCAGTGTCTATCAGTGATTATCAGTGTCTATCAGTGTCTATCAGTGTCTATCAGTATCTATCAGAATTTATCAGTATCTATCAGTATCTATCAGTATCTTTCACTATCTATCAGTATCTTTCAGTATCTATCAGTATCTATCAGTATCTATCAGTATCTATCAGTGTCTATCAGTGTCTATCAGTGTCTATCAGTGTCTATCAGTATCTATCAGTGTCTATCAGTGTCTATCAGTGTCTATCAGTGTCTATCAGTGTCTATCAGTGTCTATCAGTGTCTATCAGTGTCTATCAGTGTCGATCAGTGTCTATCAGTGTCCATCAGTGTCTATCAGTGTCTATCAGTGTCTATCAGTGTCTATCAGTGTCTATCAGTGTCTATCAGTATCTATCAGTGTCTATCAGTGTCTATCATTGTCTATCAGTATCTATCAGTGTCTATCAGTGTCTATCATTGTCTATCAGTGTCTATCAGTTTCTATCAGTGTCTTTCAGTGTCCATCAGTGTCTATCAGTGTCTTTCAGTGTCTATCAGTGTCAATCAGTGTCTATCAGTGTCTATCAGTGTCAATCAGTGTCTATCAGTGTCTATCAGTGTCAATCAGTGTCTATCAGTGTCTATCAGTGTCTATCAGTGTCTATCAGTATCTATCAGTGTCTATCAGTGTCTATCAGTGTCTATCAGTTTCTATCAGTGTCTATCAGTGTCTATCAGTGTCTATCAGTGTCTATCAGTGTCTTTCAGTGTCAATCAGTATCTATCAGTATCTATCAGTGTCAATCAGTATCTATCAGTGTCTTTCAGTGTCTATCAGTGTCTATCAGTATCTATCAGTGTCTATCAGTGTCTATCAGTGTCTATCAGTGTCTATCAGTGTCTTTCAGTGTCTATCAGTATCTATCAGTATCTATCAGTATTTATCAGTATCTTTCAGTATCTTTCAGTGTCTATCAGTGTCTGTCAGTGTCTTTCAGTGTCTATCAGTGTCTAAAAGTGTCTATCAGTGTCTATCAGTGTCTATCAGTGTCTATCAGTATCTTTCAGTATCTATCAGTGTCTATCAGTATCTTTCAGTATCTATCAGTGTCTATCAGTGTCTATCAGTGTCTATCAGTGTCTATCAGTGTCTATCAGTGTCTATCAGTGTCTATCAGTATCTATCAGTGTCTATCATTGTCAGTTTCTATCAGTGTCTTTCAGTGTCCATCAGTGTCTATCAGTGTCTTTCAGTGTCTATCAGTGTCTATCAGTGTCTATCAGTGTCTATCAGTATCTATCAGTGTCTATCATTGTCTATCAGTATCTATCAGTATCTATCAGTGTTTATCAGTGACTATCAGTGTCTATCAGTTTCTATCAGTGTCAATCAGTGTCTATCAGTGTCTATCAGTGTCTATTAGTGTCTATCAGTATCTATCAGTATCTATCAGTATCTATCAGTATCTATCAGTGTCTATCAGTGTCTATCAGTGTCTATCAGTGTCTATCAGTGTCTATCAGTGTCTATCAGTGTCTATCAGTGTCTATCAGTGTCTATCAGTGATTGACACTGATAGAAGATGACAGTATCTATCAGTATTTATCAGTATCTATCAGTATCTATCAGTGTCTATCAGTGTCTGTCAGTGTCTTTCAGTGTCTATCAGTGTCTAAAAGTGTCTATCAGTGTCTATCAGTGTCTATCAGTGTCTATCAGTGTCTATCAGTATCTATCAGTATCTATCAGTATCTTTCAGTATCTATCAGTGTCTATCAGTGTCTATCAGTGTCTATCAGTGTCTATCAGTGTCTATCCGTGTATATCAGTGTCTAACAGTGTCTATCAGTGCCGATCAGTGTCTATCGGTGTCCATCAGTGTCTATCAGTGTCTATTAGTGTCTATCAGTGTCTATCAGTGTCTATCAGTGTCTATCAGTGTCAATCAGTGTCTATCAGTGTCTATCATTGTCTATCAGTGTCTATCAGTGTCTATCAGTGTCTATCAGTGTCTATCAGTGTCTATCAGTGTCTATCAGTGTCTTTCAGTTTCTATCAGTGCCGATCAGTGTCTATCGGTGTCTATCAGTGATTGACACTGATAGAAGATGACAGTATCTATCAGTATTTATCAGTATCTATCAGTATCTATCAGTGTCTATCAGTGTCTGTCAGTGTCTTTCAGTGTCTATCAGTGTCTAAAAGTGTCTATCAGTGTCTATCAGTGTCTATCAGTGTCTATCAGTGTCTATCAGTATCTATCAGTATCTATCAGTATCTTTCAGTATCTATCAGTGTCTATCAGTGTCTATCAGTGTCTATCAGTGTCTATCAGTGTCTATCCGTGTATATCAGTGTCTAACAGTGTCTATCAGTGCCGATCAGTGTCTATCGGTGTCCATCAGTGTCTATCAGTGTCTATCAGTGTCAATCAGTGTCTATCAGTGTCTATCAGTGTCAATCAGTGTCTATCAGTGTCTATCAGTGTCTATCAGTGTCTATCAGTATCTATCAGTGTCTATCAGTGTCTATCAGTGTCTATCAGTGTCTATCAGTGTCAATCAGTGTCTATCAGTGTCTATCATTGTCTATCAGTGTCTATCAGTGTCTATCAGTGTCTATCAGTGTCTATCAGTGTCTATCAGTGTCTATCAGTGATTGACACTGATAGAAGATGATCAGTATCTATCAGTATTTATCAGTATCTATCAGTATCTATCAGTGTCCATCAGTGTCTGTCAGTGTCTTTCAGTGTCTATCAGTGTCTAAAAGTGTCTATCAGTGTCTATCAGTGTCTATCAGTGTCTATCAGTGTCTATCAGTATCTATCAGTATCTATCAGTATCTTTCAGTATCTATCAGTGTCTATCAGTGTCTATCAGTGTCTTTCAGTGTCTATCAGTGTCTATCCGTGTATATCAGTGTCTAACAGTGTCTATCAGTGCCGATCAGTGTCTATCGGTGTCCATCAGTGTCTATCAGTGTCTATCAGTGTCTATCAGTGTCTATCAGTGTCTATCAGTGTCTATCAGTGTCAATCAGTGTCTATCAGTGTCTATCATTGTCTATCAGTGTCTATCAGTGTCTATCAGTGTCTATCAGTGTCTATCAGTGTCTATCAGTGTCTATCAGTGTCTATCAGTGTCAATCAGTGTCTATCAGTGTCTCTCAGTGTCTATCAGTGTCTATCAGTGTCTATCAGTGTCTATCAGTGTATATCAGTGTCTATCAGTGTCTGTCAGTTTCTATCAGTATCTATCAGTGTCTATCAGTGTCTATCAGTGACTATCAGTGTCTATCAGTGTCCATCAGTGTCTATCAGTGTCCATCAGTGTCTATCAGTGTCTATCAGTGTCTATCAGTGTCTATCAGTGTCTATCAGTGTCTATCAGTGTCTATCAGTTTCTATCAGTTTCTATCAGTGTCCATCAGTGTCTATCAGTATCTATCAGTATCTTTCAGTATCTATCAGTATCTATCAGTATTTATCAGTGTCTATCAGTTTCTATCAGTTTCTATCAGTTTCTATCAGTGTCCATCAGTATCTATCAGTATCTATCAGTATCTTTCAGTATCTATCAGTATGTATCAGTATCTATCAGTATCTATCAGTATCCTTCAGTATCTATCAGTATCTATCAGTATCTATCAGTATCTATTAGTATCTATCAGTATCTTTCAGTATCTATCAGTATCTATCAGTATCTATCAGTGTCTCTCAGTGTCTATCAGTGTCTATCAGTGTCTATCAGTGTCTATCAGTGTCTTTCAGTGTCTATCAGTATCTATCAGTATCTATCAGTATCTATCAGTATCTATCAGTGTCTATCAGTGTCTATTAGTGTCTATCAGTGTCTATCAGTGTCTATCAGTGTCTATCAGTGTCTATCAGTGTCTATCAGTGTCTATCAGTGTCTATCAGTGTCTATCATTGTCTATCAGTGTCTATCAGTGTCTATCAGTGTCTATCAGTGTCTATCAGTGTCTATCAGTGTCTTTCAGTTTCTATCAGTGCCGATCAGTGTCTATCGGTGTCCATCAGTGTCTATCAGTGTCTATCAGTGTCTATCAGTGTCTATCAGTGTCTATCAGTGTCAATCAGTGTCTATCAGTGTCTATCATTGTCTATCAGTGTCTATCAGTGTCTATCAGTGTCTATCAGTGTCTATCAGTGTCCATCAGTGATTGACACTGATAGAAGATGATCAGTATCTATCAGTATTTATCAGTATCTATCAGTATCTATCAGTGTCTATCAGTGTCTGTCAGTGTCTTTCAGTGTCTATCAGTGTCTAAAAGTGTCTATCAGTGTCTATCAGTGTCTATCAGTGTCTATCAGTGTCTATCAGTATCTATCAGTATCTATCAGTATCTTTCAGTATCTATCAGTGTCTATCAGTGTCTATCAGTGTCTTTCAGTGTCTATCAGTGTCTATCCGTGTATATCAGTGTCTAACAGTGTCTATCAGTGCCGATCAGTGTCTATCGGTGTCCATCAGTGTCTATCAGTGTCTATCAGTGTCTATCAGTGTCTATCAGTGTCTATCAGTGTCTATCAGTGTCAATCAGTGTCTATCAGTGTCTATCATTGTCTATCAGTGTCTTTCAGTGTCTATCAGTGTCAATCAGTGTCTATCAGTGTCTATCAGTGACTATCAGTGTCTATCAGTGTCCATCAGTGTCTATCAGTGTCCATCAGTGTCTATCAGTGTCTATCAGTGTCTATCAGTGTCTATCAGTGTCTATCAGTGTCTATCAGTGTCTATCAGTGTCTATCAGTTTCTATCAGTTTCTATCAGTGTCCATCAGTGTCTATCAGTATCTATCAGTATCTTTCAGTATCTATCAGTATGTATCAGTAGCTATCAGTGTCTATCAGTTTCTATCAGTTTCTATCAGTTTCTATCAGTGTCCATCAGTGTCTATCAGTATCTATCAGTATCTTTCAGTATCTATCAGTATGTATCAGTATCTATCAGTATCTATCAGTATCCTTCAGTATCTATCAGTATCTATCAGTATCTATCAGTATCTATTAGTATCTATCAGTATCTTTCAGTATCTATCAGTATCTATCAGTATCTATCAGTGTCTCTCAGTGTCTATCAGTGTCTATCAGTGTCTATCAGTGTCTATCAGTGTCTTTCAGTGTCTATCAGTATCTATCAGTATCTATCAGTATCTATCAGTATCTATCAGTGTCTATCAGTGTCTTTTAGTGTCTATCAGTGTCTATCAGTGTCTATCAGTGTCTATCAGTGTCTATCAGTGTCTATCAGTGTCTATCAGTGTCTATCAGTGTCTATCAGTGATTGACACTGATAGAAGATGATCAGTATCTATCAGTATTTATCAGTATCTATCAGTATCTATCAGTGTCTATCAATGTCTGTCAGTGTCTTTTAGTGTCTATCAGTGTCTAAATGTGTCTATCAGTGTCTATCAGTGTCTATCAGTGTCTATCAGTATCTATCAGTATCTATCAGTATCTATCAGTATCTTTCAGTATCTATCAGTGTCTATCAGTGTCTATCAGTGTCTATCAGTGTCTATCAGTGTCTATCCGTGTATATCAGTGTCTAACAGTGTCTATCAGTGTCTTTCAAACAAAATAATGTGGCTCTGATGAATGATCTCATAGATATTCAAAATGACCTGGACCATGCCCTGGAAATTATAAAAAAAAGAAACGATGAGCTCAAAATTCTAGAATCGACTTTAAAAGACGTCAACGATAAGTACGAGTTGTCGAGTAACCAGATGCGGGAATACATCGGGTTTATGAACTGCGTCATAGATCTAGGGAACAGCAACGCGGAACGACTCGATTCTCTGGTGGCGGCTTCGCCGCGCTGCGGCACCTGCGTGTCCCCCGCGCGCCGCACCCCGCTCGTGCCGCGCCTGCCCACGCTCGCGCCCACGCCGCGCGCCGCCGGCCGCGCACACCCGGTGCCGGCGCCGCGCCGCGTCTCGTTCGCGCCGCCCACGCCAAGGGTCTGAAAAATGTTTCGGGTCCTATCGTCGTTACGCATAACGTCTTTTGTCCTAATAACGTTTGGCATACACTTTGTTCCGCATATTTTCGATTGTCCGAAATTGTTGGTCCTATTATCGTTTGTCCTAAATATTATTTGTCCTATCGTTTGATGTGGCTAAGATTCAACTATCGAATGATTGATGTGCATAATTGTAATGTTCCTAATATTTAATGTGCTAAAAATCTTTTGACTACATTTCATTATACCTAAATCTCGAAGATTTTTAAGCAAGCATTCTGACGCTCCGCTCGCTTCGCTCACTCCGCTATCCTTGGTCATAAAACAAACCTAACCTAACCTATGAAAATAAATTTATATCTCATAATTTAGATAGCATAAAAATTAAAATTCAAAAGTAGTTCGATTCTATTATGGTCGCAGTTCTAACCCAACCTAACCCATTAAGTTCGGTTCTAACCTAACCTACTTTACTGGCAGCAATTCGGTTCTGTTGTGGTCGCAGTTCTAACCTAACCTAACCCATTAAGTTCGGTTTTAACCTAACCTACTTTACTGGCAGCAGTTCGGTTCTGTTGTAGTCGCAGTTCTAACCTAACCTAACCCATTAAGTTCGGTTTTAACCTAACCTAATTTACTGGCAGTAGTTCGGTTCTGTTGTGGTAGCAGTTCTAACCTAACCTAACCCATTAAGTTCGGTTCTAACCTAACCTACTTTACTGGCAGCAGTTCGGTTCTGTTGTGGTCGGAGTTCTAACCTAACCTAACCCATTAAGTTCGGTTCTAACCTAACCTACTTTACTGGCAGCAGTTCGGTTCTGTTGTGGTCGCAGTTCTAACCTAACCTAACCAATTAAGTTCGGTTCTAACCTAACCTACTTTACTGGCAGCAGTTCGGTTCTGTTGTGGTCGCAGTTCTAACCTAACCTAACCCATTAAGTTCGGTTCTAACCTAACCTACTTTACTGGCAGCAGTTCGGTTCTGTTGTGGTCGCAGTTCTAACCTAACCTAACCCATTTAACTGGTATCAGTTTAGTTAATAATCGCCTAATCTAACCTAAAACCTAAACTAAATTCCTAGCACCCGTCTGTTCCGTAAACTATGTCTTTATGCCATAATAAATTCGGTGATATTAATGTTATGCCATATAAAATTATATGAAATAAAAGTCGGTGATACTAGTGTTCTGCTATTTAAAATTATGCTAAATTAATAGTATGCTAACTGACAATTATGATACATATATAATTATGCTAAAGAATCATTCGGCTAAAAATGTTTCGGTGATAGCTGCTATGCAAAATGTATTTCGGAGAATCGATATTATGCAAGATAAAGGGAACCCGAAATTTTAGCCAATTTAATAATAGGCAAAATAATTCTTAGGGCAATTCATGTTAGGAATATTATGCTTTAGGTAATTAGATTTTAGAGTTATCAATATTAGGATAAACTTGCTTTAGGACTTTAAATGAGTATGCGCAAAAATTATTAGGACAAACGAGTAGTATGCCATTCAACAGTATGCCAAACATTCTCGGCCAAACATTTTTAGTACAAAAAACGTTATGCGATACGACAGGCACCCCTGATAGACACTGATAGACACTGATAGACACTGATAGACACTGATAGACACTGATAGACACTGATAGACACTGATAGACACTGATAGACACTGATAGATACTGATAGATACTGATAGACACTGATAGACACTGATAGACACTGATAGACACTGATAGACACTGATAGATACTGATAGATACTGATAGACACTAAAAGACACTGATGGACACTGATAGATACTGATAGACACTAAAAGACACTGATGGACACTGATAGACACTGATTGACACTGATAGAAACTGATAGACACTGATAGACACTGATAGACACTGATAGACACTGATAGACACAGAAAGACACGGATAGACACTGATAGACACTGATAGACACTGATAGACACTGATAGACACTGATAGACACTGAAAGACACTGATAGACACTGATAGATACTTATAGATACTGATAGATACTGATAGACACTGACAGACACTGATAGACACTGATAGACACTGATAGACACTGATAGACACTGATAGACACTGATAGATACTGATAGACACTGATAGACACTGATAGACACTGATAGACACTGATAGACACTGATAGATACTGATAGATACTGATAGATACTGATAGATACTGATAGACACTGATAGACACTGATAGAGACTGATAGACACTGATAGTCACTGATAGACACTGATAGACACTGATAGACACTGATAGACACTGATAGACACTGATTGACACTGATAGACACTGATAGACACAGATAGACACGGATAGACACTGATAGACACTGATAGACACTGATAGTCACTGATAGACACTGATAGACACTGATAGATACTGATAGATACTGATAGACACTAAAAGACACTGATGGACACTGATAGACACTGATTGACACTGATAGAAACTGATAGACACTGATAGACACTGATAGACACTGGTAGACACTGATAGACACTCATAGACACTGATAGACACTGATAGACACAGATAGACACGGATAGACACTGATAGACACTGATAGATACTGATAGATACTGATAGATAGTGACAGATACTGAAAGATACTGATAGACACTGATAGATACTGATAAATACTGATAGACACAGATAGACACTGATAGAAACTGATAGACACTGATAGACACTGATAGACACTGATAGACACTGATAGATACTGATAGATACTGAAAGATACTGATAGATACTGATAGATACTGATAGATACTGATAGACACTGATGGACACTGATAGACACTGATGGACACTGATAGATACTGATGGATACTGATAGATACTGATAGATGCTGATAGATACTGATACATACTGATAGATTCTGAAAGATACTGATAGAAACTGATAGACACTGATAGACAATGATAGACACTGATAGACACTGATAGACACTGATAGACACTGATAGACACTGATAGACACTGATAGACACTGATAGACACAGATAGACACGGATAGACACCGATGGACACTGATAGACACTGATAGACACTGATAGACACTGATAGACACTGATAGACACTGATAGATACTTATAGATACTGATAGATACTGATAGACACTGACAGACACTGATAGACACTGATAGACACTGATAGACACTGATAGACACTGATAGATACTGATACATACTGATAGATACTGAAAGATACTGATAGATACTGATAGATACTGATAGATACTGATAGACACTGATAGATACTGATAGACACTGATAGACACTGATAGACACTGATAAACACTGATAGACACTGATAGACACTGATAGACACTGATAGATACTGATAGATACTGATAGACACTAAAAGACACTGATGGACACTGATGGACACTGATTGACACTGATAGAAACTGATAGACACTGATAGACACTGATAGACACTGATATACACTGATAGACACTGATAGACACTGATAGACACTGATAGACACTGATAGACACTGATAGACACAGATAGACACGGATAGACACTGATAGACACTGATAGACACTGATAGACACTGATAGATACTGAAAGACACTGATAGACACTGATAGATACTTATAGATACTGATAGATACTGATAGACACTGACAGACACTGATAGACATTGATAGACACTGATAGACACTGATAGACACTGATATACACTGATAGACACTGATAGATACTGATAGACACTGATAGACACTGATAGACACTGATAGACACTGATAGACACTGATAGATACTGATAGACACTGATAGACACTGATAGACACTGATAGACACTGCTAGATACTGCTAGATACTGCAAGATACTGATAGATACTGATACATACTGATAGATACTGAAAGATACTGATAGATACTGATAGATACTGATAAATACTGATAGATACTGATAGATACTGATAGATACTGATAGATACTGATGGACACTGATAGAAACTGATAGAAACTGATAGACACTGATAGACACTGAGAGACACTGATAGACACTGATAGACACTGATAGACACTGATAGACACTGATAGACACTTATAGACACTGATAGACACTGATGGACACTGAAAGACACTGATAGACACTGATAGACACTGATAGACACTGATAGACACTGATAGACACTGATAGACACTGATAGACACTGATAGACACTGATAGACACTGATAGACACTGATAGACAATGATAGACACGGATAGACACTAATAGACACTGATAGACACTGATAGACACTGATAGATACTGATAGATACTGAAAGATACTGATAGATACTGATAGACACTGATAGAAACTGATAGACACTGATAGTCACTGATAGACACTGATAGACACTGATAGACACTGATAGACACTGATAGACACTGATAGACACTGATAGACACTGATAGATACTGATAGATACTGATAGATACTGATAGATACTGATAGATACTGATAGATACTGAAAGATACTGATAGATACTGATAGATACTGATAGATACTGATAGATACTGATAGATACTTATAGATACTGATAGATACTGATAGATACTGATAGATACTGCTAGATACTGATAGATACTGATAGATTCTGATAGATACTGATAGATACTGATAGATACTTATAGATACTGATAGATACTGATAGATACTGATAGATACTGCTAGATACTGATAGATACTGATAGATACTGATAGATACTGATAGATACTGATAGATACTGATAGATACTGAAAGATACTGATAGATACTGATAGATACTGATAGATACTGATAGATACTGATAGATACTGAAAGATACTGATAGATACTGATAGATACTGATAGATACTGATAGATACTGATAGACACTGATAGACACTGATAGACACTGATAGACACTGATAGACACTGATAGACACTGAAAGACACTGATGGACACTGATCATCTTCTATCAGTGTCAATCACTGATAGACACTGATAGACACTGATAAACACTGATAGACACTGATAGACACTGATAGACACTGATAGACACTGATAGACACTGATAGACACTGATAGACACTGATAGACACTGATAGACACTGATAGACACTGATAGATACTGATAGATACTGATAGACACTAAAAGACACTGATGGACACTGATAGACACTGATTGACACTGATAGACACTGATAGACACTGATAGACACTGATAGTCACTGATAGACACTGATAGACACGCAGATAGACATCAGTATCTTTCAGTATCTATCAGTGTCTATCAGTGTCTATCAGTGTCTATCCATGTCTTTCAGTGTCTATCAGTGTCTATCAGTGTCTATCAGTGTCTATCAGTGTCTATCAGTGATTATCAGTGTCTATCAGTGTCTATCAGTGTCTATCAGTATCTATCAGAATTTATCAGTATCTATCAGTATCTATCAGTATCTATCAGTATCTATCAGTATCTATCAGTATCTTTCAGTATCTATCAGTATCTATCAGTATCTATCAGTATCTATCAGTGTCTATCAGTGTCTATCAGTGTCTATCAGTGTCTATCAGTATCTATCAGTATCTATCAGTATCTATCAGTATCTATCAGTGTCTATCAGTGTCTTTCAGTGTCTATCAGTGTCTATCAGTGTCTATCAGTGTCTATCAGTATCTATCAGTATCTATCAGTATCTATCAGTATCTATCAGTATCTTTCAGTATCTTTCAGTATCTATCAGTGTTTATCAGTGACTATCAGTGTCTATCAGTTTCTATCAGTGTCAATCAGTGTCTATCAGTGTCTATCAGTGTCTATTAGTGTCTATCAGTATCTATCAGTATCTATCAGTATCTATCAGTATCTATCAGTGTCTATCAGTGTCTATTAGTGTCTATCAGTGTCTATCAGTGTCTATCAGTGTCTATCAGTGTCTATCAGTGTCTATCAGTGTCTATCAGTGTCTATCAGTGATTGACACTGATAGAAGATGATCAGTATCTATCAGTATTTATCAGTATCTATCAGTATCTATCAGTGTCTATCAGTGTCTGTCAGTGTCTTTCAGTGTCTATCAGTGTCTATCAGTGTCTATCAGTGTCTATCAGTGTCTATCAGTGTCTATCAGTGTCTATCAGTATCTATTTATTTATTTATTTATTTATTTAAATACATAGCAGGCTTACAGTTTTCACCAAGCGCCTACAATGCTAGAGTTCACTATACATAAACCTTTAAACAATAAGCATTACAAACTAATGACATAACAATTTTTAGAAGGTACAAACAACATTTTTTTTTTTTTTTAGTAGTAAGAGTTGCACATTGCACTTATTTTAGCGAGCAGCGCATGCCAGCTGTCGGCAAACAGGTCGGCATCTTGCTCCAGTACCAGCTCGTTGAGCAGCGCGGGAGCTCGTGCGCCGGGCGCGTTGTTAGCTCGGCGCGTGCGCATCCCCGCCGCCGCCCGCTCCGGCCCGCTCCGGCGCAGCGAACAGTGGGCGGCGGCGGCGGCCCGCGCGCCCGTATTGCTCTGGGACGAATAAACGGATACTTTCTAAGGCTATCGGGTTATCGATTTTTCCTCGTAACAAAAGACAGTAATGCACGGCGAGATGGAGTTTCCGTCTATAATTGAGAGTGTCGAGCCCGACCATGCCCGCCACAAAAAGTGATGGAAATAAAAATGGATAATATCCATACTGTTTCTTATAAATGTGACGCGCAAACTTTCGCTGGACTCTTTCGAGCATGAGTTTGTAAGTCTCCTCGACAGGATCCCATATTACAGAGTTAAACTCCAACTTACTACGTACGTATGCGTTATACAATACAATTGGAACAGTCGTGCTGGTAAATTGTGGTGCCATACGCATTACAAAACCTAGTGTTTTGTTCGCGCTTTTTACTACTGAGCGAATGTGGCTATGGAAATCTAACTTAACATCAAGCTCGAGACCCAAATCACGGATATTCTGGACGCGAACAATAGCCTCGCTGTCGAGGTGATATGTAAATTCCAGAGGATATTTGCTTCTACTAAACGTAATGATTTTACATTTCTTCCCATTGAAATACAGTCTATTGGTTAGGCTCCAATTCAAAACGGCATCTATGTTGCGCTGCAGCACATTACAATCATAAGTTGTATCAATGGCATAGAACAGCTTTAAATCATCAGCGAACAGTAGGCACTTGACACCGCTGACCACCGCAGGCAAGTCATTGATCATCACCAAAAATAGGGTGGGTCCAAGCGTACTTCCTTGGCTCACTCCAGATCTGGTGAAATCTATCAGTATCTATCAGTGTCTATCAGTGTCTATCAGTGTCTATCAGTGTCTATCAGTGTCTATCAGTGTCTATCAGTGTCTATCCGTGTATATCAGTGTCTAACAGTGTCTATCAGTGCCGATCAGTGTCTATCGGTGTCCATCAGTGTCTATCAGTGTCTATCAGTGTCTATCAGTGTCTATCAGTGTCTATCAGTGTCTATCAGTGTCTATCAGTGTCTATCAGTGTCAATCAGTGTCTATCAGTGTCTATCAGTGTCTATCAGTGTCTATCAGTGTCTATCAGTGTCTATCAGTGTCTATCAGTGTCTATCAGTGTCTATCAGTGTCTTTCAGTTTCTATCAGTGCCGATCAGTGTCTATCGGTGTCCATCAGTGTCTATCAGTGTCTATCAGTGTCTATCAGTGTCTATCAGTGTCTATCAGTGTCTATCAGTGTCTATCAGTGTCTATCAGTGTCTATCAGTGTCTATCAGTGTCTATCAGTGTCTATCAGTGTCTATCAGTGTCTATCAGTGATTGACACTGATAGAAGATGATCAGTATCTATCAGTATTTATCAGTATCTATCAGTATCTATCAGTGTCTATCAGTGTCTATCAGTGTCTATCAGTGTCTATCAGTGTCTAAAAGTGTCTATCAGTGTCTATCAGTGTCTATCAGTGTCTATCAGTGTCTATCAGTATCTATCAGTATCTATCAGTATCTTTCAGTATCTATCAGTGTCTATCAGTGTCTATCAGTGTCTTTCAGTGTCTATCAGTGTCTATCCGTGTATATCAGTGTCTAACAGTGTCTATCAGTGCCGATCAGTGTCTATCGGTGTCCATCAGTGTCTATCAGTGTCTATCAGTGTCTATCAGTGTCTATCAGTGTCTATCAGTGTCAATCAGTGTCTATCAGTGTCTATCAGTGTCTATCAGTGTCTATCAGTGTCTATCAGTGTCTATCAGTGTCTATCAGTGTCTTTCAGTGTCTTTCAGTGTCAATCAGTGTCTATCAGTGTCTCTCAGTGTCTATCAGTGTCTATCAGTGTCTATCAGTGTATATCAGTGTCTATCAGTGTCTGTCAGTGTCTATCAGTATCTATCAGTGTCTATCAGTGTCTATCAGTGACTATCAGTGTCTATCAGTATCCATCAGTGTCTATCAGTGTCCATCAGTGTCTATCAGTGTCTATCAGTGTCTATCAGTGTCTATCAGTGTCTATCAGTGTCTATCAGTGTCTATCAGTGTCTATCAGTGTCTATCAGTGTCTATCAGTGTCTATCAGTGTCTATCAGTGTCTATCAGTGTCTATCAGTGATTATCAGTGTCTATCAGTGTCTATCAGTGTCTATCAGTATCTATCAGAATTTATCAGTATCTATCAGTATCTATCAGTATCTATCAGTATCTTTCAGTATCTATCAGTATCTTTCAGTATCTATCAGTATCTATCAGTATCTATCAGTATCTATCAGTGTCTATCAGTGTCTATCAGTGTCTATCAGTGTCTATCAGTATCTATCAGTGTCTATCAGTGTCTATCAGTGTCTATCAGTGTCTATCAGTGTCTATCAGTGTCTATCAGTGTCTATCAGTGTCTATCAGTGTCTATCAGTGTCGATCAGTGTCTATCAGTGTCCATCAGTGTCTATCAGTGTCTATCAGTGTCTATCAGTGTCTATCAGTGTCTATCAGTGTCTATCAGTATCTATCAGTGTCTATCAGTGTCTATCATTGTCTATCAGTATCTATCAGTGTCTATCAGTGTCTATCATTGTCTATCAGTGTCTATCAGTTTCTATCAGTCTTTCAGTGTCCATTGTGTACACTGATAGACACTGATAGACACTGATAGATACTGAAAGATACTGATAGACACTGATAGATACTGAAAGATACTGATAGACACTGATAGACACTGATAGACACTGATAGACACTTTTAGACACTGATAGACACTGAAAGACACTGACAGACACTGATAGACACTGATAGATACTGAAAGATACTGATAGATACTGATAGATACTGATAGACACTGATAGACACTGATAGACACTGATGGACACTGATGGACACTGATAGACACTGATGGACACTGATATACACGGATAGACACTGATAGACACTGATAGACACTGATAGACACTGATAGACACTGATAGATACTGAAAGATACTGATAGATACTGATAGATACTGATAGATACTGATAGACACTGATAGACACTGATAGACACTGATAGACACTTTTAGACACTGATAGACACTGAAAGACACTGACAGACACTGATAGACACTGATAGATACTGATAGATACTGATAAATACTGATAGATACTGATCATCTTCTATCAGTGTCAATCACTGATAGACACTGATAGACACTGATAGACACTGATAGACACTGATAGACACTGATAGACACTAATAGACACTGATAGACACTGATAGACACTGATAGACACTGTTAGACACTGATTGACACTGATAGAAACTGATAGACACTGATTGTCACTGATAGACACTGATAGATACTGAAAGATACTGATAGATACTGATAGATACTGATACATACTGATAGATACTGAAAGATACTGATAGATACTGATAGATACTGATAGATACTGATAGATACTGATAGACACTGATAGACACTGATAGATACTGATAGACACTGATAGACACTGATAGACACTGATAGACACTGATAGACACTGATAGACACTGATAGACACTGATTGATACTGATAAACACTGATAGACACTGATTGACACTGATAGACACTGAAAGACACTGATAGACACTGATAGACACTGATAGATACTGATAGATACTGAACTGATAGAAACTGATAAACACTGATAGTCACTGATAGACACTGATAGACACTGATAGACACTGATAGACACTGATAGACACTGATAATGAAATGAAATGAAATAATTTATTCAGTAAGTAGGCCACAGGGGCACTTTTACAAGTCAGATTGTGAATCTACCGGCATTTCGCAAGAGGAGACCGCTGTTGAGAAGAAAGCCGAAAGAAACTCAACAGTAAGTCATTTTTTCGTAAATAATACTTAAAACAATTACATAATACATTTGTGTTATAACTAATTACACTGGTACACGTAAAGGAGATGTATAGATACTCCAAATCAATGTTAATTAGGAACATTAAAATGAAAATTTAACGATAAATTAAAAATATTAAATATATCCAGAGATGTATAAAGTCTCTGGGTGTCACAACATGCAATAGAATATAATCACTTAATTAATTAAATTCCTTAGAGATGTATAAGGTCTCTAGGCGTCAACGTGAATAATTTACAATAGAAAATAATTATTAAACCTAAATTTCTTAGAGATGTATATGGTCTCTAGGCGTCATAACATGCAATAAAATATTTTAAAATTATTTAATTTCCTCAGAGATGTATAAAGTCTCCGAGTGTCATACTATACTAAGCTGTTTCTTAGAGATGTATACAGTCTCTAAGAGTTCAAAAAGTTAAAATCAACATTGAATAACTTCAATCGAGTACAGGATGAAGTTTCTCACGTTTGCTTAATTTAACACTAGTATGCGGTTCCTACATATTTAATTTGGCCCTTGCTAGCATGAACAGACCGGACCCCACAAACGGCCCCCGTTCACGAGTATGACGCATATCTCAGCCATCGCCTCCCTCAACCATATTATAGGGAAGGCTGCGACCCGATCAACGACGCCACCGTAAGCAAAGACCTTTAAGCGAGCATGACATGCTCAAGCTGCCGGGCATACTTGACTAATACTATTTGCCCGGTGAGAAACAACAAATTGTGCTCTCATGTTACATTAAAATTACCCACCAAAATAATGCTTATTTAAAAATTTACTATTGACACAACACTAAACAACTGGCTTAAAGGCATCACTGTCGTTTATAAAGTCATTGACAGTATAATAAGCTTTATTCAATAAGTGACGTTTTATTTGCGCTTTAAATTTGCTACAGGGCAATTTTACTACATCAATAGGTATTTTATTGTAGAAGCGTACACAGTTCCCCACGAACGACGAGCTAACCTTACGGAGACGGTGGGCAGGTATTGCGAGCTTGTCCTTACTTCTCGTATTGTAGTGGTGAATGTCACTGTTGAGCTTGAATTCATGGAGATTTTTCCGCACATACATGATATTCTCAAGAATGTATTGAGATGCTACGGTGAGAATGTTTGTTTCCTTGAATTTCTCTCTTAGTGACGTACGACCTCCTAGTGCATAAATTGCGCGTACAGCTCGTTTTTGTAGCACAAAGATGGTTTGGATATCCGCCGCTCTTCCCCATAATAAAATTCCATATGACATAACACTATGGAAATAACTGAAATATACAATCTTTGCCGTCTCGACGTTTGTCAGCTGCCTGATTCGCCTAACTGCATAGGCCGCGGAGCTAAGCTTACCTGCAAGAGTGGCTATATGCGCACTCCATTGCAGTTTAGAGTCTAAAGTAACACCCAGGAATACTGTTTTTTCTTCAAATTCCAGTTCTTCACCTTTCAGTTTTACCTTGGCACAATTTACTTGTTTCACATTTGGTAATGTAAATTTAATGCACTTAGTTTTCTTGGCATTTAAAAGTAAATTATTTGCAGTAAACCAATCCACAATAGAGGACAGTGCATCATTTATCACATCGAAGTTGTTTTCTTGCCTTTTTACTTTAAAAAGAAGAGATGTGTCATCTGCAAATAGTACTATATCATGTTTATCTCGCACAAGGTTTGGTAAATCGTTAATATACACTAGAAAAAGAAAGGGACCCAGAATTGAACCCTGAGGTACCCCCATAGCAACAGCTGACCCAGTCGATTGAGTCCCATTGATATCTACCCGTTGCGTTCTGCCTGAAAGATATGACGAGACAAGGTCAAGGGCATTGTTTTTGACTCCGTAGTGTTCTAGCTTACGAATTAAATTCTCATGATCAACGCAATCAAATGCTTTGGATAGATCACAAAAAACTCCAATAGCATCTTGAGCCTTCTCCCAGGCATCAAAGATATGTTTAACTAGTACCACGCCAGCGTCAGTAGTAGAGCGACCTTTAGTGAACCCGAATTGATTGCTGTGGAGTAGGTTATTCCGATTGAAATGAGATATAAGTTGATTTAGAATAATCTTCTCAAAAACTTTGCTTAATGCTGGTAGTATTGATATTGGTCTAAAATTTGTGGGGTCTGATTTTGTACCTGATTTGAATAAGGGAATAATTTTGCTATGCTTCATCAAATCAGGAAATACTCCAGTATCAATACATTTATTAAAGATATCAGCTAAATATGGTGCAATAGATTCAACAATTGAATGTAACACTTTGACAGATAGGCCCCACAGATCCTCAGTCTTCTTTAAATTTAGCGATTTAAACGCTTTAATAATAGTGGTAGGGGTTACATAAATGAATTTAAAGATAGTTGTACATTCTGTTACATTCGTTTTCAATAGTAATTCAGCGACATCGGGCGATGAATTTAAAGACTTTGTTGTCTCTACAGGTATATTGCAGAAGAATTGCTCAAAGTGATGGGCAATTTCAACATCGGAACTTATTACAGTATCGTCGATTCGAAGACTGTAATGGCGATCTTTTGGTTTCGATTTCCCAGTTTCATCATAGATTACCTTCCAAATAGTTTTCACCTTATCACAGGAGTTTGTGATCTTTTTAGACAAGTAATCAGCTTTAGCGGCGGCACACATTTGCTTAAAGGATTTGGAAAACATTTTCACGTACTCTAGGAACTCCGGTCTCTTGTCGATTGTCCTTTGTTCATATAGGTCGTAGAGACGACGTCTTTTTTCATGAATATCAGGTGTAGCCCAGTCGCTGAATTTAGTTTTAACCCTGTCTTGTACTTTCTTTAAATTGAAACAGGCATCAAATTCTTTTTTGATGCAGTTAAACAAGACCGAACACATACAGTTAGCATCCTCTTGAGTAAATGTAAGATAACATAGTCTCCTCTGAATGTTATGGTTAAATAAATCTAAGCGATTTTCAGAGATCGGTCTGCACATGGCGTCTTGTGGATCACTTTCAACATTTCCACTGAAGTTGAAGGAGGCATATTGTCCGCAATGGTCAGAGCTTAGTTTGTTTATGATAGATTTATCAATCGCATCAACACTACTAAATATGTTATCAATACACGTTGAACTGGTAGCTGTGATTCTGGTAGACTCAAAAAACAAATTCACTAGGCCAAAAGAATTAAAAGTGTTCAATAAACTCACACTCATAGATGATTCTTCACACAAATTAACATTAAAATCACCACACACAATAATACACTTATTACTTGAGAATATACTATTGAGCACTTCATCCATAGTTGACTCAAATAAACTATAGTCCGCTGATGGGGGTCTGTATACGCATATAATTATAAATTGTTCCAATTCAATACACGACAGTTCAATCTGACGCTCATAGACACTGATAGACACTGATAGACACTGATAGACACTGATAGACACTGATAGACACTGATAAACACTGATAGACACTGATAGACACTGATAGACACTGATAGACACTGATAGACACTGATAGACACTGATAGATACTGATAGATACTGATAGATACTGATAGATACTGATAGATACTGAAAGATACTGTAAGATACTGATAGATACTGATAGATACTGAAAGATACTGATAGACACTAAAAGATACTGATAGACACTGATAGACACTGATTGACACAGATAGAAACTGAAAGACACTGATAGACACTGATAGACACTGATAGACACTGATAGACACTGATAGACACTGATAGACACTGATAGACACTGATAGACACTGATAGACACTGATAGACACTGATAGACACTGATAGATTATGATAGACACTGAAAGACACTGATGGACACTGATTGACACTGATAGAAACTGATAGATACTGATAGATACTGATCATCTTCTATCAGTGTCAATCACTGATAGACACTGATAGACACTGATAAACACTGATAGACACTGATAGACACTGATAGACAATGATAGACACTGTTAGACACTGATAGACACTGATAGACACTGATAGACACTGATAGACACTGATAGACACTGATAGACACTGGTGGACACTGATAGACACTGATGGACACTGATAGACACTGATAGACACTGATAGACACTGATAGACACTGATAGACACTGATAGACACTGATAGGCACTGATAAACACTGTTAGACACTGATAGACACTGATAGATACTGATAGATACTGATAGATACTGATAGATACTGATAGATACTGAAAGATACTGATAGATACTGATAGATACTGATACATACTGATAGATACTGAAAGATACTGATAGATACTGATAGACACTGATGGACACTGATAGAAACTGATAGAAACTGATAGACACTGATAGACACTGATAGACACTGATAGACACTGATAGACACTGATAGACACTGAAAGACACTGATAGACACTGATAGACACTGATAGACACTGATAGACACTGATAGACACTGATAGACACTGAAAGACACTGAAAGACACTGATAGACACTGATAGACACTGATAGACACTGATAGACACTGATAGACACTGATAGACACTGATAGACACTGATAGACAATGATAGACACGGATAGACACTAATAGACACTGATAGACACTGATAGACACTGATAGATACTGATAGATACTGAACTGATAGAAACTGATAGACACTGATAGTCACTGATAGACACTGATAGACACTGATAGACACTGATAGACACTGATAGACACTGATAGACACTGATAGACACTGATAGACACTGATAGACACTGATAAACACTGATAGACACTGATAGACACTGATAGACACTGATAGACACTGATAGACACTGATAGATACTGATAGATACTGATAGATACTGATAGATACTGATAGATACTGAAAGATACTGTAAGATACTGATAGATAATAGACACTAAAAGATACTGATAGACACTGATAGACACTGATTGACACAGATAGAAACTGAAAGACACTGATAGACACTGATAGACACTGATAGACACTGATAGACACTGATAGACACTGATAGACACTGATAGACAATGATAGACACGGATAGACACTAATAGACACTGATAGACACTGATAGACACTGATAGATACTGATAGATACTGAACTGATAGAAACTGATAGACACTGATAGTCACTGATTGACACAGATAGAAACTGATAGACACTGATAGACACTGATAGACACTGATAGACACTGATAGACACTGATAGACACTGATAGAAACTGATAGACAATGATAGACACGGATAGACACTAATAGACACTGATAGACACTGATAGACACTGATAGATACTGATAGATACTGAACTGATAGAAACTGATAGACACTGATAGTCACTGATTGACACAGATAGAAACTGATAGACACTGATAGACACTGATAGACACTGATAGACACTGATAGACACTGATAGACAATGATAGACACGGATAGACACTAATAGACACTGATAGACACTGATAGACAAAAAAAAAAAAAAAAAAAAAAAAAAAAAACCGCTGACGTTGACACACGTCTTTTTGTAATCTTGCTCCTTTTAAATTTTGTAAAAGTGTTTTCATTCCGTGTACGCCATAATTTTATACGTCCATTTATAACTTTTTAACATATTTACCGTTTTCGGCAATGTGTACATACTGCAAATGTAATTTATTAGAAAACAGAAAACGAAGACATTTTGACAGCGGACATATGTCAATGTATGTAAAGGCGAAGTAATGAAAATAACACTGAAGGAATTATGATTACAAGATCAAGGCGAAAAAAAGCGGAACAAACTAACGCACGACCACCACCCCCGCCCGCCTCATCCAGCTCCTCGCCATCATCGTCTGGCGACGAATTCGCTACTGTTGCGGACACCAGCGAGTCGAGCGACGAGCGCGGGCCGCCGCCCCCGCCGCCACAACCACCAGCACGTCGAGGACGGCCACCGCTGCCGGCACGCTTGGGGCCTACGGGGCAACCTGCTCCGACCACGGCTCCCGCTACCGGTGGTGTAGTGCGTCGCATGCGATGGACTCGAGTTATGAACGAGAACTGCATGCGCGCCTACTATGGGGCTACAGAGGGGGGAATCAACCTGTCCGCGTACCGGGACAGGATGCTGCCTCTGTTTCAGGCGTTTGATCCGTCCATCGCCGTATCTGCGCAGCGGCTATCCGATCAAGTGCGTTTCATTCAGCGGCGCAAGCTGCTGGACGACGCGACACTTGATCGACTGCGCCTGGAAGTACTGGCCGCTCGCGCGGCTTCCGTGCCGGCTCGGGATCCGCCTGCTACGTCACCGGTTCCGGCGCCAGCGCCCAACCTGGTGCCGGGGGTGCCGCTGACGGATCCCGAAGCCGATGGGGAAGACGGTGCGAGCAGCGTAAGTACCCAGGCCAATGAGCAGCTGAGGAGGGCTTTGGAGGAGGCGATTGAGCGATATCGATCCACACCTGAGTCTAGGCCGCGATTACCACGCTTGCCAATGCACAAACGTAACCTAGCGCTGATGGGAGCCCTGGACGCTTTGCTAGACCCGTACCTTCGGGCTAGCGAAGATTTAGCTGATACCCACTCGATCATGTACTGTGGGGCCATCGCGGCGTGCCGCGTTGCTCGTGTCAGATTCCCGGACACTGACCGAGCACCGCGGACCGCCGGGGGTGTTCCTGCCTGGCAAGTACGGATCGAGCGGCGTATCAGCTCGTTTAGGACTTTCATTGCCAAGCTAATCTGTTTTAGGGGGGGCAACAACCGCCCCCGTGTGATGCGCTACGTGACACAAGCCTTCGCGGGGACTGGCACCAGGCCCTGCGATTACATGGCATGTGTCACGGAGCGCATCGACTACCTAAAGCAGAAAGTTTATGCATGGGCAAGCCGTATTCGTCGCTACAGAGAGCGTGTGGATCGATTCCAGCAGAATCGTCTCTTTCAAAGTGACCAAAGGAAGGTATACCGAAAGTGGGAGGGAACCGACCAATGTGTGAGCGACGGGCAACTGCCGGATCCTACTGCCATGATTAACTTCTGGCGTAGTATCTGGTCGGTGCCAGTCGAGCACACAGAGGGCGAATGGATGAATGTTGTCAGACGTGTGTGTGAGCCGATCGAAGCCATGGGGGCTGTGACTATCAGCCCCGATGATGTAAGGTGTGCGGCCCGTACGACCCAGAACTGGAAAAGTCCTGGGCCGGACGGGTTGCACAACTTTTGGATCAAGTGGTTTCGATCCTCACACGAACGTCTGGCAACACAATTTCAAGACGCCCTCGAGCTTGGTACCCTGCCATCTTTCATGACTACTGGTGTTACCTTCCTGCTCCATAAGTCCGGTAGTACCACGGAAGCGAAAAACTATAGACCCATCACGTGCTTGCCCACTTTATACAAGCTCCTTACGTCCATTCTGAGAACAAAAATTAACTCGCACATTGTTGCGAACAACGTTTTGGCCTTTTCTCAGAATGGATGTAGGGTTGGGTCCCGTGGTACTAAGGAGCTCCTCCTCATTGACACGACCATTTGCCAACAAGTCCGGCGGAACAAGGGGTCCCTCTCAACCGCTTGGATTGACTATAAGAAGGCCTATGATTCGGTGCCTCATTCATGGCTGGAGAGGATCTTAGAGCTGTATAAAATCGATACAGCTCTAAGATCCCTCTTAGGCACGTGTATGAGGCAGTGGACCACAGTCCTTCGTCAACCAGGAGGCGGGGTTGGCCCCCCTGGCCCGCGGGACTTGATAAGGATTGAGAGAGGTATTTTCCAGGGTGACAGTTTGAGTCCTCTGTGGTTCTGCCTAGCCCTGAATCCGCTCAGCACTCTGCTGAAGGATTCAGGACTAGGTTGCCGGCTTCGAAGAGGAGGTGAGGTCATTTCTCATCTGCTGTACATGGATGATCTTAAGCTGTATGCACCAAAACGCCAGGATCTGGTGGAACTACTGGAAGTAACTGAAACCTTCAGTAGTGCCATCAAAATGGAATTTGGCGTAGACAAGTGTGCGGTCATGCATGTACAGCGGGGGAAAGTCGTAAATTCCGCGAACTTACAGCTTTCTGAGACAATGACCCTCAGGTCTATCTCCGAAGTTGAAACCTACAAGTACCTTGGTATGTCACAGTCATTGGGTATTGCGGACGGAGACATTAGACAGGCGTTGAAGGAGCGTTTCTTTTGTCGTTTGACAAAAGTACTTAACAGTCTTTTGTCCGGTGGCAATAAGGCACGCGCCTTCAACGCTTGGGTGATGCCTCTGCTCACTTACTCCTTTGGCATACTAAGGTGGACTCAGACTTCGCTGGACGCCCTGGATACGAGGGTCCGTCAGCTGCTCACTACACATCGCATGAGGCACCCACGCTCGTCAGTTATGAGAATGTACATCCCGCGTAAGTGTGGGGGCCGTGGCTTTTTAAACGCCAAGGACCTCCATAACCGCGAGGTGTGCAGTCTTAGGGAGTATTTCCTAAACAACGAGTGTGGGATTCATCGCGATGTAGTAGCAGTTGACAAAGGTCTCACCTCTCTCTCCTTAGCAAACGAGAACTGGCGCAGACCAAAGGTGCTTAGCATCGATAACCGCAGGACTGTATGGAAGAGCAAGGAGCTACACGGGCGGTTCTACAAGGCCCTTACGGGGCCCGATGTAGATCTGCTCGCGTCGGTGAACTGGCTACGCTTCGGGGATCTCTTCGGGGAAACCGAAGGTTTTGTCTGTGCAATTGCGGACGAAGTAATGATGACGAACAATTACCGGAGATATATCCTGAAGGACGGTACGGTCGACATTTGTCGGGCATGCCGCCGTCCCGGTGAGTCACTCAGGCATATAATCTCCGGTTGTTCTCATCTTGCTAACGGCGAGTACTTGCACAGACATAACCAAGTAGCCAGGATCATTCACCAGCAACTTGCTCTTCAATACGGTCTTGTGGGGTCTGAGGTGCCGTACTATAAGTATGCACCGATGCCAGTTCTTGAGAATGGTCGTGCCACGCTCTATTGGGATCGATCTATCATCACGGACAGGACTATTGTAGCCAATAAGCCTGACATCGTTTTGGTAGATCGATCCAAGCGCCAGGCAGTGCTCGTCGACATCACCATCCCCCATGACGAGAACCTCGTGAAGGCCGAGAAGGACAAACTCAGCAAGTACCTTGACTTGGCTCACGAGGTGACCGCCATGTGGGATGTTGACTCGACGATCATTGTCCCGATAGTCGTTTCGGCGAACGGTCTTATAGCGAAGAGTCTCGACAAACATCTTAAGAGACTCTCGCTAGATGGCTGGATCAAGGGCCAGATACAAAAGGCGGTACTCCTGGACACGGCGCGCATCGTCAGGAGGTTCCTCTCTCTGCAGCCCTAACCACCGGTAGCCTGGGCCCTGCCCCGCTGCCGGCGGCACCCTAGGTTAGGTTTTTTTATAATATGTTTATATATTTTGTAATTTCTTTATTGTATTTTACTTTTTATATACAGATATTGTAAAAACCTAGCCTAAGAATTAAAATAAATAAAGGAAATAATAATAATAATAAATCTTTATTAATAAAAAACATAAGAATAACAATTTGCATAAAAAGTCTTACATCTACACAGAGCACACTTAATTCTTGTGCCTGAACTAGGAAAATCCTGTATCTCAGGCTTTGAGAGAGGTCATTTAATTACCAAAATTCTTAGTCAATAAATCTTACTAAAGAAATAGATAAAAAGGCGTACAAATTATATTCTAAGTGTCAAATTAATTGTTTACAATTGTACTATAAAACTATATACCTATATATATTTGCATTTTTTAATATGACATAATCATTGATTACGTTTATTAAGTACGGCATTGCAATGTCAGCGTCAGCAACTCAGCATAATTAGAAACTCGGTCAGGTTATTAGTCGATATTGCATAAATCGTCGCCTCTGTGGTTTAACATATTATAATATCACGAATTAAAATTACAAGTCTGTAGGTTAGGCTATTCTATTACTATAATATAAACTGCCAAATAAATAAAGAAAACACACAAATGAGCGGCGCTTTTAGACGCCTTCATAGTCAATAGAATTTATGTATCTTTGCTCGGCGATTTTCCGAGCAGGACATTCTGCGTCACCTGTTTGGTGGTTATTCGGCTTTTTGAAAAGTCTGCATGTTGCACATTTCGGGGACTCTGCCTTATTTCCGCACTCTTTCATAGAGTGACCTACATCACCGCAATAATCGCACGTGTACTCTGCCTGCTTGCATGATTTAGCGGCGTGACCATATTGTTGGCATTTGAAACACCTAGTAACGATCGTGAAATCTCTCACTGGGCATGAGGACCAATTTACGTATACACGATTTTGGCTTATTAAGGACTTTCGTATAACGGCGGGCACTTCTAGGACGTAATTACAAGTCTCGGCATCTTTTTTTCCCGATTTATGGCTGAGCTTAATAGAGGACAAGAATTTTTCCCTTGTTAAGTCCTGAAGTTTGTCGGCTAGGTTTTGCTCGAAAATGCAGTTATAGACTGCTTGTTCTGGCATGGTCGAAGGTACGCCAACAATGGGCTTGCGTTTATGAGGCTCGTCAATGGTGAGTTCTGAGGTAGTCTTTTGAAAAGTTTGCTTGACCTTTTCAATGTCATCCTTCGAGTCTGTGCTGATTATAACGCCACCATTCTTGACTTTACGAAGCGCTCTTACATGGAGCTTCATCTCCTCCGGATTGATTATCTTTTGGACCAATGTTTTCGTGTCCTCACTCGTCTTAAGTTTATCATTGGGATAAATCGCTACAGAACTCAAATTATTTGGTCGAATCAAGCAGCTAGAACTATTCTTGACCATGTCGGCGAAAGAGAGAGCATTTGTTATGGGCTTATCTGATGACTTGATGGTACACTCTAGGTCTCTGAGGCGATCTGCAAGGTCTTGCCTTTCCTTGAGGTAATGGTTTTGTTCGTGGGCGACGGTAGCATGTTTACGTAATCCTTGATAGTGAACTGCCATGTGCGAAGTCCCATTTCCGACCTTACGGCAAAGGTTATGAATCCGTAGTTTCTGATCCGTATTCAATTTACCTTCAGATGAGATAGTACATATCTCATTGAGGTATTTTTCAATTGAGGACATCCAAAAGTGGATGTCAGACGTTGAACACTCATTGTGCGTGGCGGCTGACTGATCGGCTGGATCATCCCTTGAGGGCGGTGGTTGAGGTGTTGATGGAGGGCTGCGCTGTATTTTGGCACTCCGACAAAAGGGGCTGCTATCACTCATTTTTTGATAGACACTGATAGACACTGATAGACACTGATAGACACTGATAGACACTGATAGACACTGATAGATACTGATAGACACTGATAGACACTGATAGACACTGATAGACACTGATAGACACTGATAGACACTGATAGACACTGATAGACACTGATAGACACTGATAGACACTGATAGACACTGATAGACACTGAAAGATACTGATAGATACTGATAGACACTAAAAGACACTGATGGACACTGATAGATACTGATAGACACTAAAAGACACTGATGGACACTGATAGACACTGATTGACACTGATAGACACTGATAGACACTGATAGACACTGATAGACACTGATAGACACTGATAGACACTGATAGACACTGATAGACACTGATAGACACTGATAGACACTGATAGTCACTGATAGACACTGATAGACACTGATAGATACTGATAGACACTGACAGACACTGATAGACACTGATATACACTGATAGACACTGATAGACACTGATAGACACTGAGAGACACTGATAGACACTGATTGACACTGATAGACACTGAAAGACACTGATAGACACTGATAGACACTGATAGACACTGATAGACACTGATAGACAATGATAGACACTGATAGACACTGATTGACACTAATAGACACTAATAGACACTGATAGACACTGATAGACACTGATAGACACTGATAGACACTGATGGACACCGATAGACACTGATCGGCACTGATAGACACTGTTAGACACTGATATACACGGATAGACACTGATAGACACTGAAAGACACTGATAGACACTGATAGACACTGATAGATACTGAAAGATACTGATAGACACTGATAGACACTGATAGATACTGAAAGATACTGATAGATACTGATAGATACTGATAGACACTGATAGACACTGATAGACACTGATAGACACTGATAGACACTGATAGACACTGATAGACACTGATAGACACTGAAAGACACTGACAGACACTGATAGACACTGATAGATACTGATAGATACTGATAAATACTGATAGATACTGATCATCTTCTATCAGTGTCAATCACTGATAGACACTGATAGACACTGATAGACACTGATAGACACTGATAGACACTGATAGACACTGATAGACACTGATAGACACTGATAGACACTGATTGACACTGATAGACACTGAAAGACACTGATAGACACTGATAGACACTGATAGACACTGATGGACACCGATAGACACTGATCGGCACTGATAGAAACTGAAAGACACTGATAGACACTGATAGACACTGATAGACACTGATAGACACTGATAGACACTGATAGACACTGATAGACACTGATTGACACTGATAGACACTGATAGACACTGATTGACACTGATAGACACTGATAGACACTGATTGACACTGATAGACACTGATAGACACTGATGGACACTGAAAGACACTGATAGAAACTGATAGACACTGATAGACAATGATAGACACTGATAGACACTGATAGATACTGATAGACACTGATAGACACTGATAGACACTGATAGACACTGATAGACACTGATAGACACTGATAGACACTGATAGACACTGATAGACACTGATAGACACTGTTAGACACTGATATACACGGATAGACACTGATAGACACTGATAGACACTGATAGACACTGATAGACACTGATAGATACTGAAAGATACTGATAGATACTGATAGATACTGATAGATACTGATAGACACTGATAGACACTGATAGACACTGATAGACACATTAAGACACTGATAGACACTGAAAGACACTGACAGACATTGATAGACACTGATAGATACTGATAGAAACTGATAAATACTGATAGATACTGATCATCTTCTATCAGTGTCAATCACTGATAGACACTGATAGACACTGATAGACACTGATAGACACTGATAGACACTGATAGACACTGATAGACACTGATAGACACTGATAGACACTAATAGACACTGATAGACACTGATAGATACTGATAGATACTGATAGATACTGATAGATACTGATAGACACTGAAAGACACTGATAGACACTGATAGACACTGATAGACACTGATAGACACTGATAGACACTGATAGATACTGATAGATACTGATAGATACTGAAAGATACTGATAGATACTAATAGATACTGATAGATACTGATAGATACTGATAGATACTGAAGGATACTGATAGATACTGATAGATACTGATACATACTGATAGATACTGAAAGATACTGATAGATACTGAAAGACACTGATGGACACTGATAGAAACTGATAGAAACTGATAGAAACTGATAGACACTGATAGATACTGATACATACTGATAGATACTGAAAGATACTGATAGATACTGATAGACACTGATGGACACTGATAGAAACTGATAGAAACTTATAGACACTGAAAGACACTGATAGACACTGATAGACACTGATAGACACTGATAGACACTGATAGACACTGATAGACACTGATAGACACTGATAGACACTGATAGTCACTGATAGACACTGATAGACACTGATAGATACTGATAGACACTGACAGACACTGATAGACACTGATATACACTGATAGACACTGATAGACACTGATAGACACTGAGAGACACTGATAGACACTGATTGACACTGATAGACACTGATAGACACTGATAGACACTGATAGACACTGATAGACACTGATAGACACTGATAGACACTGATAGACACTGATTGACACTGATAGACACTGATAGACACTGATAGACACTGATAGACACTGATAGACACTGATGGACACCGATAGACACTGATCGGCACTGATAGACACTGTTAGACACTGATATACACGGATAGACACTGATAGACACTGAAAGACACTGATAGACACTGATAGACACTGATAGATACTGAAAGATACTGATAGATACTGATAGATACTGATAGACACTGATAGACACTGATAGACACTGATAGACACTGATAGACACTTTTAGACACTGATAGACACTGAAAGACACTGACAGACACTGATAGACACTGATAGATACTGATAGATACTGATAAATACTGATAGATACTGATCATCTTCTATCAGTGTCAATCACTGATAGACACTGATAGACACTGATAGACACTGATAGACAATGATAGACACTGATAGACACTGATTGACACTGATAGACACTGATAGACACTGATAGACACTGATAGACACTGATAGACACTGATAGACACTGATGGACACCGATAGACACTGATCGGCACTGATAGACACTGTTAGACACTGATATACACGGATAGACACTGATAGACACTGATAGACACTGATAGACACTGATAGACACTGATAGATACTGAAAGATACTGATAGATACTGATAGATACTGATAGACACTGATAGACACTGATAGACACTGATAGACACTGATAGACACTTTTAGACACTGATAGACACTGAAAGACACTGACAGACACTGATAGACACTGATAGATACTGATAGATACTGATAAATACTGATAGATACTGATCATCTTCTATCAGTGTCAATCACTGATAGACACTGATAGACACTGATAGACACTGATAGACACTGATAGACACTGATAGACACTAATAGACACTGATAGACACTGATAGATACTGATAGATACTGATAGATACTGATAGACACTAATAGACACTGATAGACACTGATAGACACTGATTGACACTGATAGAAACTGATAGACACTGATAGTCACTGATAAACACTGATAGTTACTGATAGATACTGAAAGATATTGATAGATACTGATAGATACTGATAGATACTGATAGATACTGATAGACACTGATAGACACTGATAGACACTGAAAGACACTGATAGACACTGATAGATACTTATAGATACTGATAGATACTGATAGACACTGACAGACACTGATAGACACTGATAGACACTGATAGACACTGATAGACACTGATAGATACTGATAGACACTGATAGACAATGATAGACACTGATAGATACTGATAGACACTGATAGACACTGATAGACACTGATAGACACTGATAGACACTGAAAGACACTGATAGACACTGATGGACACTGAAAGACACTGATAGAAACTGACAATGATAGACACTGATAGATACTGATAGACACTGATAGACACTGATAGACACTGATAGACACTGATAGATACTGAAAGATACTGATAGACACTGATAGACACTGATAGACACTGATAGACACTGATAGACACTTTTAGACACTGATAGACACTGAAAGACACTGACAGACACTGATAGACACTGATAGATACTGAAAGATACTGATAAATACTGATAGATACTGATAGATACTGATAGACACTGAAAGACACTGATAGACACTGATAGACACTGATAGACACTGATAGACACTGATAGATACTGATAGACACTGATAGACACTGAAAGACACTGATAGATACTGATTGACACTGATAGATACTGATAGATACTGATTGACACTGAAAGACACTGATAGACACTGATAGACACTGATAGACACTGATAGCCACTGATAGAAACTGATAGACACTGATAGACACTGATAGACACTGATAGATACTGATAGACACTGATAGACACTGATAGACACTGATAGACACTGATTGACACTGATAGACACTGATAGACACTGATTGACACTGATAGACACTGATAGACACTGATTGACACTGATAGACACTGAAAGACACTGATAGACACTGATGGACACTGAAAGACACTGATAGAAACTGATAGACACTGATAGACAATGATAGACACTGATAGACACTGATAGATACTGATAGACACTGATAGACACTGATAGACACTGATAGACACTGATAGACACTGATAGACACTGATGGACACTGATAGACACTGATCGACACTGATAGACACTGTTAGACACTGATATACACGGATAGACACTGATAGACACTGATAGACACTGATAGACACTGATAGACACTGATAGATACTGAAAGATACTGATAGATACTGATAGATACTGATAGATACTGATAGACACTGATAGACACTGATAGACATTGATAGACACTGATAGATACTGATAGATACTGATAAATACTGATAGATACTGATCATCTTCTATCAGTGTCAATCACTGATAGACACTGATAGACACTGATAGACACTGATAGACACTGATAGACACTGATAGACACTGATAGACACTGAGAGACACTGATAGATACTGATAGATACTGATAGATACTGAAAGATACTGATAGATACTAATAGATACTGATAGATACTGATAGATACTGATAGATACTGAAGGATACTGATAGATACTGATAGATACTGATACATACTGATATATACTGAAAGATACTGATAGATACTGATAGACACTGATGGACACTGATAGAAACTGATAGAAACTGATAGACACTGATAGATACTGATACATACTGATAGATACTGAAAGATACTGATAGATACTGATAGATACTGATAGATACTGATAGATACTGATTGATACTGATAGATACTGATAGATACTGATAGAAACTGATAGATACTGATAGACACTGAGAGACACTGATAGACACTGATAGACACTGATAGACACTGATAGACACTGATAGACACTTATAGACACTGATAGACACTGATGGACACTGAAAGACACTGATGGACACTGATAGACACTGATAGACACTGAAAGACACTGAAAGACACTGATAGACACTGATAGACACTGATAGACACTGATAGACACTGATAGACACTGATAGACAATGATAGACACGGATAGACACTAATAGACACTGATAGACACTGATAGACACTGATAGATACTGATAGATACTGAAAGATACTGATAGATACTGATAGACACTGATAGAAACTGATAGACACTGATAGTCACTGATAGACACTGATAGACACTGATAGACACTGATAGACACTGATAGACACTGATAGACACTGATAGACACTGCTAGATACTGATAGATACTGATAGATACTGATAGATACTGATAGATACTGAAAGATACTGATAGATACTGATAGATACTGATAGATACTGATAGATACTGATAGATACTTATAGATACTGATAGATACTGATAGATACTGATAGATACTGCTAGATACTGATAGATACTGATAGATACTGATAGATACTGATAGATACTGATAGATACTTATAGATACTGATAGATACTGATAGATACTGATAGATACTGCTAGATACTGATAGATACTGATAGATACTGATAGATACTGATAGATACTGATAGATACTGATAGATACTGAAAGATACTGATAGATACTGATAGATACTGATAGATACTGATAGATACTGATAGATACTGAAAGATACTGATAGATACTGATAGATACTGATACATACTGATAGATACTGATAGATACTGATAGACACTGATAGATACTGATAGACACTTTTAGACACTGATAGACACTGAAAGACACTGACAGACACTGATCATCTTCTATCAGTGTCAATCACTGATAGACACTGATAGACACTGATAAACACTGATAGACACTGATAGACACTGATAGACACTGATAGACACTGATAGACACTGATAGACACTGATAGACACTGATAGACACCGATAGACACTGATAGACACTGATAGATACTGATAGATACTGATAGACACTAAAAGACACTGATGGACACTGATAGACACTGATTGACACTGATAGAAACTGATAGACACTGATAGACACTGATAGTCACTGATAGACACTGATAGACACTGATAGACACTGATAGACACTGATAGACACTGATTGACACTGATAGACACTGATAGACACAGATAGACACGGATAGACACTGATAGACACTGATAGACACTGATAGACACTGATAGACACTGATAGACACTGATAGATACTGATAGATACTGATAGACACTAAAAGACACTGATGGACACTGATAGACACTGATTGACACTGATAGAAACTGATAGACACTGATAGACACTGATAGACACTGGTAGACACTGATAGACACTCATAGACACTGATAGACACTGATAGACACAGATAGACACGGATAGACACTGATAGACACTGATAGATACTGATAGATACTGATAGATAGTGACAGATACTGAAAGATACTGATAGACACTGATAGATACTGATAAATACTGATAGACACTGATAGACACTGATAGAAACTGATAGACACTGATAGACACTGATAGACACTGATAGACACTGATAGATACTGATAGATACTGAAAGATACTGATAGATACTGATAGATACTGATAGATACTGATAGACACTGATGGACACTGATAGACACTGATGGACACTGATAGATACTGATGGATACTGATAGATACTGATAGATGCTGATAGATACTGATACATACTGATAGATTCTGAAAGATACTGATAGAAACTGATAGACACTGATAGACAATGATAGACACTGATAGACACTGATAGACACTGATAGACACTGATAGACACTGATAGACACTGATAGACACAGATAGACACGGATAGACACCGATGGACACTGATAGACACTGATAGACACTGATAGACACTGAAAGACACTGATAGACACTGATAGATACTTATAGATACTGATAGATACTGATAGACACTGATAGACACTGATAGACACTGATAGACACTGATAGACACTGATAGACACTGATAGATACTGATACATACTGATAGATACTGAAAGATACTGATAGATACTGATAGATACTGATAGATACTGATAGACACTGATAGATACTGATAGACACTGATAGACACTGATAGACACTGATAGACACTGATAGACACTGATAGACACTGATAGACACTGATAGATACTGATAGATACTGATAGACACTAAAAGACACTGATGGACACTGATGGACACTGATTGACACTGATAGAAACTGATAGACACTGATAGACACTGATAGACACTGATATACACTGATAGACACTGATAGACACTGATAGACACTGATAGACACTGATAGACACTGATAGACACAGATAGACACGGATAGACACTGATAGACACTGATAGACACTGATAGACACTGATAGATACTGAAAGACACTGATAGACACTGATAGATACTTATAGATACTGATAGATACTGATAGACACTGACAGACACTGATAGACACTGATAGACACTGATAGACACTGATAGACACTGATATACACTGATAGACACTGATAGATACTGATAGACACTGATAGACACTGATAGACACTGATAGACACTGATAGACACTGATAGATACTGATAGACACTGATAGACACTGATAGACACTGATAGACACTGCTAGATACTGCTAGATACTGCAAGATACTGATAGATACTGATACATACTGATAGATACTGAAAGATACTGATAGATACTGATAGATACTGATAGATACTGATAGATACTGATAGATACTGATAGATACTGATAGATACTGATGGACACTGATAGAAACTGATAGAAACTGATAGACACTGATAGACACTGAGAGACACTGATAGACACTGATAGACACTGATAGACACTGATAGACACTGATAGACACTTATAGACACTGATAGACACTGATGGACACTGAAAGACACTGATGGACACTGATAGACACTGATAGACACTGAAAGACACTGAAAGACACTGATAGACACTGATAGACACTGATAGACACTGATAGACACTGATAGACACTGATAGACACTGATAGACACTGATAGACACTAATAGACACTGATAGACACTGATAGACACTGATAGATACTGATAGATACTGAAAGATACTGATAGATACTGATAGACACTGATAGAAACTGATAGACACTGATAGTCACTGATAGACACTGATAGACACTGATAGACACTGATAGACACTGATAGACACTGATAGACACTGATAGACACTGATAGATACTGATAGATACTGATAGATACTGATAGATACTGATAGATACTGATAGATACTGAAAGATACTGATAGATACTGATAGATACTGATAGATACTGATAGATACTGATAGATACTTATAGATACTGATAGATACTGATAGATACTGATAGATACTGCTAGATACTGATAGATACTGATAGATACTGATAGATACTGATAGATACTGATAGATACTTATAGATACTGATAGATACTGATAGATACTGATAGATACTGCTAGATACTGATAGATACTGATAGATACTGATAGATACTGATAGATACTGATAGATACTGATAGATACTGAAAGATACTGATAGATACTGATAGATACTGATAGATACTGATAGATACTGATAGATACTGAAAGATACTGATAGATACTGATAGATACTGATAGATACTGATAGATACTGATAGATACTGATAGACACTGATAGATACTGATAGACACTTTTAGACACTGATAGACACTGATAGACACTGATAGACACTGATCATCTTCTATCAGTGTCAATCACTGATAGACACTGATAGACACTGATAAACACTGATAGACACTGATAGACACTGATAGACACTGATAGACACTGATAGACACTGATAGACACTGATAGACACTGATAGACACTGATAGACACTGATAGACACTGATAGATACTGATAGATACTGATAGACACTAAAAGACACTGATGGACACTGATAGACACTGATTGACACTGATAGAAACTGATAGACACTGATAGACACTGATAGACACTGATAGACACTGATAGACACGCAGATAGACATCAGTATCTTTCAGTATCTATCAGTGTCTATCAGTGTCTATCAGTGTCTATCCATGTCTTTCAGTGTCTATCAGTGTCTATCAGTGTCTATCAGTGTCTATCAGTGTCTATCAGTGATTATCAGTGTCTATCAGTGTCTATCAGTGTCTATCAGTATCTATCAGAATTTATCAGTATCTATCAGTATCTATCAGTATCTATCAGTATCTTTCAGTATATATCAGTATCTTTCAGTATCTATCAGTATCTATCAGTATCTATCAGTATCTATCAGTGTCTATCAGTGTCTATCAGTGTCTATCAGTGTCTATCAGTATCTATCAGTATCTATCAGTATCTATAAGTATCTATCAGTGTCTATCAGTGTCTTTCAGTGTCTATCAGTGTCTATCAGTGTCTATCAGTGTCTATCAGTATCTATCAGTATCTATCAGTATCTATCAGTATCTATCAGTATCTTTCAGTATCTATCAGTATCTATCAGTGTTTATCAGTGTCTATCAGTGTCTATCAGTTTCTATCTGTGTCAATCAGTGTCTATCAGTGTCTATCAGTGTCTATTAGTGTCTATCAGTATCTATCAGTATCTATCAGTATCTATCAGTATCTATCAGTGTCTATCAGTGTCTATTAGTGTCTATCAGTGTCTATCAGTGTCTATCAGTGTCTATCAGTGTCTATCAGTGTCTATCAGTGTCTATCAGTGTCTATCAGTGATTGACACTGATAGAAGATGATCAGTATCTATCAGTATTTATCAGTATCTATCAGTATCTATCAGTGTCTATCAGTGTCTATCAGTGTCTTTCAGTGTCTATCAGTGTCTATCAGTGTCTATCAGTGTCTATCAGTGTCTATCAGTGTCTATCAGTGTCTATCAGTATCTATTTATTTATTTATTTATTTATTTAAATACATAGCAGGCTTACAGTTTTCACCAAGCGCCTACAATGCTAGAGTTCACTATACATAAACCTTTAAACAATAAGCATTACAAACTAATGACATAACAATTTTTAGAAGGTACAAACAACATTTTTTTTTTTTTTTAGTAGTAAGAGTTGCACATTGCACTTATTTTAGCGAGCAGCGCATGCCAGCTGTCGGCAAACAGGTCGGCATCTTGCTCCAGTACCAGCTCGTTGAGCAGCGCGGGAGCTCGTGCGCCGGGCGCGTTGTTAGCTCGGCGCGTGCGCATCCCCGCCGCCGCCCGCTCCGGCGCAGCGAACAGTGGGCGGCGGCGGCGGCCCGCGCGCCCGTATTGCTCTGGGACGAATAAACGGATACTTTCTAAGGCTATCGGGTTATCGATTTTTCCTCGTAACAAAAGACAGTAATGCACGGCGAGATGGAGTTTCCGTCTATAATTGAGAGTGTCGAGCCCGACCATGCCCGCCACAAAAAGTGATGGAAATAAAAATGGATAATATCCATACTGTTTCTTATAAATGTGACGCGCAAACTTTCGCTGGACTCTTTCGAGCATGAGTTTGTAAGTCTCCTCGACAGGATCCCATATTACAGAGTTAAACTCCAACTTACTACGTACGTATGCGTTATACAATACAATTGGAACAGTCGTGCTGGTAAATTGTGGTGCCATACGCATTACAAAACCTAGTGTTTTGTTCGCGCTTTTTACTACTGAGCGAATGTGGCTATGGAAATCTAACTTAACATCAAGCTCGAGACCCAAATCACGGATATTCTGGACGCGAACAATAGCCTCGCTGTCGAGGTGATATGTAAATTCCAGAGGATATTTGCTTCTACTAAACGTAATGATTTTACATTTCTTCCCATTGAAATACAGTCTATTGGTTAGGCTCCAATTCAAAACGGCATCTATGTTGCGCTGCAGCACATTACAATCATAAGTTGTATCAATGGCATAGAACAGCTTTAAATCATCAGCGAACAGTAGGCACTTGACACCGCTGACCACCGCAGGCAAGTCATTGATCATCACCAAAAATAGGGTGGGTCCAAGCGTACTTCCTTGGCTCACTCCAGATCTGGTGAAATCTATCAGTATCTATCAGTATCTTTCAGTATCTATCAGTGTCTATCAGTGTCTATCAGTGTCTATCAGTGTCTATCAGTGTCTATCCGTGTATATCAGTGTCTAACAGTGTCTATCAGTGCCGATCAGTGTCTATCAGTGTCCATCAGTGTCTATCAGTGTCTATCAGTGTCTATCAGTGTCTATCAGTGTCTATCAGTGTCTATCAGTGTCTATCAGTGTCTATCAGTGTCAATCAGTGTCTATCAGTGTCTATCAGTGTCTATCAGTGTCTATCAGTGTCTATCAGTGTCTATCAGTGTCTATCAGTGTCTATCAGTGTCTAACAGTGTCTTTCAGTTTCTATCAGTGCCGATCAGTGTCTATCGGTGTCCATCAGTGTCTATCAGTGTCTATCAGTGTCTATCAGTGTCTATCAGTGTCAATCAGTGTCTATCAGTGTCTATCAGTGTCTATCAGTGTCTATCAGTGTCTATCAGTGTCTATCAGTGTCTATCAGTGTCTATCAGTGTCTATCAGTGATTGACACTGATAGAAGATGATCAGTATCTATCAGTGTTTATCAGTATCTATCAGTATCTATCAGTGTCTATCAGTGTCTATCAGTGTCTATCAGTGTCTATCAGTGTCTATCAGTGTCTATCAGTGTCTATCAGTGTCTATCAGTGTCTATCAGTGTTTATCAGTATCTATCAGTATCTATCAGTATCTTTCAGTATCTATCAGTGTCTATCAGTGTCTATCAGTGTCTTTCAGTGTCTATCAGTGTCTATCCGTGTATATCAGTGTCTAACAGTGTCTATCAGTGCCGATCAGTGTCTATCGGTGTCCATCAGTGTCTATCAGTGTCTATCAGTGTCTATCAGTGTCTATCAGTGTCTATCAGTGTCAATCAGTGTCTATCAGTGTCTATCATTGTCTATCAGTGTCTATCAGTGTCTATCAGTGTCTATCAGTGTCTATCAGTGTCTTTCAGTGTCTTTCAGTGTCCATCAGTGTCTATCAGTGTCTATCAGTGTCTATCAGTGTCTATCAGTGTCTATCAGTGTCTATCAGTGTCTATCAGTGTCTGTCAGTGTCTATCAGTATCTATCAGTGTCTATCAGTGTCTATCAGTGACTATCAGTGTCTATCAGTATCCATCAGTGTCTATCAGTGTCCATCAGTGTCTATCAGTGTCTATCAGTGTCTATCAGTGTCTATCAGTGTCTATCAGTGTCTATCAGTGTCTATCAGTGTCTATCAGTGTCTATCAGTGTCTATCAGTGTCTATCAGTGTCTATCAGTGTCTATCAGTGTCTATCAGTGATTATCAGTGTCTATCAGTGTCTATCAGTGTCTATCAGTATCTATCAGAATTTATCAGTATCTATCAGTATCTATCAGTATCTATCAGTATCTTTCACTATCTATCAGTATCTTTCAGTATCTATCAGTATCTATCAGTATCTATCAGTATCTATCAGTGTCTATCAGTGTCTATCAGTGTCTATCAGTGTCTATCAGTATCTATCAGTGTCTATCAGTGTCTATCAGTGTCTATCAGTGTCTATCAGTGTCTATCAGTGTCTATCAGTGTCTATCAGTGTCTATCAGTGTCTATCAGTGTCGATCAGTGTCTATCAGTGTCCATCAGTGTCTATCAGTGTCTATCAGTGTCTATCAGTGTCTATCAGTGTCTATCAGTGTCTATCAGTATCTATCAGTGTCTATCAGTGTCTATCATTGTCTATCAGTATCTATCAGTGTCTATCAGTGTCTATCATTGTCTATCAGTGTCTATCAGTTTCTATCAGTCTTTCAGTGTCCATTGTGTACACTGATAGACACTGATAGACACTGATAGATACTGAAAGATACTGATAGACACTGATAGATACTGAAAGATACTGATAGACACTGATAGACACTGATAGACACTGATAGACACTTTTAGACACTGATAGACACTGAAAGACACTGACAGACACTGATAGACACTGATAGATACTGAAAGATACTGATAGATACTGATAGATACTGATAGACACTGATAGACACTGATAGACACTGATGGACACTGATGGACACTGATAGACACTGATGGACACTGATATACACGGATAGACACTGATAGACACTGATAGACACTGATAGACACTGATAGACACTGATAGATACTGAAAGATACTGATAGATACTGATAGATACTGATAGATACTGATAGACACTGATAGACACTGATAGACACTGATAGACACTTTTAGACACTGATAGACACTGATAGACACTGATAGACACTGATAGACACTGATAGATACTGATAGATACTGATAGATACTGATAGATACTGATCATCTTCTATCAGTGTCAATCACTGATAGACACTGATAGACACTGATAGACACTGATAGACACTGATAGACACTGATAGACACTAATAGACACTGATAGACACTAATAGACACTGATAGACACTGTTAGACACTGATTGACACTGATAGAAACTGATAGACACTGATTGTCACTGATAGACACTGATAGATACTGAAAGATACTGATAGATACTGATAGATACTGATAGATACTGATAGATACTGAAAGATACTGATAGATACTGATAGATACTGATAGATACTGATAGATACTGATAGACACTGATAGACACTGATAGATACTGATAGACACTGATAGACACTGATAGACACTGATAGACACTGATAGACACTGATAGACACTGATAGACACTGATTGATACTGATAGACACTGATAGACACTGATTGACACTGATAGACACTGAAAGACACTGATAGACACTGATAGACACTGATAGATACTGATAGATACTGAACTGATAGAAACTGATAAACACTGATAGTCACTGATAGACACTGATAGACACTGATAGACACTGATAGACACTGATAGACACTGATAATGAAATGAAATGAAATAATTTATTCAGTAAGTAGGCCACAGGGGCACTTTTACAAGTCAGATTGTGAATCTACCGGCATTTCGCAAGAGGAGACCGCTGTTGAGAAGAAAGCCGAAAGAAACTCAACAGTAAGTCATTTTTTCGTAAATAATACTTAAAACAATTACATAATACATTTGTGTTATAACTAATTACACTGGTACACGTAAAGGAGATGTATAGATACTCCAAATCAATGTTAATTAGGAACATTAAAATGAAAATTTAACGATAAATTAAAAATATTAAATATATCCAGAGATGTATAAAGTCTCTGGGTGTCACAACATGCAATAGAATATAATCACTTAATTAATTAAATTCCTTAGAGATGTATAAGGTCTCTAGGCGTCAACGTGAATAATTTACAATAGAAAATAATTATTAAACCTAAATTTCTTAGAGATGTATATGGTCTCTAGGCGTCATAACATGCAATAAAATATTTTAAAATTATTTAATTTCCTCAGAGATGTATAAAGTCTCCGAGTGTCATACTATACTAAGCTGTTTCTTAGAGATGTATACAGTCTCTAAGAGTTCAAAAAGTTAAAATCAACATTGAATAACTTCAATCGAGTACAGGATGAAGTTTCTCACGTTTGCTTAATTTAACACTAGTATGCGGTTCCTACATATTTAATTTGGCCCTTGCTAGCATGAACAGACCGGACCCCACAAACGGCACCCGTTCACGAGTATGACGCATATCTCAGCCATCGCCTCCCTCAACCATATTATAGGGAAGGCTGCGACCCGATCAACGACGCCACCGTAAGCAAAGACCTTTAAGCGAGCATGACATGCTCAAGCTGCCGGGCATACTTGACTAATACTATTTGCCCGGTGAGAAACAACAAATTGTGCTCTCATGTTACATTAAAATTACCCACCAAAATAATGCTTATTTAAAAATTTACTATTGACACAACACTAAACAACTGGCTTAAAGGCATCACTGTCGTTTATAAAGTCATTGACAGTATAATAAGCTTTATTCAATAAGTGACGTTTTATTTGCGCTTTAAATTTGCTACAGGGCAATTTTACTACATCAATAGGTATTTTATTGTAGAAGCGTACACAGTTCCCCACGAACGACGAGCTAACCTTACGGAGACGGTGGGCAGGTATTGCGAGCTTGTCCTTACTTCTCGTATTGTAGTGGTGAATGTCACTGTTGAGCTTGAATTCATGGAGATTTTTCCGCACATACATGATATTCTCAAGAATGTATTGAGATGCTACGGTGAGAATGTTTGTTTCCTTGAATTTCTCTCTTAGTGACGTACGACCTCCTAGTGCATAAATTGCGCGTACAGCTCGTTTTTGTAGCACAAAGATGGTTTGGATATCCGCCGCTCTTCCCCATAATAAAATTCCATATGACATAACACTATGGAAATAACTGAAATATACAATCTTTGCCGTCTCGACGTTTGTCAGCTGCCTGATTCGCCTAACTGCATAGGCCGCGGAGCTAAGCTTACCTGCAAGAGTGGCTATATGCGCACTCCATTGCAGTTTAGAGTCTAAAGTAACACCCAGGAATACTGTTTTTTCTTCAAATTCCAGTTCTTCACCTTTCAGTTTTACCTTGGCACAATTTACTTGTTTCACATTTGGTAATGTAAATTTAATGCACTTAGTTTTCTTGGCATTTAAAAGTAAATTATTTGCAGTAAACCAATCCACAATAGAGGACAGTGCATCATTTATCACATCGAAGTTGTTTTCTTGCCTTTTTACTTTAAAAAGAAGAGATGTGTCATCTGCAAATAGTACTATATCATGTTTATCTCGCACAAGGTTTGGTAAATCGTTAATATACACTAGAAAAAGAAAGGGACCCAGAATTGAACCCTGAGGTACCCCCATAGCAACAGCTGACCCAGTCGATTGAGTCCCATTGATATCTACCCGTTGCGTTCTGCCTGAAAGATATGACGAGACAAGGTCAAGGGCATTGTTTTTGACTCCGTAGTGTTCTAGCTTACGAATTAAATTCTCATGATCAACGCAATCAAATGCTTTGGATAGATCACAAAAAACTCCAATAGCATCTTGAGCCTTCTCCCAGGCATCAAAGATATGTTTAACTAGTACCACGCCAGCGTCAGTAGTAGAGCGACCTTTAGTGAACCCGAATTGATTGCTGTGGAGTAGGTTATTCCGATTGAAATGAGATATAAGTTGATTTAGAATAATCTTCTCAAAAACTTTGCTTAATGCTGGTAGTATTGATATTGGTCTAAAATTTGTGGGGTCTGATTTTGTACCTGATTTGAATAAGGGAATAATTTTGCTATGCTTCATCAAATCAGGAAATACTCCAGTATCAATACATTTATTAAAGATATCAGCTAAATATGGTGCAATAGATTCAACAATTGAATGTAACACTTTGACAGATAGGCCCCACAGATCCTCAGTCTTCTTTAAATTTAGCGATTTAAACGCTTTAATAATAGTGGTAGGGGTTACATAAATGAATTTAAAGATAGTTGTACATTCTGTTACATTCGTTTTCAATAGTAATTCAGCGACATCGGGCGATGAATTTAAAGACTTTGTTGTCTCTACAGGTATATTGCAGAAGAATTGCTCAAAGTGATGGGCAATTTCAACATCGGAACTTATTACAGTATCGTCGATTCGAAGACTGTAATGGCGATCTTTTGGTTTCGATTTCCCAGTTTCATCATAGATTACCTTCCAAATAGTTTTCACCTTATCACAGGAGTTTGTGATCTTTTTAGACAAGTAATCAGCTTTAGCGGCGGCACACATTTGCTTAAAGGATTTGGAAAACATTTTCACGTACTCTAGGAACTCCGGTCTCTTGTCGATTGTCCTTTGTTCATATAGGTCGTAGAGACGACGTCTTTTTTCATGAATATCAGGTGTAGCCCAGTCGCTGAATTTAGTTTTAACCCTGTCTTGTACTTTCTTTAAATTGAAACAGGCATCAAATTCTTTTTTGATGCAGTTAAACAAGACCGAACACATACAGTTAGCATCCTCTTGAGTAAATGTAAGATAACATAGTCTCCTCTGAATGTTATGGTTAAATAAATCTAAGCGATTTTCAGAGATCGGTCTGCACATGGCGTCTTGTGGATCACTTTCAACATTTCCACTGAAGTTGAAGGAGGCATATTGTCCGCAATGGTCAGAGCTTAGTTTGTTTATGATAGATTTATCAATCGCATCAACACTACTAAATATGTTATCAATACACGTTGAACTGGTAGCTGTGATTCTGGTAGACTCAAAAAACAAATTCACTAGGCCAAAAGAATTAAAAGTGTTCAATAAACTCACACTCATAGATGATTCTTCACACAAATTAACATTAAAATCACCACACACAATAATACACTTATTACTTGAGAATATACTATTGAGCACTTCATCCATAGTTGACTCAAATAAACTATAGTCCGCTGATGGGGGTCTGTATACGCATATAATTATAAATTGTTCCAATTCAATACACGACAGTTCAATCTGACGCTCATAGACACTGATAGACACTGATAGACACTGATAGACACTGATAGACACTGATAGACACTGATAAACACTGATAGACACTGATAGACACTGATAGACACTGATAGACACTGATAGACACTGATAGACACTGATAGATACTGATAGATACTGATAGATACTGATAGATACTGATAGATACTGAAAGATACTGAAAGATACTGATAGATACTGATAGATACTGATAGATACTGATAGACACTAAAAGATACTGATAGACACTGATAGACACTGATTGACACAGATAGAAACTGAAAGACACTGATAGACACTGATAGACACTGATAGACACTGATAGACACTGATAGACACTGATAGACACTGATAGACACTGATAGATACTGATAGACACTGATAGACACTGATAGACACTGATAGATTATGATAGACACTGAAAGACACTGATGGACACTGATTGACACTGATAGAAACTGATAGATACTGATAGATACTGATCATCTTCTATCAGTGTCAATCACTGATAGACACTGATAGACACTGATAAACACTGATAGACACTGATAGACACTGATAGACAATGATAGACACTGTTAGACACTGATAGACACTGATAGACACTGATAGACACTGATAGACACTGATAGACACTGATAGACACTGGTGGACACTGATAGACACTGATGGACACTGATAGACACTGATAGACACTGATAGACACTGATAGACACTGATAGACACTGATAGACACTGATAGACACTGATAGGCACTGATAAACACTGTTAGACACTGATAGACACTGATAGATACTGATAGATACTGATAGATACTGATAGATACTGATAGATACTGAAAGATACTGATAGATACTGATAGATACTGATACATACTGATAGATACTGAAAGATACTGATAGATACTGATAGACACTGATGGACACTGATAGAAACTGATAGAAACTGATAGACACTGATAGACACTGATAGACACTGATAGACACTGATAGACACTGATAGACACTGAAAGACACTGATAGACACTGATAGACACTGATTGACACTGATAGACACTGATAGACACTGATAGACACTGAAAGACACTGAAAGACACTGATAGACACTGATAGACACTGATAGACACTGATAGACACTGATAGACACTGATAGACACTGATAGACACTGATAGACAATGATAGACACGGATAGACACTAATAGACACTGATAGACACTGATAGACACTGATAGATACTGATAGATACTGAACTGATAGAAACTGATAGACACTGATAGTCACTGATAGACACTGATAGACACTGATAGACACTGATAGACACTGATAGACACTGATAGACACTGATAGACACTGATAGACACTGATAGACACTGATAAACACTGATAGACACTGATAGACACTGATAGACACTGATAGACACTGATAGACACTGATAGACACTGATAGATACTGATAGATACTGATAGATACTGATAGATACTGATAGATACTGAAAGATACTGTAAGATACTGATAGATAATAGACACTAAAAGATACTGATAGACACTGATAGACACTGATTGACACAGATAGAAACTGAAAGACACTGATAGACACTGATAGACACTGATAGACACTGATAGACACTGATAGACACTGATAGACACTGATAGACAATGATAGACACTGATAGACACTGATAGACACTGATAGACACTGATAGACACTGATAGATACTGATAGATACTGAACTGATAGAAACTGATAGACACTGATAGTCACTGATTGACACAGATAGAAACTGATAGACACTGATAGACACTGATAGACACTGATAGACACTGATAGACACTGATAGACACTGATAGAAACTGATAGACAATGATAGACACGGATAGACACTAATAGACACTGATAGACACTGATAGACACTGATAGACACTGATAGATACTGAACTGATAGAAACTGATAGACACTGATAGTCACTGATTGACACAGATAGAAACTGATAGACACTGATAGACACTGATAGACACTGATAGACACTGATAGACACTGATAGACAATGATAGACACGGATAGACACTAATAGACACTGATAGACACTGATAGACAAAAAAAAAAAAAAAAAAAAAAAAAAAAACCGCTGACGTTGACACACGTCTTTTTGTAATCTTGCTCCTTTTAAATTTTGTAAAAGTGTTTTCATTCCGTGTACGCCATAATTTTATACGTCCATTTATAACTTTTTAACATATTTACCGTTTTCGGCAATGTGTACATACTGCAAATGTAATTTATTAGAAAACAGAAAACGAAGACATTTTGACAGCGGACATATGTCAATGTATGTAAAGGCGAAGTAATGAAAATAACACTGAAGGAATTATGATTACAAGATCAAGGCGAAAAAAAGCGGAACAAACTAACGCACGACCACCACCCCCGCCCGCCTCATCCAGCTCCTCGCCATCATCGTCTGGCGACGAATTCGCTACTGTTGCGGACACCAGCGAGTCGAGCGACGAGCGCGGGCCGCCGCCCCCGCCGCCACAACCACCAGCACGTCGAGGACGGCCACCGCTGCCGGCACGCTTGGGGCCTACGGGGCAACCTGCTCCGACCACGGCTCCCGCTACCGGTGGTGTAGTGCGTCGCATGCGATGGACTCGAGTTATGAACGAGAACTGCATGCGCGCCTACTATGGGGCTACAGAGGGGGGAATCAACCTGTCCGCGTACCGGGACAGGATGCTGCCTCTGTTTCAGGCGTTTGATCCGTCCATCGCCGTATCTGCGCAGCGGCTATCCGATCAAGTGCGTTTCATTCAGCGGCGCAAGCTGCTGGACGACGCGACACTTGATCGACTGCGCCTGGAAGTACTGGCCGCTCGCGCGGCTTCCGTGCCGGCTCGGGATCCGCCTGCTACGTCACCGGTTCCGGCGCCAGCGCCCAACCTGGTGCCGGGGGTGCCGCTGACGGATCCCGAAGCCGATGGGGAAGACGGTGCGAGCAGCGTAAGTACCCAGGCCAATGAGCAGCTGAGGAGGGCTTTGGAGGAGGCGATTGAGCGATATCGATCCACACCTGAGTCTAGGCCGCGATTACCACGCTTGCCAATGCACAAACGTAACCTAGCGCTGATGGGAGCCCTGGACGCTTTGCTAGACCCGTACCTTCGGGCTAGCGAAGATTTAGCTGATACCCACTCGATCATGTACTGTGGGGCCATCGCGGCGTGCCGCGTTGCTCGTGTCAGATTCCCGGACACTGACCGAGCACCGCGGACCGCCGGGGGTGTTCCTGCCTGGCAAGTACGGATCGAGCGGCGTATCAGCTCGTTTAGGACTTTCATTGCCAAGCTAATCTGTTTTAGGGGGGGCAACAACCGCCCCCGTGTGATGCGCTACGTGACACAAGCCTTCGCGGGGACTGGCACCAGGCCCTGCGATTACATGGCATGTGTCACGGAGCGCATCGACTACCTAAAGCAGAAAGTTTATGCATGGGCAAGCCGTATTCGTCGCTACAGAGAGCGTGTGGATCGATTCCAGCAGAATCGTCTCTTTCAAAGTGACCAAAGGAAGGTATACCGAAAGTGGGAGGGAACCGACCAATGTGTGAGCGACGGGCAACTGCCGGATCCTACTGCCATGATTAACTTCTGGCGTAGTATCTGGTCGGTGCCAGTCGAGCACACAGAGGGCGAATGGATGAATGTTGTCAGACGTGTGTGTGAGCCGATCGAAGCCATGGGGGCTGTGACTATCAGCCCCGATGATGTAAGGTGTGCGGCCCGTACGACCCAGAACTGGAAAAGTCCTGGGCCGGACGGGTTGCACAACTTTTGGATCAAGTGGTTTCGATCCTCACACGAACGTCTGGCAACACAATTTCAAGACGCCCTCGAGCTTGGTACCCTGCCATCTTTCATGACTACTGGTGTTACCTTCCTGCTCCATAAGTCCGGTAGTACCACGGAAGCGAAAAACTATAGACCCATCACGTGCTTGCCCACTTTATACAAGCTCCTTACGTCCATTCTGAGAACAAAAATTAACTCGCACATTGTTGCGAACAACGTTTTGGCCTTTTCTCAGAATGGATGTAGGGTTGGGTCCCGTGGTACTAAGGAGCTCCTCCTCATTGACACGACCATTTGCCAACAAGTCCGGCGGAACAAGGGGTCCCTCTCAACCGCTTGGATTGACTATAAGAAGGCCTATGATTCGGTGCCTCATTCATGGCTGGAGAGGATCTTAGAGCTGTATAAAATCGATACAGCTCTAAGATCCCTCTTAGGCACGTGTATGAGGCAGTGGACCACAGTCCTTCGTCAACCAGGAGGCGGGGTTGGCCCCCCTGGCCCGCGGGACTTGATAAGGATTGAGAGAGGTATTTTCCAGGGTGACAGTTTGAGTCCTCTGTGGTTCTGCCTAGCCCTGAATCCGCTCAGCACTCTGCTGAAGGATTCAGGACTAGGTTGCCGGCTTCGAAGAGGAGGTGAGGTCATTTCTCATCTGCTGTACATGGATGATCTTAAGCTGTATGCACCAAAACGCCAGGATCTGGTGGAACTACTGGAAGTAACTGAAACCTTCAGTAGTGCCATCAAAATGGAATTTGGCGTAGACAAGTGTGCGGTCATGCATGTACAGCGGGGGAAAGTCGTAAATTCCGCGAACTTACAGCTTTCTGAGACAATGACCCTCAGGTCTATCTCCGAAGTTGAAACCTACAAGTACCTTGGTATGTCACAGTCATTGGGTATTGCGGACGGAGACATTAGACAGGCGTTGAAGGAGCGTTTCTTTTGTCGTTTGACAAAAGTACTTAACAGTCTTTTGTCCGGTGGCAATAAGGCACGCGCCTTCAACGCTTGGGTGATGCCTCTGCTCACTTACTCCTTTGGCATACTAAGGTGGACTCAGACTTCGCTGGACGCCCTGGATACGAGGGTCCGTCAGCTGCTCACTACACATCGCATGAGGCACCCACGCTCGTCAGTTATGAGAATGTACATCCCGCGTAAGTGTGGGGGCCGTGGCTTTTTAAACGCCAAGGACCTCCATAACCGCGAGGTGTGCAGTCTTAGGGAGTATTTCCTAAACAACGAGTGTGGGATTCATCGCGATGTAGTAGCAGTTGACAAAGGTCTCACCTCTCTCTCCTTAGCAAACGAGAACTGGCGCAGACCAAAGGTGCTTAGCATCGATGACCGCAGGGCTGTATGGAAGAGCAAGGAGCTACACGGGCGGTTCTACAAGGCCCTTACGGGGCCCGATGTAGATCTGCTCGCGTCGGTGAACTGGCTACGCTTCGGGGATCTCTTCGGGGAAACCGAAGGTTTTGTCTGTGCAATTGCGGACGAAGTAATGATGACGAACAATTACCGGAGATATATCCTGAAGGACGGTACGGTCGACATTTGTCGGGCATGCCGCCGTCCCGGTGAGTCACTCAGGCATATAATCTCCGGTTGTTCTCATCTTGCTAACGGCGAGTACTTGCACAGACATAACCAAGTAGCCAGGATCATTCACCAGCAACTTGCTCTTCAATACGGTCTTGTGGGGTCTGAGGTGCCGTACTATAAGTATGCACCGATGCCAGTTCTTGAGAATGGTCGTGCCACGCTCTATTGGGATCGATCTATCATCACGGACAGGACTATTGTAGCCAATAAGCCTGACATCGTTTTGGTAGATCGATCCAAGCGCCAGGCAGTGCTCGTCGACATCACCATCCCCCATGACGAGAACCTCGTGAAGGCCGAGAAGGACAAACTCAGCAAGTACCTTGACTTGGCTCACGAGGTGACCGCCATGTGGGATGTTGACTCGACGATCATTGTCCCGATAGTCGTTTCGGCGAACGGTCTTATAGCGAAGAGTCTCGACAAACATCTTAAGAGACTCTCGCTAGATGGCTGGATCAAGGGCCAGATACAAAAGGCGGTACTCCTGGACACGGCGCGCATCGTCAGGAGGTTCCTCTCTCTGCAGCCCTAACCACCGGTAGCCTGGGCCCTGCCCCGCTGCCGGCGGCACCCTAGGTTAGGTTTTTTTATAATATGTTTATATATTTTGTAATTTCTTTATTGTATTTTACTTTTTATATACAGATATTGTAAAAACCTAGCCTAAGAATTAAAATAAATAAAGGAAATAATAATAATAATAAATCTTTATTAATAAAAAACATAAGAATAACAATTTGCATAAAAAGTCTTACATCTACACAGAGCACACTTAATTCTTGTGCCTGAACTAGGAAAATCCTGTATCTCAGGCTTTGAGAGAGGTCATTTAATTACCAAAATTCTTAGTCAATAAATCTTACTAAAGAAATAGATAAAAAGGCGTACAAATTATATTCTAAGTGTCAAATTAATTGTTTACAATTGTACTATAAAACTATATACCTATATATATTTGCATTTTTTAATATGACATAATCATTGATTACGTTTATTAAGTACGGCATTGCAATGTCAGCGTCAGCAACTCAGCATAATTAGAAACTCGGTCAGGTTATTAGTCGATATTGCATAAATCGTCGCCTCTGTGGTTTAACATATTATAATATCACGAATTAAAATTACAAGTCTGTAGGTTAGGCTATTCTATTACTATAATATAAACTGCCAAATAAATAAAGAAAACACACAAATGAGCGGCGCTTTTAGACGCCTTCATAGTCAATAGAATTTATGTATCTTTGCTCGGCGATTTTCCGAGCAGGACATTCTGCGTCACCTGTTTGGTGGTTATTCGGCTTTTTGAAAAGTCTGCATGTTGCACATTTCGGGGACTCTGCCTTATTTCCGCACTCTTTCATAGAGTGACCTACATCACCGCAATAATCGCACGTGTACTCTGCCTGCTTGCATGATTTAGCGGCGTGACCATATTGTTGGCATTTGAAACACCTAGTAACGATCGTGAAATCTCTCACTGGGCATGAGGACCAATTTACGTATACACGATTTTGGCTTATTAAGGACTTTCGTATAACGGCGGGCACTTCTAGGACGTAATTACAAGTCTCGGCATCTTTTTTTCCCGATTTATGGCTGAGCTTAATAGAGGACAAGAATTTTTCCCTTGTTAAGTCCTGAAGTTTGTCGGCTAGGTTTTGCTCGAAAATGCAGTTATAGACTGCTTGTTCTGGCATGGTCGAAGGTACGCCAACAATGGGCTTGCGTTTATGAGGCTCGTCAATGGTGAGTTCTGAGGTAGTCTTTTGAAAAGTTTGCTTGACCTTTTCAATGTCATCCTTCGAGTCTGTGCTGATTATAACGCCACCATTCTTGACTTTACGAAGCGCTCTTACATGGAGCTTCATCTCCTCCGGATTGATTATCTTTTGGACCAATGTTTTCGTGTCCTCACTCGTCTTAAGTTTATCATTGGGATAAATCGCTACAGAACTCAAATTATTTGGTCGAATCAAGCAGCTAGAACTATTCTTGACCATGTCGGCGAAAGAGAGAGCATTTGTTATGGGCTTATCTGATGACTTGATGGTACACTCTAGGTCTCTGAGGCGATCTGCAAGGTCTTGCCTTTCCTTGAGGTAATGGTTTTGTTCGTGGGCGACGGTAGCATGTTTACGTAATCCTTGATAGTGAACTGCCATGTGCGAAGTCCCATTTCCGACCTTACGGCAAAGGTTATGAATCCGTAGTTTCTGATCCGTATTCAATTTACCTTCAGATGAGATAGTACATATCTCATTGAGGTATTTTTCAATTGAGGACATCCAAAAGTGGATGTCAGACGTTGAACACTCATTGTGCGTGGCGGCTGACTGATCGGCTGGATCATCCCTTGAGGGCGGTGGTTGAGGTGTTGATGGAGGGCTGCGCTGTATTTTGGCACTCCGACAAAAGGGGCTGCTATCACTCATTTTTTGATAGACACTGATAGACACTGATAGACACTGATAGACACTGATAGACACTGATAGACACTGATAGATACTGATAGACACTGATAGACACTGATAGACACTGATAGACACTGATAGACACTGATAGACACTGATAGACACTGATAGACACTGATAGACACTGATAGACACTGATAGACACTGATAGACACTGAAAGATACTGATAGATACTGATAGACACTAAAAGACACTGATGGACACTGATAGATACTGATAGACACTAAAAGACACTGATGGACACTGATAGACACTGATTGACACTGATAGACACTGATAGACACTGATAGACACTGATAGACACTGATAGACACTGATAGACACTGATGGACACTGATAGACACTGATGGACACTGATAGACACTGATAGTCACTGATAGACACTGATAGACACTGATAGATACTGATAGACACTGACAGACACTGATAGACACTGATAGACACTGATAGACACTGATAGACACTGATAGACACTGATAGACACTGATAGACACTGATTGACACTGATAGACACTGAAAGACACTGATAGACACTGATAGACACTGATAGACACTGATAGACACTGATAGACAATGATAGACACTGATAGACACTGATTGACACTAATAGACACTAATAGACACTGATAGACACTGATAGACACTGATAGACACTGATAGACACTGATGGACACCGATAGACACTGATCGGCACTGATAGACACTGTTAGACACTGATATACACGGATAGACACTGATAGACACTGAAAGACACTGATAGACACTGATAGACACTGATAGATACTGAAAGATACTGATAGACACTGATAGACACTGATAGATACTGAAAGATACTGATAGATACTGATAGATACTGATAGACACTGATAGACACTGATAGACACTGATAGACACTGATAGACACTGATAGACACTTTTAGACACTGATAGACACTGAAAGACACTGACAGACACTGATAGACACTGATAGATACTGATAGATACTGATAAATACTGATAGATACTGATCATCTTCTATCAGTGTCAATCACTGATAGACACTGATAGACACTGATAGACACTGATAGACACTGATAGACACTGATAGACACTGATAGACACTGATAGACACTGATAGACACTGATTGACACTGATAGACACTGAAAGACACTGATAGACACTGATAGACACTGATAGACACTGATGGACACCGATAGACACTGATCGGCACTGATAGAAACTGAAAGACACTGATAGACACTGATAGACACTGATAGACACTGATAGACACTGATAGACACTGATAGACACTGATAGACACTGATTGACACTGATAGACACTGATAGACACTGATTGACACTGATAGACACTGATAGACACTGATTGACACTGATAGACACTGATAGACACTGATGGACACTGAAAGACACTGATAGAAACTGATAGACACTGATAGACAATGATAGACACTGATAGACACTGATAGATACTGATAGACACTGATAGACACTGATAGACACTGATAGACACTGATAGACACTGATAGACACTGATAGACACTGATAGACACTGATCGACACTGATAGACACTGTTAGACACTGATATACACGGATAGACACTGATAGACACTGATAGACACTGATAGACACTGATAGACACTGATAGATACTGAAAGATACTGATAGATACTGATAGATACTGATAGATACTGATAGACACTGATAGACACTGATAGACACTGATAGACACATTAAGACACTGATAGACACTGAAAGACACTGACAGACATTGATAGACACTGATAGATACTGATAGAAACTGATAAATACTGATAGATACTGATCATCTTCTATCAGTGTCAATCACTGATAGACACTGATAGACACTGATAGACACTGATAGACACTGATAGACACTGATAGACACTGATAGACACTGATAGACACTGATAGACACTAATAGACACTGATAGACACTGATAGATACTGATAGATACTGATAGATACTGATAGATACTGATAGACACTGAAAGACACTGATAGACACTGATAGACACTGATAGACACTGATAGACACTGAGAGACACTGATAGATACTGATAGATACTGATAGATACTGAAAGATACTGATAGATACTAATAGATACTGATAGATACTGATAGATACTGATAGATACTGAAGGATACTGATAGATACTGATAGATACTGATACATACTGATAGATACTGAAAGATACTGATAGATACTGAAAGACACTGATGGACACTGATAGAAACTGATAGAAACTGATAGAAACTGATAGACACTGATAGATACTGATACATACTGATAGATACTGAAAGATACTGATAGACACTGATAGACACTGATGGACACTGATAGAAACTGATAGAAACTTATAGACACTGAAAGACACTGATAGACACTGATAGACACTGATAGACACTGATAGACACTGATGGACACTGATAGACACTGATGGACACTGATAGACACTGATAGTCACTGATAGACACTGATAGACACTGATAGATACTGATAGACACTGACAGACACTGATAGACACTGATATACACTGATAGACACTGATAGACACTGATAGACACTGATAGACACTGATAGACACTGATTGACACTGATAGACACTGATAGACACTGATAGACACTGATAGACACTGATAGACACTGATAGACAATGATAGACACTGATAGACACTGATAGACACTGATAGACACTGATAGACACTGATAGACACTGATAGACACTGATAGACACTGATGGACACCGATAGACACTGATCGGCACTGATAGACACTGTTAGACACTGATATACACGGATAGACACTGATAGACACTGAAAGACACTGATAGACACTGATAGACACTGATAGATACTGAAAGATACTGATAGATACTGATAGATACTGATAGACACTGATAGACACTGATAGACACTGATAGACACTGATAGACACTTTTAGACACTGATAGACACTGAAAGACACTGACAGACACTGATAGACACTGATAGATACTGATAGATACTGATAAATACTGATAGATACTGATCATCTTCTATCAGTGTCAATCACTGATAGACACTGATAGACACTGATAGACACTGATAGACAATGATAGACACTGATAGACATTGATTGACACTGATAGACACTGATAGACACTGATAGACACTGATAGACACTGATGGACACCGATAGACACTGATCGGCACTGATAGACACTGTTAGACACTGATATACACGGATAGACACTGATAGACACTGATAGACACTGATAGACACTGATAGACACTGATAGATACTGAAAGATACTGATAGATACTGATAGATACTGATAGACACTGATAGACACTGATAGACACTGATAGACACTGATAGACACTGATAGACACTTTTAGACACTGATAGACACTGAAAGACACTGACAGACACTGATAGACACTGATAGATACTGATAGATACTGATAAATACTGATAGATACTGATCATCTTCTATCAGTGTCTATCAGTGTCTATCAGTATCTATCAGTATCTATCAGTATCTATCAGTGTCTTTCAGTGTCTATCAGTGTCTATCAGTATCTATCAGTGTCTATCAGTGTCTATCAGTGTCTATCAGTGTCTATCAGTGTCTTTCAGTGTCTATCAGTATCTATCAGTATCTATCAGTATTTATCAGTATCTTTCAGTATCTATCAGTGTCTATCAGGTGTCTAAAAGTGTCTATCAGTGTCTATCAGTGTCTATCAGTGTCTATCAGTATCTTTCAGTATCTATCAGTGTCTATCAGTATCTTTCAGTATCTATCAGTGTCTATCAGTGTCTATCAGTGTCTATCAGTGTCTATCAGTGTCTATCAGTGTCTATCAGTGTCTATCAGTATCTATCAGTGTCTATCATTGTCAGTTTCTATCAGTGTCTTTCAGTGTCCATCAGTGTCTATCAGTGTCTTTCAGTGTCTATCAGTGTCTATCAGTGTCTATCAGTGTCTATCAGTGTCTATCAGTATCTATCAGTGTCTATCATTGTCTATCAGTGTCTATCAAATTCTATCAGTGTCTTTCAGTGTCCATCAGTGTCTATCAGTGTCTATCAGTGTCTATCAGTGTCAATCAGTGTCAATCAGTGTCTATCAGTGTCTATCAGTGTCTATCAGTATCTATCAGTGTCTATCAGTGTCTATCAGTGTCTATCAGTGTCTATCAGTGTCTATCAGTGTCTATCAGTGTCTGTCAGTGTCTATCAGTATCTATCAGTATCTATAAGTATCTATCAGTGTCTATCAGTGTCTTTCAGTGTCTATCAGTGTCTATCAGTGTCTATCAGTGTCTATCAGTATCTATCAGTATCTATCTATCAGTATCTATCAGTATCTTTCAGTATCTATCAGTATCTATCAGTGTTTATCAGTGACTATCAGTGTCTATCAGTTTCTATCAGTGTCAATCAGTGTCTATCAGTGTCTATCAGTGTCTATCAGTGTCTATCAGTATCTATCAGTATCTATCAGTATCTATCAGTATCTATCAGTGTCTATCTGTGTCTATTAGTGTCTATCAGTGTCTATCAGTGTCTATCAGTGTCTATCAGTGTCTATCAGTGATTGACACTGATAGAAGATGATCAGCATCTATCAGTATTTATCAGTATCTATCAGTATCTATCAGTGTCTATCAGTGTCTGTCAGTGTCTTTCAGTGTCTATCAGTGTCTAAAAGTGTTTATCAGTGTCTATCAGTGTCTATCAGTGTCTATCAGTGTCTATCAGTATCTATCAGTATCTATCAGTATCTTTCAGTATCTATCAGTGTCTATCAGTGTCTATCAGTGTCTATCAGTGTCTATCAGTGTCTATCCGTGTATATCAGTGTCTAACAGTGTCTATCAGTGCCGATCAGTGTCTATCGGTGTCCATCAGTGTCTATCAGTGTCTATCAGTGTCTATCAGTGTCTATCAGTGTCTATCAGTGTCTATCAGTGTCAATCAGTGTCTATCAGTGTCTATCATTGTCTATCAGTGTCTATCAGTGTCTATCAGTGTCTATCAGTGTCTATCAGTGTCTATCAGTGTCTTTCAGTTTCTATCAGTGTCTATCAGTGTCTATCAGTGTCTATCAGTGTCAATCAGTGTCTATCAGTGTCTATCAGTGTCTATCAGTGTCTATCAGTGTCTATCAGTGTCTATCAGTGTCTATCAGTGTCCATCAGTGATTGACACTGATAGAAGATGATCAGTATCTATCAGTATTTATCAGTATCTATCAGTATCTATCAGTGTCTATCAGTGTCTGTCAGTGTCTTTCAGTGTCTATCAGTGTCTATCAGTGTCTATCAGTGTCTATCAGTGTCTATCAGTGTTTATCAGTGTCTATCAGTGTCTATCAGTGATTGACACTGATAGAAGATGATCAGTGTCTGTCAGTGTCTTTCAGTGTCTATCAGTGTCTAAAAGTGTCTATCAGTATCTATCAGTGTCTATCAGTATCTATCAGTATCTATCAGTATGTATCAGTATCTATCAGTATCTATCAGTATCTTTCAGTATCTATCAGTATCTATCAGTATCTATCAGTATCTATCAGTATCTATCAGTATCTTTCAGTATCTATCAGTATCTATCAGTATCTATCAGTATCTATCAGTATCTATCAGTATCTATCAGTATCTAGCAGTATCTATCAGTATCTATCAGTATCTATCAGTATCTATAAGTATCTATCAGTATCTATCAGTATCTATCAGTATCTATCAGTATCTATCAGTATCTAGCAGTATCTATCAGTATCTATCAGTATCTATCAGTATCTATAAGTATCTATCAGTATCTATCAGTATCTATCAGTATCTATCAGTATCTATCAGTATCTTTCAGTATCTATCAGTATCTATCAGTATCTATCAGTATCTATCAGTATCTATCAGTATCTATCAGTGTCTATCAGTGTCTATCAGTGTCTATCAGTGTCTATCAGTGTCTATCAGTGTCTATCAGTGTCTATCAGTGACTATCAGTGTCTATCAGTTTCTATCAGTGTCTATCAGTATCTATCAGTATCTTTCAGTATCTATCAGTATCTATCAGTGTCTATCAGTGTCTATCAGTGTCTATCAGTGTCTATCAGTGTCTATCATTGTCTATCAGTGTCTATCAGTGTCTATCAGTGTCTATCAGTGTCTATCAGTGTCTATCAGTGTCTTTCAGTGTCTTTCAGTGTCTATCAGTGTCTATCAGTGTCCATCAGTGTCTTTCAGTGTCCATCAGTGTCTATCAGTGTCTATAAGTGTCTATCAGTGTCTATCAGTGTCTATCAGTGTCTATCAGTGTCTATCAGTGTCTATCAGTGTCTATCAGTGTCTATCAGTTTCTATCAGTTTCTATCAGTGTCCATCAGTATCTATCAGTATCTATCAGTATCTATCAGTATCTATCAGTATTTATCAGTATCTATCAGTATCTATCAGTATCTTTCAGTGTCTATCAGTATGTATCAGTATCTATCAGTATCTTGCAGTATCTAGCAGTATCTAGCAGTGTCTATCAGTGTCTATCAGTGTCTATCAGTGTCTATCAGTATCTATCAGTGTCTATCAGTGTCTATCAGTGTCTATCAGTGTCTATCAGTGTCTATCAGTATCTATCAGTGTCTATCAGTGTATATCAGTGTCTATCAGTGTCTATCAGTGTCTATCAATGTCTATCAGTGTCTGTCAGTGTCTATCAGTATCTATCAGTATCTATAAGTATCTATCAGTGTCTATCAGTGTCTTTCAGTATCTATCAGTGTCTATCAGTGTCTATCAGTGTCTATCAGTGTCTATCCGTGTCTATCTGTGTCTATCAGTGTCTATCAGTGTCTATCAGTGTCTATCAGTGTCTATCAGTGTCTATCAGTGTATATCAGTGTCTATCAGTGTCTATCAGTGTCTATCAGTTTCTATCAGTGTCAATCAGTGTCCATCAGTGTCCATCAGTGTCTTTTAGTGTCTATCAGTATCTATCAGTATCTATCAGTGTCTATCAGTGTCTATCAGTGTCTATCAGTGTCTATCAGTGTCTATCAGTGTCTATCAGTGTCTATCAGTATCTATCAGTGTCTATCAGTATCTATCAGTATCTATCAGTATCTATCAGTATCTTTCAGTATCTATCAGTATGTATCAGTATCTATCAGTGTCTATCAGTGTCTGTCAGTGTCTATCAGTGTCTATCAGTGTCTGTCAGTGTCTATCAGTATCTATCAGTATCTATAAGTATCTATCAGTGTCTATCAGTGTCTATCAGTGTCTATCAGTGTCTATCAGTGTCTATCAGTGTCCATCGGTGTCTATCCGTGTCTATCTGTGTCTATCAGTGTCTATCAGTGTCTATCAGTGTCTATCAGTGTCTATCAGTGTCTATCAGTGTCTATCAGTGTCTATCATTGTCTATCAGTGTCTATCAGTTTCTATCAGTATCTTTCAGAATCTATCAGTATGTATCAGTATCTATCAGCATCTATCAGTATCTATCAGTATCCATCAGTATCTATCAGTGTCCATCAGTGTCTATCAGTGTCCATCAGTGTCTATCAGTATCTATCAGTATCTATCAGTATCTATCAGCATCTTTCAGTATCTATCAGTATCTATCAGTGTCTATCAGTGTCTATCAGTGTCTATCAGTGTCTATCAGTGTCTATCAGTTTCTATCAGTGTCTATCTGTGTCTATCAGTATTTATCAGTATCTATCAGTGTCTATCAGTATCTTTCAGTATCTGTCACTATCTATCAGTATCTATCAGTATCTATCAGTGTCTATCAGTGTCTATCCGTGTCTATCTGTGTCTATCAGTGTCTATCAGTGTCTATGAGTGTCTATCAGTGTCTACCAGTGTCTATCAGTGTCTATCAGTGTCTATCAGTTTCTATCAGTGTCAATCAGTGTCTATCAGTGTCCATCAGTGTCTTTTAGTGTCTATCAGTATCTATCAGTATCTATCAGTGTCTATCAGTGTCTATCAGTGTCTATCAGTGTCTATCAGTGTCTATCAGTGTCTATCCGTGTCTATCTGTGTCTATCAGTGTCTATCAGTGTCAATCAGTGTCTATCAGTGTCTATCAGTGTCTATCAGTGTCTATCAGTGTCTATCAGTGACTATCAGTGTCTATCAGTCTCTATCAGTGTCTATCAGTGTCTATCAGTATCTATCAGTATCTATCAGTATCTATCAGTATCTATCAGTGTCTATCAGTGTCTATCAGTGTCTATCAGTGTCTATCAGTGTCTATCAGTATCTATCAGTGTCTATCAGTGTCTATCAGTGTCTATCAGTGTCTATCAGTGTCTATCAGTGTCTGTCAGTGTCTATCAGTATCTATCAGTATCTATAAGTATCTATCAGTGTCTATCAGTGTCTTTCAGTGTCTATCAGTGTCTATCAGTGTCTATCAGTGTCTATCAGTGTCTATCAGTGTCTATCCGTGTCTTTCTGTGTCTATCAGTGTCTATCAGTGTCTATCAGTGTCCATCGGTGTCTATCCGTGTCTATCTGTGTCTATCAGTGTCTATCAGTGTCTATCAGTGTCTATCAGTGTCTATCAGTGTCTATCAGTGTCTATCAGTGTCTATCATTGTCTATCAGTGTCTATCAGTTTCTATCAGTATCTTTCAGAATCTATCAGTATGTATCAGTATCTATCAGCATCTATCAGTATCTATCAGTATCCATCAGTATCTATCAGTGTCCATCAGTGTCTATCAGTGTCCATCAGTGTCTATCAGTGTCTATCAGTGTCTATCAGTGTCTATCAGTGTCTATCAGTGTCTATCAGTGTCTATCGGTGTCTATCAGTGTCTATCAGTGTCTATCAGTATCTATCAGTATTTATCAGTATCTATCAGTATCTTTCAGTATCTGTCACTATCTATCAGTATCTTTCAGTATCTATCAGTATCTATCAGTATCTATCAGTATCTATCAGTATCTATCAGTGTCTATCAGTGTCTATCCGTGTCTATCTGTGTCTATCAGTGTCTATCAGTGTCTATGAGTGTCTATCAGTGTCTACCAGTGTCTATCAGTGTCTATCAGTGTCTATCAGTTTCTATCAGTGTCAGTGTCTATCAGTGTCCATCAGTGTCTTTTAGTGTCTATCAGTATCTATCAGTATCTATCAGTGTCTATCAGTGTCTATCAGTGTCTATCAGTGTCTATCAGTGTCTATCAGTGTCTATCAGTGTCTATCAGTGTCTATCAGTATCTATCAGTGTCAATCAGTGTCTATTAGTGTCTATCAGTGTCTATCAGTGTCTATCAGTGTCTATCAGTGACTATCAGTGTCTATCAGTCTCTATCATTGTCTATTCAGTGTCTTTCAGTATCTATCAGTATCTTTCAGTATCTATCAAAATCTATCAGTATCTATCAGTATCTATCAGTGTCCATCAGTGTCTATCAGTGTCCATCAGTGTCTGTCAGTGTCTATCAGTGTCTATCAGTGTCTATCAGTGTCTGTCAGTGTCTATCAGTATCTATCAGTGTCTTTCAGTGTTCAGTGTCTATCAGTGTCTATCAGTGTCTTTCAGTGTCTATCAGTGTCTATCAGTGTCTATCAGTGTCTATCCGTGTCTATCTGTGTCTATCAGTGTCTGTCAGTGTCTATCAGTATCTATCAGTATCTATAAGTATCTATCAGTGTCTATCAGTGTCTTTCAGTGTCTATCAGTGTCTATCAGTGTCTATCAGTGTCTATCCGTGTCTATCTGTGTCTATCAGTGTCTATCAGTGTCTATCAGTTTCTATCAGTGTCAATCAGTGTCTATCAGTGTCCATCAGTGTCTTTTAGTGTCTATCAGTATCTATCAGTGTCCATCAGTGTCTTTTAGTGTCTATCAGTATCTATCAGTATCTATCAGTGTCTATCAGTGTCTATCAGTGTCTATCAGTGTCTATCAGTGTCTATCAGTGTCTATCAGTGTCTATCAGTGTCTATCAGTGTTTATCAGGGGTGCCTGTCGTATCGCATAACGTTTTTTGTACTAAAAATGTTTGGCCGAGAATGTTTGGCATACTGTTGAATGGCATACTACTCGTTTGTCCTAATAATTTTTGCGCATACTTATTTAAAGTCCTAAAGCAAGTTTATCCTAATATTGATAACTCTAAAATCTAATTACCTAAAGCATAATATTCCTAACATGAATTGCCCTAAGAATTATTTTGCCTATTATTAAATTGGCTAAAATTTCGGGTTCCCTTTATCTTGCATAATATCGATTCTCCGAAATACATTTTGCATAGCAGCTATCACCGAAACATTTTTAGCCGAATGATTCTTTAGCATAATTATATATGTATCATAATTGTCAGTTAGCATACTATTAATTTAGCATAATTTTAAATAGCAGAACACTAGTATCACCGACTTTTATTTCATATAATTTTATATGGCATAACATTAATATCACCGAATTTATTATGGCATAAAGACATAGTTTACGGAACAGACGGGTGCTAGGAATTTAGTTTAGGTTTTAGGTTAGATTAGGCGATTATTAACTAAACTGATACCAGTTAAATGGGTTAGGTTAGGTTAGAACTGCGACCACAACAGAACCGAACTGCTGCCAGTAAAGTAGGTTAGGTTAGAACCGAACTTAATGGGTTAGGTTAGGTTAGAACTGCGACCACAACAGAACCGAACTGCTGCCAGTAAAGTAGGTTAGGTTAGAACCGAACTTAATTGGTTAGGTTAGGTTAGAACTGCGACCACAGTAGTAGGATATTAGGGTATCTGGATACAAAGAGCTATCCAGATACCCTAATACCCTCTATTCAAGATGTAATAGGCATCTATTCAAAAACTACTTTTTCCTCAGTCGACAAAATGATCTATTCAAAATGTTGTTAAGCTAACCTTCTTATACCCAGGACACCAATTCCTATTCAAGGCGTCACTTTTACTTACTTTAAAAAATATATACATATATATTTATTTATTTATTTATTAAACGCTAATCGATGGCTGCCAAATCGATAAAATATTTGTTGCTTCTGATAACACGTGCTCTTAGTTTAAATCCTGCATAGTAAATTCGCGTGGATGTGTTCACGTTCAGCGAGTTACTTGATGTTAGTAATGTGGCGTCATACTGCTCATTATTTATTATTTTGACTCGATGCAGACCACATAGCTGCCACTTATCAATAACTACTTCCACAATGTCCCCAATTTGCAAATCCATAATTTTGTTTATTTCTAATAAACAATATACAATACGATTAAAATCAGTTAACGATTCGGATTGTATATCTATCTTGCTCGTACTTATGCGATTTTAATAAGAGCGTGCGAGAGAGGGGTAAAAGCCGAATCGTTAACTGATTTTAATCGTACTGTAAGAGAATATGGAAAATTACTAAGCTACTCCGCCGACAAGAGTGTGGATTTTCAGTTATGATATTTTTAAAAGTTGGTAATAAACTAAAATTGATCTTGTATGTATAATAGGTGTGTGAAATCAAACAAATTTTATGTAATTATAATTTTATTTCAAAAAACATCATTTTCTATACACCACTTCTTCAAGCAAGTTACATTTTTAAAAGCGCAAATATTATTATGATAAATACAAGTTTGAATATCTAATGCTGTCGCATATCTTTTATATAAGGTTTCTAAATTAGGACAGTTAAAATCTTCTAAATTATGTACATTGTTGTTATCCAATATTTCTTTCAACCACTTTACTTTTTCATAACCTTTAGCATAAATGTACTTATTTTTAAAGAATTCTGATATTAAGGACTTATAACTAAAATAAGGCACAAAGCCTTCATTCCATAAAATTCCTTTATTTTTTTCGATCCATGCTACAGTTATACGTTCTTTCCTTGTTAAATTATAAAATGGATACGGCGGTTTAATTAACAACATTAGGGCACGGTTTTCGCTTAGAATTGCTATTTCTTTAGGTATAAACAGGTTACCTTCATTTTTAAAGCCCTGTACATCCACGATCACATTCATGATAGTTTTCTAACGATGTTACTCAATGGCTTATACTCAAAAAGACGATCGTTTATGATAAGGCAGTAGGCAGTAGTATTATCGGGAATAACTTGTGATGACTCAATTTCTAAACGTACATCAACGGGCCCGGTTTTTAGGGTATCATTCTGTCTTGAACAATCTATAACAAACAATGGGGCTTTTTCTCCAAATGTCTGTAAGTCGAGCAACGGGTCGACGCAGGTGTTGTAATATGACTGACGAAAATTTGCATACATCTCATATAATATATTGTACCTGTTTTCATCAAATTTTAAGTTTAATGAATCATAGGGGAAGTATTGTGAATTTAAAAACAACTTCACGTTTGTTATGTTGCAATTATCAAATAAAGACGAACTTCTTGTCGGATTTAATTTTCTATTGGTTTGTAGTCCTAAAATAACGAATCGGGGTTTCTCTAACTGAGAGGTAGTTTTAACAGACCATGAATGCTTAGTTGTCTTAGGTAGTAATGGATATTCGTATAAATCCCAATTTCTAAACGCTACTTGTATAGACCTGTCTTTTTCCAAATGTTTAAGTAGTAATAATCTATCGCGATCAGATACTCTAATATGGGGTACACGCCATTGGACCTTTTGTATTTCTACAGTAACGTTATCGTTTTTCTCCATAGTCACGCTGTTTGAAACAGTATTACTTCTATGTAAAATAAGTTCATGTCTACAATTGAGGAGTATTTTATTATAATCTTCTGCAAATCCTAATACTTTATTCAATGGCACGATAACAGAGAAATGTTTTTTTTTGTCCTGAGTTCCATTTAAATCCCACCCCCATATAGCAGCATTTTTACTTTCCCCTTCATTCATTGAAACGTAAGACTTCATGGTCGTTGTTATTCCGGCATTTTTTATGTGATCTATTTCCACACCATTCAGTTCGTATTTGATATCTTGAAATAAAAACAATATTGGATTGTTTATAAACTTGATATCTTTCTCAACTGGCTTTCCCGTTGCATCTAGGGCAGTCGCACTTGCATAGCCTTCTATGTAAATTGAACTAGCAGAAGGAAGTACATAGACATCTTGCTGGTGAATTGGTATTCTTATTTCATCATTTTCTTTATAGCTCTGACTATACGGATTGTATGTATGAATTTCATAACTTTCAATAGAATTATCATGCTGAGGTAAATCGGTGATTTGGAGCATTTTTAAATTTTAAAACCGAGAGAACGTAAAAAAATCTTATTGTTTTTAGTGATCGTGCTAGTTGTTTTTAAACGTCTTCTATCTTTCGACACCCGAGATGAAATACTAGGTGTTCTTGTATGAATCAGGATTTTATTAAAAACAATCATGGTACTTATTCATTTATGTTCTATGTATGAATTGAGTATTATTATTTACTAGCAAATGACATGTAATTTCGTTCACTGACGATGCGAGAATGTAAACTGACTATAATCGTTATTTTATTTATTTGTTTTACACTAGTCATCGAAATACTGGATATACGTCTTACTTATCTCCCCAAAACGAGCTTAGGAACTTTAAACACAAATGTCCGCAGTTGTAAGAGTTATTTCTTTGTATATTATGATAATTGTATTGAATTTTTGATCCTATATACTTAATGAATTCTTTTGGCGGTTTCAGATTACCATAACTGTCAAAATATTCGATATAATCATTTATTTTTGCGTAGGCTACCCAATGAGTACCAGAACTTGTAGATGAATCTAAATTAATAACCCCACATTCTATCGGTAGCGGTAATTCCGGTAATTCATCTCTCATAAATACACCGCGAAAAAAAGGGACATATTTTGAGTACTTTATAATATCGATGTTAGTTAATGCTCTTTTAGGTAGCCGAGTGATTAGTTTTTTTTCTTAGTAATATAGATCCCTAACCCCTTCTTGTACGGTTTAAGATGTAATCCTTTTCCAATACACAATGCTTCCATATCCATATTGTGCCTTTTAAATTCTGCTAGCTGTTTTTTAGCTGATTTGTAATCGTTGATAGCTTTCGTAATTCCGGCGATACCGCCCGCTAAACTGCCGGTGGCCGACAATCCAGCAAATATAGGTATTAATGGTAGAAACCCTCCAGTTTTAGGTATAGGTATGACTCTTGGCGTTTTTATAGGTATGTCAGATACCAGTTCTCGAGCAGCTGTGTATGCCATTTCGGTAAGCATTTTCTTGCATTTTGGCTTTAGTTTACGGATGTGTCTTTTAGTATGAGAGACAATATTGTTAAACGTTTTTTTAAAGCCAGAGGGAACTTTAGCCGCGGAGCTTAATGGTACTTTTCCCGGTACTAATAAACTATTGGAATTCTTTTTAGGTTGACTTTTCATAATTATATTGTATTTTATAGAATTGACAAGTAGGTATTACAAATAGTAAATTGTCCTTATTGTTTCAAGATCAGTATATGAATGAAACCAAAATAAGAAATCAGTGTTCTTAAATACTTTTGTCAGTATTCAACATTTACAAACGATTTCCTTTTTCTATCCAGCTATTCTCGCTTGAAGGCAGTCCTAACCACTTTACATATACTTTGTTTCCTCTAGTTTTTAATACTTTTTCAACGAGGTATACATCCGGATGTAAAGTTTTTTGGATTTCTTGAGCATAAAACGCGCCTAATATTGGTCTACACTTTGCATCTTCTAGTAAATAAGTTGTAGGATTAGTATGTTGAACTTTTGTTAACTTAAATATTTCCGTAGACCAATTAGGAGTATACCCTTTCTCAAAACAACCTTTGTATTTGCTGATTCTGACAAAATCTCCGACTCGAAATCTCCTGCATTTTGTTATTTTCTTAGCTTTCAAGTAAACGTATCTCCGTAATACTTCTGCCTTATTTTTATAGTTAATTGTAGCCGGCGCCCTTCCTACAGTTCTATGAACGGTATTATTATATTCGTTAATTTTAGAATGTAGTGTTCCATCTATCCATTTATAATTTCCTTTTAAGCTAAACTCTTTGAAAAGTTTATTTTTTAGTGTTCTTATAAACCTTTCCACAATGGAAGCTTTTTTGGTAGAATATGTGGAATAATGATTAATATGATGTTGTTTGATAATCTTTAAAAATGTTTTATTATAAAATTCTTTACCCATATCTGTTTGTAAATTTTTTGGGACTCGCCCTTTCTTTAATAAAAGTCGAAATTGTTTAGACACGATTTCTTGAGTTTTTTGCTTAAGAGGAAATGCCCAAGCAAACTTAGAAAAACAGTCAATAATTACTAATATGTATTTAAAGCTAGAATTGACATCTGATAATGCCTGCATATCAATCAAATCTGCTTGCCAAAGGTCATCTATATCTTTTAAAATAACGCTTCTCCGAGGGAAGTTCACTCTTACGTTTTTGTGTATTTCGTCAACGACGTCGGCTTTGCTCATAGTGTTTATTTAACGTTCCTTGAAGTTCCTTTAAAGCGATATTCTTTTCAATATCTTTCATGCGTTCCATTAAACTTTTTGCTAACTTTTCAGAATGCTCTATTTGACGTGTTTTTAATGCAAGGTCTTTTTCAATGCATTTTAATCGGTCTCTTAAATCTGCAATCAGCTTTGAATTTTCTTCAATATACTTTTCATTGCTAACATTTGATTCTTTTGCTTCATTAACAGTCGTTATTTTTATCGTTTCTATTTTACAACAATTAACTGTGATATTTTCTTTTTTTTCAACAATCATATCCGGCGTTCATCCGATTACTGCTAGAATGATTCAATTAAGGAGGCTTTTATTTTTTTATTATACCGGCTTCCCTCAATTCTTCAATAATTGAAAGAATTTCATTATCGTGATTGCTATTACCAGCACTTTTGGAAGCAATTAATAGTTTAAGTCTTTCAATAAGTTCATTCGGATCATCCCAATACACGTAATCGGTATTACTTTTATATGTTTTTAAATTAGGTAACCTACAACCATTTTTTAAACTTGGTAACTGTTCAGAGAAATCCTGAATAGCGCTATCAGCCCGATTTTTGTATGTTTTTAAATGATGTAAACTACTGCCAACTTTTAATTCAGGAATCTGTTCAGGAATATCCTGACTAGCGTCATCAGGTTGTGAAAACAAAGGCTTAATAATCTGACGATATTTAATACCTTTATCACCTTTGAGTTGCCCGTTAGGATTGAAGTCTCGTTTATGCGCATTTGTGTTAATAAGCATTTCCTTATATACAGTTTTATCATGATCTGATACTAACTCCAGATTAGGTTTATTACGCATTATAAGCTCCTTTAAACCATCAGTAAGTTCATAATTGTTGTTATTAACGGACACCATATATTTTTTTTCTTTGTTACCATCATTGGTTAAAGATAAACTAACAGCGACATTTCCCATCATAAGTTTATTATTTTCGCTACGAATGCCGAATGGTACATTTATTTTTTCGTAAATATTAAGAACATCTTCTTTTTTAAGGGACAGTAATGTATCATTATCATTTGTTTGTAAATTCAGGTCTTTTTCTTCGGCTAAATCATAATATTCTGAATGTTTACTTGTGTCAGCTCTGATTATATCTCTAAACTTCTGATAATCGATGGAAGAATCTAAATCCATGCCAGTATCGTTGATCTTAGTGTTTGTCGATGCGTTAAAGTCAGAAATTTGTGTACCTTTCACTTTAATCAGTGTGTCAAGAGGATCTGTAATAGGCTTTAACACTTTTTTAAATTTAAGATCAGTTGCATGTTCTTCATTCTGAATTGTTTTTATTTTCTTTTTTATGCTACTGATAGCTTTAACAAGTTGCTTTTTTATGTTAGTATTCATTGCGTCGTCTGTTTTACACTAATAACAAGCTTCAAGTGAGATATTACAAGCTTTATATGTAATATATAAGCTACTTAAAAATAAATAAACGTGTCAAATCCTTTTCTATACCTTCCATTATTAACTGCGCAGTCTTTATTTATAACTAAAAAGCTGTATTGGTTTTGCCAGACGGTGAAACAAATCTTTCTAAATGTTAACCAATCGGCGTCTGTATTTACATGCTCATTGTATATATGTTTTAAATTTATATCATCTTGCTTGAATATAATTAAAAGATTAGCGTTATCTCTTATTAATTGTTTTGGTATCTTTGAGTAGGTTTGCGATAGATAAAAACAGTCTATTTCCTTATGTCTCCCCATGGCAAAGTAATTTCGAATGTTCATTTGGTTTTCACATGCTACGTCATCGAAAATTATAACTGAATTAGTTAAAGCTTCATTGGGATGTACTACTTCTTTATTATCGCTAAACAAAAATAATTCTGCGCCCGGAATGTTCTGCATGATTCGTTTGAAAAAAAGATACTTTGGCTGAAAAGCAGTCTTTGAGTACAAATAAATGTGCATAAATCTTAATCCATTTTCGTGTAATAACAAGTTCAGCATAACGTTAGTTTTACCGCAGTTGGAAGGCCCGCATATTATGCAGCGGATTGTATTAGGCAGCAGAGTGCTGTGTTTTACTTTATGCAACGATTTTTCTACATTTATAGCGTTCACCTCTAATGTTTGAGTTTGCTTAACGAACTTCATGGTGAAGTGTGAAGTTTACTAATTATCGCTAGTCTTTATATAGGGTAGTCACATAATTACAATGCAGTGGATTGTATTTGGTAACAACGAGTTATGCATCACAATTTCCGATTATTTTTTAACTTTAATATTATTTATTTCTAAGGTTTACGTTTGCTTCAGGAACTTCATTTTGAAAATGCAAAAGAGCTGAAAACTTTCGTCTTTATATACACATCAGTCAGTAGGGATTTCGCAGATTGAGAAAAACAAAAGATATAACTTAAAATAATATTTATTCAACTTAGCTCGGTACAGTATATAATTGTATATAATACTGTAATTCTTAAATGAACATAAGCATACATATAACATAATAAGGTAATCTTAACTGATCCTTATAGAGATAAGTTCAACTACGTACATTCGTTGTCTGTCGTAATTGCATTTTTAAGCCACTTTGCATACAATCGAGTGTAACACTTGCATAAAATATCTTAAACCAAATAATATACCCTTAAATTAGTGCACCATCACTTAAAATTACATAATGTTATGATCACCATCGCGTAAATGTAGGTACATAATGTTATGCAAATTATTTCATTTTACCTACTAAGTGATAAACAAATGTCAAAAATACGTTAATATGAATAAGATTTGAACTTCTTACACATTATTACTAAGTGCTATCGAGCACGAATTAAAAGATAGTTTTGTAATGCCCCCAAGGCAATGTATTGATTTTATTTTTTAGTATCTGCCTCTTATCATCAGTACTATTTAAAACCATTTTACTAAGCTCTTGAGAATAAAGTACGTGTTTAATAGATTTTATTAGATTCATTTTACATTTTAAAGTTTTGTGATTAAATAATGAGTCTTTGTATTGTGATAAAGTTAGATTTTTAGTAATACATTTCGAAATACCTTTAGCTTTATTGATTTGTGTTTTAACACTACGCATGGAATAAAGTTTTGCTCTAAGACCGGCAAATTCGCTAATGACATCACCTCCTAATTCATCTTTAAATAAACCAGGAATTTTTGCATTTGCTCGTTCTATGTTATAAGGGTTATTTAAATCGAAATTACTGGTATCAAATTCTGACAGATTATTTTTAATGTCGCGATAAATGTCCTCTGTATATATCAAGTAAAGAAGGCTATCAGTGTCTGTGTAACAAAGTTTTGCATCCTCATTATATCTTCTTCGAATGAAATCGTAATGAAACTTGTATATGTGTTGCTTCGCGTATTCTAAAACAGAAAATCCTATATAAATCGGCTTGTCTAGCACAATTTTCTCTGGAGCTAATTGAACAGCTAAAAAGTTCTCAGAAAACACTGAAATATTTTTTAAATTAGGACGAGCAATAAGTGTTTCGGCACCAATTCGTTTGTTTGTGGCGTTATCTTTATCATCCCAAATTGTGATCAATTTAACGTCTACCTGCTTGCGCCTGTTTTCAATTGTCTTACCAAAAATTGCATTATTCATGAGCTTAAAGAAGTCTTTTTCAAAAACAGATTTAGAGGTTTGGCGAAGATCTGTATTCAAATCAATATATTTTTGTAGAAAATTTGTCTGTTTAAAACTAAGTATACGGTGTGTGTTTTTTAAAATTAAACCATTTTTTAACATTTCTTTCAAATGCACAAAATGAACTACATAGTTATATTTATCGTATAAATTTGCTATCAATTTCCCAGTTTTTCCTGCGGGAGGAACAAATTTCTCCGGTGCAAAAGGCAAATCACTGTGTAAATCATGCAAGTTTTCAGGATATTCTAGATCTACTTCCAAAATATAGCCTGTCTCTCCATTTTCAGGTACAGTCAAAACATTAAACTTTTCAATATCATATTTATTTAAGAATCTAAATTCTGAAAAAGGCAAACATTTAGTCATCGCATGTCCGTACAAATTATTACAATCTAAATATATCAAATAAGATGAAGGCTCAAAGTCGTCAAATTCTGGCATGTATTTATTATTGGCTTTAGCGTGTCGTAACGAGCATTGAACCAATCCTCCACGTATTCCTCTTTCTATCATTTGATATATTTCCAAATCGTCAATCAAGTCGAGTTTAATGCCCGTCGAGAGGAGCATTGCATCCCAACTCAAGCTCGCTGATGTTATATAATATGCCGGATCTAACTTGTAATATTTTAAACTCAAGCTTCTAAAATTTTCGAATACATCGCTTAGCAATAAAACATCGCATTTAAGGTATAGATCGGTATATTCGCCCAGAGTGTTAATATTAAAAGCATCCCAAACCGAGTGGGCATGTTGAAATTCTACATCGGTTATGTCTTCCATTTTCAAATTATTAAAAAATTTTTTTTTTGAAGGAAGTGAAGTCTCGTCATATTTCTCCCACGACTCCATATAGTCATAAGGATAAATACCTTTACTTTTTAATAAATGCATATTTCGGCCTTCAAATTGTGTAGAAAGATTGATAAAATCATTATCAGATAAATTTTTACTCAACACGTCTAGACTTGAACTCAAAAACTGAAATGAGTCAATAAATTTAATTTGTAATGGTTTATCGAAGCCTTCTACTTCTACACATTTGGTGATAGTGAGGTATTTTTCTTTAGTTTTTGGTATTACATTAATCGAGCCGTCGCATTTTGATAATTCTTTAATAAATAAATGCGAGTCGTAGTTAGTTAAATTATGAAATACTACTGGTATGAATGGACACACTTTGCACTTTAAATTACAATGTGAATGAGCAGGCCCTCTATACTGAGAGGTGACATGGTCGTGATCGCGTACCTTGTCGCCGAATAAGAAATGCCCGCAAATGTGACACGTCGTAGCTTTCTCGTAACTATTTGCTTGTTCTTTTGTTAAAGGCACCATGGGGTTATTAGCTCTTAAAACCTTATAAAGGCGAGTTGTATCTTCAATCAATCTTTCAATAAACACTTCTACGCAATCCGAGCCCCTGTAAGTAACGAGCTTGTTCAAGCTCGGGTCATGTGAACAACAAATATAATACGCAAAACATGAAGGTTGGTGAACTTTTAATTTTCGCGTATTTGTAGTAGTATTTTCTTCGCAATTAATTAACAGGCTTTCAAAATCGGCATATATAACAAAATTAATCTTTTGTTGTCTATCGAAATTTTTAAATCCGATTACACTATTTTTCCTTTCAGGTAAGACTGTCAAAACTTGTGAGCAATCATGCGCCTCATATTTCGATTGTGAACAGAAAAAACGCAGGCATTGCTCGCACATATATATTTTTCCCTTAGATTTAGTAATCTGACGGCGTACTAATCGGATAAGATCTTTAATAAGACAGTAATGACCTTTAATTCCATCTTCAAAATATAATAAGTTTACGTGTTTATTCTTTCGATCTTTAGAAAAATATAGTGGTCCAGTTACTGAACAATCTTTTCTGTTTAATCCATATATGTTAATACTGATATCGTTATTAGCTTCAAATAATTTTATGTCTTTACAAGATGGGGGGAAAGTCATACCGTTTATTTTAAGAACTTCTGAATAGTGAGGATAGGAACTTGTTTTGCATACATTACGCTTGGCGGGAAACAATGCAGCTACAATACTCCACAAAAAACAGTGCTCATCTTTATTCTGGACATTCAAACAACTTTTACTATTTTTGACAATTTGCGGCAAATCTATGAAAGTGCCGCCTCTCATTGGACAATATTTATTTATATTTAATTCTAAATGACTTATTGAAAGTAGCGACCAACCCGATTCACAGTGTTCAAATTCAGAAAATTTTTGCTTAAATGTTTCTAAAGCATTAAAATACAAATCATCTATGTCAGTGCTATTAAAAACACAATCAAACTTTGTATTAAACGATTTTAACTGAGGAGTATCAGACTGCGGTAACACAAAATAAGCAAACAGTTCAAAATTCAACTTTAAGCATGTATGTTTTAGTAATGATAAACTTATAACTTTTAAAACATCGTCTTTGTGGCGGCACAGGAACGCCTCGGGTGTGAGGTGCTCGACTTCCTGTGCAGGGTTTATGCGATAAGTCACAATTCTGTTTTTAAATGCAGTTGCGATAATGTCAATATTCTTGAATTCAGTCTTTAACAAACAATTTTTTTTATGAATATTCGTTCTCAAATGATATGGATACTTCTTTTGCGGAATTTCGACATTACAAGGTTCACACTTGGCCATCTTTGGCTCACGGGATATAACTGTAAAAAAAGAAGAAAGTTAGTGAAGTAATGAGTATTTATTAATCCATAATATTACGAAGTTCGGTTACATAGAGACGCTAATAGTTTTAAATATTTTTTTATTATTACATAGTATACGCAAATAATATTAATAATACAATATCGTAATACACGTTCAGGAAATCGACATTTTTTTTTTCAAAACATCAAATAATATCATCATGATTAATAATACGAGCTATTAAATGACGCTGTGCAATCTTTGAACTCTTTACGCGTAGCGCTTATAAAGTCCGCGAGATGTGTCCAAGCCTCAGTATTAATGTTGGTCCTATTTTTAATCGTGACGATACTGTGGCGCCATCTGTTCATCGGCTGCACTTTCTCAATTTCATCGCATGAATATACTTTTAATTCGACGTAATGAGAACCTGTTTTATCGTCATCTGTTTGGCGAGAAGTGCCATTTGCCAGCCTTCGAGTAATATACGAATAAATGGGCGTACCCTTCTTAACTCCCGAACCCTCTAAAATGTCTTCTTCGCTGTCGCTACCAAACAGCTCCTTCATGTTCGGCTTCATCGCAGGGCTGATCGGGTTAATAGTTGTTTTCCTTTTCTTGGGGGCGGGAACCGAAGAGGGTTCGTCGCGGCGTTTCTTGGTCACCGCGGACGTCGAGGGCTCGACGCGCTCTTCACTCGTGCACCTCGAACGTTTCTTGTGCTTCACGGGCTTGGGCGACTGCGCCGCCTCGCACTCGTCGTCGGAGAGGAAAAGATCCCGTGCAGCAGACCTAATCAAATAAAATCTATTAGACAATGGATAAAAACCCGGCGCAGCACCAAACCAACCTCGTATAAAATACAACATACAGATAACTATGTAAGAATACTATGCGAATAGGTAATGATAAAAATAATTTATTTAATTATTTATGATTTCGGACACGGATTCGAACCCCCCGACTCATTGACATAGCAAATAAAATTATGTTGCGCTCTTTCGTAATGAAAATTAAGGCTAATATTCCAGTGCTCGACAGTGTCTTAATAGTCGTCACCGTCAATTTTAGCTCATTGCAATAGAGGCGATAAATAGGGTCTCAATTATTAAAATAACGGCGACTAGCATGGGGCCATTTGATTGTAAAATAAAATGTAAGAAATTGTGACACAGGATAAAAGATGAATTATTGAATCTATTAACTCAGTATGTATGAATAATTTGAATAAATAAAGCTATAACAGTAACAGTTCAATAAAGTTATTTCAATTCACTTACATCGTTCTTCGTTGTGTTTGCAGGCAGCTGATTCTGTTGTACCAGTGGTGTTGTCCCGTGGGATGGTGATCTGAACAATGATCTTGGATAGTCAAACCGCTTTTTATAGGCCTTCGCGTTACTATCACGCGTCATTCTTTGCCTAATTTGTAAAAATGCACTGTCAAGACACATCCAAAACAGAAACCTCGCACTATGCAAAATCGCGGAAGGATACAGGGTGGAACAGATCGAGGGAATTTTAAGCCAGGGAATTGTCCAGACTGGATACTTTATTTTCCATCAACGAACTATGTAAATGTTTTAATCCGTTATGAGATATTATAAAACATTAGTGTAAAGATCTGATACGTATCAACCCTAGCAACTTATGAACACAGATGTCAAGTTTAAAAATGTTGTCGCTGATATTATTTTTTTTACTTTATATCCAGTTTTACAATAATTATAATAGGTTGAATGTAAATCACTAAGATGGCACCATTGCGTCAGCCCAGTCTTTAGAAATATTCCACCCTGTATATGATGAATTGATAATAGCATCATTGGTGACTTAAGTGGAAACGTAGTAAGCGTCAAGTGAATTCACTGGCGTTTATTACTTTTAGGTTTTTGCCGTCGATTATCTACCCATTCTAGAGCCTCGTAATGTGTGTATGTATATTCGACGACGCGTTTGGCTCGGTTTGTAAACACCTGCCTACTGAGCCGGCGGTCCCGGGTTCGAATCCCGGCCGGGGCAAATATTTGTGTGATGAACTCGAATATTTGTGCTCGGGTCATGGTTGTTCTATGTATTTAAGTATATATTTATCTATATAAGTATGTAGGTATATCGTCGTCTAGTACCCATAACACAAGCCTTCTTGAGCTTAATTTCGGACTATATCGATTTGTGTGAGGTTGTCCGATATTTATTTATATTCGCGCATAGTCTGGGGATGTCACTAGTATTATTGAATATGGATATGAGCCAGACGGATCCTCTTACTCTGGCGTCAACCGCTCCATATTACTTTCCTTAACAGGTTTATGCTACGTATGGAAAAAGTCAGTAAAAAATATACGGATTTTCAACTTTAATGACACTCTTCTCATAGAATATAAACGATAGAACCAGGAACTAAAAATCATTGTAAAAAGTGCACATTTACTTGCAACACTTCGGAACTATGTCGGTAAGTTACCAACTTTTAATACTATGATTAATATTATCTATATCTTTATTTCATCATCATCATCATCATCATCAGCCTTATACGTCCCGCTGCACTGCACTGCTACCGGCTGCCTTCTCTCATGGATGAGAGGTAATGGGCTCTAGTCTTAGTGCAGTGCGGATTGGAGACTTCACATACGCCCTTGAATTTCTTGACAGTTTAATACAGGTTAGCTCATGATGTTTTCCTTCACCGAAATCTATATATTCGATATTTTTATTTGCGATGACAAACTATTTAAAATCAATAAATGTAATAACACTAATAATAACCTTTAATTGTTTTCAGGACTCTGAAGGTCAACTATTCAACTTCGTACCCTGCGCTACACCGCAAAGAAAATCTCCAAATGAAACACGGCTCGGGTTGGGGCGCAAAAGAAAAGCTGAAAACACTGCAGCTTACACATTTATCAAGAAACGACTTCGTAGTGGCGCCACCAAGATCATAAAAATAGAAATTTTTGACAGTGAAAAAATTGATAACAGTGAGCAAATGTGCAAGTGTAATGCCGAATTATGTGTGCAATATGCAGTCAAAAACGTTTTATTAGACGACATTTACAACTCGACAAAAGATCTTATCGATAAAATAGTGTCGCCTCTATCGTCAGACTCATGTAACGGTTATACAATCTTGTAAGATAGGCACATAATATTTCAAAATTAAAATAATATATACATTTGAATAATAGTTTTTATTACCTAGCGACATTTCCCCAACTAGACAATTAAGTTCTTTATACTCGTACGATATGACAGATACCTCTTATAATTTCCGCTAGTACCTATTCTATCGTATTTTTATTTAACTCACAATGATTCATAAAATTAATGTAACTCATTTGTTTGACGTACTCAGGTATAACACGGATAAGGAAAGATATGTAACACATTACTAAAAGCATAACAATTTGCTTACATATCGACGCATTTAGACTCAAAGAGCGTAAACGATGCACAAATCAATGACGGATATGTCCTTTGAATCTAAAGGTATCGATATTGCGGCTACTTTGAAATATGTCTGTTCGAGCCACCCACGTATTTGCCGCCGTCTCAGCGTAGCATAGCAGGATCATATTCATAATGTAGGTACCTAATATATTTAAATCATCGATACATGGAACGAGTTATTGAATAGATGAGTGAATACTTTAAGTTACAATGGGTATTTATCAGTTCTTGAATAGACGCCTAATGGTTTTGGAATAATAGGGTGCAACTTGGAAAAGGTACATTTGAGATTATTAATTTCAATAGCTGATGTAACTAATACTTTGGAATAAAGGCAAGACCACTTATTAAATAGAAGATGCTAATTACTTCTTGAATAGAGGGTATAAGGGTACCTATCTGAAGATATAACGAGTTATTGAATAAATATGCGAATACTTTTTGAATAGATGCGAATTACATCTTGAATAGAGGGTATTAGGGTATCTGGATAGCTCTTTGTATCCAGATACCCTAATATCCTACTACTGACCACAACAGAACCGAACTGCTGCCAGTAAAGTAGGTTAGGTTAGAACCGAACTTAATGGGTTAGGTTAGGTTAGAACTCCGACCACAACAGAACCGAACTGCTGCCAGTAAAGTAGGTTAGGTTAGAACCGAACTTAATGGGTTAGGTTAGGTTAGAACTGCTACCACAACAGAACCGAACTACTGCCAGTAAATTAGGTTAGGTTAAAACCGAACTTAATGGGTTAGGTTAGGTTAGAACTGCGACTACAACAGAACCGAACTGCTGCCAGTAAAGTAGGTTAGGTTAAAACCGAACTTAATGGGTTAGGTTAGGTTAGAACTGCGACCACAACAGAACCGAATTGCTGCCAGTAAAGTAGGTTAGGTTAGAACCGAACTTAATGGGTTAGGTTGGGTTAGAACTGCGACCATAATAGAATCGAACTACTTTTGAATTTTAATTTTTATGCTATCTAAATTATGAGATATAAATTTATTTTCATAGGTTAGGTTAGGTTTGTTTTATGACCAAGGATAGCGGAGTGAGCGAAGCGAGCGGAGCGTCAGAATGCTTGCTTAAAAATCTTCGAGATTTAGGTATAATGAAATGTAGTCAAAAGATTTTTAGCACATTAAATATTAGGAACATTACAATTATGCACATCAATCATTCGATAGTTGAATCTTAGCCACATCAAACGATAGGACAAATAATATTTAGGACAAACGATAATAGGACCAACAATTTCGGACAATCGAAAATATGCGGAACAAAGTGTATGCCAAACGTTATTAGGACAAAAGACGTTATGCGTAACGACGATAGGACCCGAAACATTTTTCAGACCCTTGGCGTGGGCGGCGCGAACGAGACGCGGCGCGGCGCCGGCACCGGGTGTGCGCGGCCGGCGGCGCGCGGCGTGGGCGCGAGCGCGGGCAGGCGCGGCACGAGCGGGGTGCGGCGCGCGGGGGACACGCAGGTGCCGCAGCGCGGCGAAGCCGCCACCAGAGAATCGAGTCGTTCCGCGTTGCTGTTCCCTAGATCTATGACGCAGTTCATAAACCCGATGTATTCCCGCATCTGGTTACTCGACAACTCGTACTTATCGTTGACGTCTTTTAAAGTCGATTCTAGAATTTTGAGCTCATCGTTTCTTTTTTTTATAATTTCCAGGGCATGGTCCAGGTCATTTTGAATATCTATGAGATCATTCATCAGAGCCACATTATTTTGTTTGAAAGACACAGATTTAAATAAGGATTTGTGTCTTTTTAATAATACCTTTGATCGCTTAATAAATCTACTTAATTTAAGATATTTCTTTATTTTCTTCGATCCTTGAATTATATTTTTTCCATTACTGTGGCTATTTATATACATAGAATTTGTTAAGTCTATGGTATCGATTACAGGTGCACTTATTATGGTGTCATTTAATATGTCTATATGTTCACAGCTGTTCAGTTCGGCATATATACTTAAATTGTAGTCTGATTGCGATAGACACTGATAGACACTGATAGACACTGATAGACAATGATAGACACTGATAGACACTGATAGACACTGATAGACACTGATAGACACTGATAGATACTGATAGATACTGAAAGATACTGATAGATACTGATAGACACTGATAGAAACTGATAGACACTGATAGTCACTGATAGACACTGATAGACACTGATAGACACTGATAGACACTGATAGACACTGAGAGACACTGATAGATACTGATAGATACTGATAGATACTGAAAGATACTGATAGATACTAATAGATACTGATAGATACTGTTTGATACTGATAGATACTGAAAGATACTGATAGATACTGATAGATACTGATACATACTGATAGATACTGAAAGATACTGATAGATACTGATAGACACTGATGGACACTGATAGAAACTGATAGAAACTGATAGAAACTGATAGACACTGATAGATACTGATACATACTGATAGATACTGAAAGATACTGATAGATACTGATAGACACTGATGGACACTGATAGAAACTGATAGAAACTGATAGACACTGATAGACACTGATAGACACTGATAGACACTGATAGACACTGATAGACACTGATAGACACTGATAGACACTGATAGACACTGATAGACACTGATGGACACTGATAGACACTGATGGACACTGATAGACACTGATAGACACTGATAGACACTGAAAGACACTGAAAGACACTGATAGACACTGATAGACACTGATAGACACTGATAGACACTGATAGCCACTGATAGATACTGATAGACACTGATAGACACTGATAGACACTGATAGACACTGATTGACACTGATTGACACTGATAGACACTGATAGACACTGATAGACACTGATGGACACTGAAAGACACTGATAGAAACTGATAGACACTGATAGACAATGATAGACACTGATAGATACTGATAGACACTGATAGACACTGATAGACACTGATAGACACTGATAGACACTGAAAGACACTGAGAGACACTGATGGACACTGAAAGACACTGATAGAAACTGACAATGATAGACACTGATAGATACTGATAGACACTGATAGACACTGATAGACACTGATAGACACTGATAGACACTGATAGACACTGATAGACACTGATAGATACTGAAAGATACTGATAAATACTGATAGATACTGATAGATACTGATAGACACTGAAAGACACTGATAGACACTGATAGACACTGATAGACACTGATAGACACTGATAGATACTGATAGACACTGATAGACACTGAAAGACACTGATAGATACTGATTGACACTGATAGATACTGATAGATACTGATTGACACTGAAAGACACTGATAGACACTGATAGACACTGATAGACACTGATAGCCACTGATAGAAACTAATAGACACTGATAGACACTGATAGACACTGATAGATACTGATAGACACTGATAGACACTGATAGACACTGATAGACACTGATTGACACTGATAGACACTGATAGACACTGATTGACACTGATAGACACTGATAGACACTGATTGACACTGATAGACACTGAAAGACACTGATAGACACTGATGGACACTGAAAGACACTGATAGAAACTGATAGACACTGATAGACAATGATAGACACTGATAGACACTGATAGATACTGATAGACACTGATAGACACTGATAGACACTGATAGACACTGATAGACACTGATAGACACTGATGGACACTGATAGACACTGATCGACACTGATAGACACTGTTAGACACTGATATACACGGATAGACACTGATAGACACTGATAGACACTGATAGACACTGATAGACACTGATAGATACTGAAAGATACTGATAGATACTGATAGATACTGATAGATACTGATAGACACTGATAGACACTGATAGACACTGATAGACACATTTAGACACTGATAGACACTAAAAGACACTGACAGACATTGATAGACACTGATAGATACTGATAGATACTGATAAATACTGATAGATACTGATCATCTTCTATCAGTGTCAATCACTGATAGACACTGATAGACACTGATAGACACTGATAGACACTGATAGACACTGATAGACACTGATAGACACTGATAGACACTAAAAGACACTGATAGACACTGATAGATACTGATAGACACTGATAGACACTGATAGACACTGATGGACACTGATAGACACTGATCGACACTGATAGACACTGTTAGACACTGATATACACGGATAGACATTGATAGACACTGATAGACACTGATAGACACTGATAGACACTGATAGATACTGAAAGATACTGATAGATACTGATAGATACTGATAGATACTGATAGACACTGATAGACACTGATAGATACTGATAGACACTGATAGACACTGATAGACACTGATAGACACTGATAGACACTGATAGACACTGATGGACACTGATAGACACTGATCGACACTGATAGACACTGTTAGACACTGATATACACGGATAGACACTGATAGACACTGATAGACACTGATAGACACTGATAGACACTGATAGATACTGAAAGATACTGATAGATACTGATAGATACTGATAGATACTGATAGACACTGATAGACACTGATAGACACTGATAGACACATTTAGACACTGATAGACACTAAAAGACACTGACAGACATTGATAGACACTGATAGATACTGATAGATACTGATAAATACTGATAGATACTGATCATCTTCTATCAGTGTCAATCACTGATAGACACTGATAGACACTGATAGACACTGATAGACACTGATAGACACTGATAGACACTGATAGACACTGATAGACACTAAAAGACACTGATAGACACTGAAAGACACTGACAGACACTGATAGACACTGATAGATACTGATAGATACTGATAAATACTGATAGATGCTGATCATCTTCTATCAGTGTCAATCACTGATAGACACTGATAGACACTGATAGACACTGATAGACACTGATAGACACTAATAGACACAGATAGACACTGATAGATACTGATAGATACTGATAGATACTGATAGATACTGATAGACACTAATAGACACTGATAGACACTGATAGACACTGATTGACACTGATAGAAACTGATAGACACTGATAGTCACTGATAAACACTGATAGATACTGATAGATACTGAAAGATACTGATAGATACTGATAGATAGATACTGATAGATACTGATAGATACTGATAGACACTGATAGACACTGATAGACACTGATAATCACTGATAGACACTGATAGACACTGATAGACACTGATAGACACTGATAGACACTGAAAGACATGGATAGACACTGATAGACACTGATAGACACTGATAGATACTGAAAGATACTGATGTCTATCTGCGTGTCTATCAGTGTCTATCAGTGACTATCAGTGTCTATCAGTGTCTATCAGTTTCTATCAGTGTCAATCAGTGTCTATCAGTGTCCATCAGTGTCTTTTAGTGTCTATCAGTATCTATCAGTATCTATCAGTGTCTATCAGTGTCTATCGGTGTCTATCAGTGTCTATCAGTGTCTATCAGTGTCTATCAGTGTCTATCAGTGTCTATCAGTGTCTATCAGTGTCTATCAGTGTTTATCAGTGTCTATCAGTGTCTATCAGTGATTTTCACTGATAGAAGATGATCAGTGTCTGTCAGTATCTATCAGTGTCTATCAGTGACTATCAGTGTCTATCAGTTTCTATCAGTGTCAATCAGTGTCTATCAGTGTCTATCAGTGTCTATTAGTGTCTATCAGTATCTATCAGTATCTATCAGTATCTATCAGTATCTATCAGTGTCTATCTGTGTCTATTAGTGTCTATCAGTGTCTATCAGTGTCTATCAGTGTCTATCAGTGTCTATCAGTGATTGACACTGATAGAAGATGATCAGCATCTATCAGTATTTATCAGTATCTATCAGTATCTATCAGTGTCTATCAGTGTCTGTCAGTGTCTTTCAGTGTCTATCAGTGTCTAAAAGTGTTTATCAGTGTCTATCAGTGTCTATCAGTGTCTATCAGTGTCTATCAGTATCTATCAGTATCTATCAGTATCTTTCAGTATCTATCAGTGTCTATCAGTGTCTATCAGTGTCTATCAGTGTCTATCAGTGTCTATCCGTGTATATCAGTGTCTAACAGTGTCTATCAGTGCCGATCAGTGTCTATCGGTGTCCATCAGTGTCTATCAGTGTCTATCAGTGTCTATCAGTGTCTATCAGTGTCTATCAGTGTCTATCAGTGTCAATCAGTGTCTATCAGTGTCTATCATTGTCTATCAGTGTCTATCAGTGTCTATCAGTGTCTATCAGTGTCTATCAGTGTCTATCAGTGTCTTTCAGTTTCTATCAGTGTCTATCAGTGTCTATCAGTGTCTATCAGTGTCAATCAGTGTCTATCAGTGTCTATCAGTGTCTATCAGTGTCTATCAGTGTCTATCAGTGTCTATCAGTGTCTATCAGTGTCCATCAGTGATTGACACTGATAGAAGATGATCAGTATCTATCAGTATTTATCAGTATCTATCAGTATCTATCAGTGTCTATCAGTGTCTGTCAGTGTCTTTCAGTGTCTATCAGTGTCTAAAAGTGTCTATCAGTGTCTATCAGTGTCTATCAGTGTCTATCAGTGTCTATCAGTATCTATCAGTATCTATCAGTATCTTTCAGTATCTATCAGTGTCTATCAGTGTCTATCAGTGTCTTTCAGTGTCTATCAGTGTCTATCCGTGTATATCAGTGTCTAACAGCATCTATCAGTATCTATCAGTATCTATCAGTATCTATCAGTGTCCATCAGTGTCTATCAGTGTCCATCAGTGTCTATCAGTGTCTATCAGTGTCTATCAGTGTCAATCAGTGTCTATCAGTGTCTATCAGTGTCTATCAGTGTCTATCGGTGTCTATCAGTGTCTATCAGTGTCTATCAGTATCTATCAGTATTTATCAGTATCTATCAGTATCTTTCAGTATCTGTCACTATCTATCAGTATCTTTCAGTATCTATCAGTATCTATCAGTATCTATCAGTATCTATCAGTATCTATCAGTGTCTATCAGTGTCTATCCGTGTCTCGATACTGATAGACACTGACAGACACTGATAGACATTGATAGACACTGATAGACACTGATAGACACTGATATACACTGATAGACACTGATAGATACTGATAGATACTGATAGATACTGATAGATACTGATAGACACTGAAAGACACTGATAGACACTGATAGACACTGATAGACACTGATAGACACTGAGAGACACTGATAGATACTGATAGATACTGATAGATACTGAAAGATACTGATAGATACTAATAGATACTGATAGATACTGATAGATACTGATAGATACTGAAGGATACTGATAGATACTGATAGATACTGATACATACTGATAGATACTGAAAGATACTGATAGATACTGATAGACACTGATGGACACTGATAGAAACTGATAGAAACTGATAGAAACTGATAGACACTGATAGATACTGATACATACTGATAGATACTGAAAGATACTGATAGATACTGATAGACACTGATGGACACTGATAGAAACTGATAGAAACTGATAGACACTGATAGACACTGATAGACACTGATAGACACTGATAGACACTGATAGACACTGATAGACACTTGATAGACACTGATAGTCACTGATAGACACTGATAGACACTGATTGACACTGATAGACACTGATAGACACTGATAGACAATGATAGACACTGATAGACACTGATTGACACTGATAGACACTGATAGACACTGATAGACACTGATAGACACTGATAGACACTGATAGACACTGATGGACACCGATAGACACTGATCGGCACTGATAGACACTGTTAGACACTGATATACACGGATAGACACTGATAGACACTGAAAGACACTGATAGACACTGATAGACACTGATAGATACTGAAAGATACTGATAGATACTGATAGATACTGATAGACACTGATAGACACTGATAGACACTGATAGACACTGATAGACACACTTAGACACTGATAGACACTGAAAGACACTGACCGACACTGATAGACACTGATAGATACTGATAGATACTGATAAATACTGATAGATACTGATCATCTTCTATCAGTGTCAATCACTGATGGACACTGATAGACACTGATAGACACTGATAGACACTGATAGACACTGATAGACAATGATAGACACTGATAGACACTGATTGACACTGATAGACACTGATAGACACTGATAGACACTGATAGACACTGATAGACACTGATGGACACCGATAGACACTGATCGGCACTGATAGAAACTGAAAGACACTGATAGACACTGATAGACACTGATAGACACTGATAGACACTGATAGACACTGATAGACACTGATAGACACTGATAGACACTGATTGACACTGATAGACACTGATAGACACTGATAGACACTGATAGACACTGATAGACACTGATAGACACTGATGGACACCGATAGACACTGATCGGCACTGATAGACACTGTTAGACACTGATATACACGGATAGACACTGATAGACACTGATAGACACTGATAGACACTGATAGACACTGATAGATACTGAAAGATACTGATAGATACTGATAGATACTGATAGACACTGATAGACACTGATAGACACTGATAGACACTGATAAACACTTTTAGACACTGATAGACACTGAAAGACACTGACAGACACTGATAGACACTGATAGATACTGATAGATACTGATAAATACTGATAGATGCTGATCATCTTCTATCAGTGTCAATCACTGATAGACACTGATAGACACTGATAGACACTGATAGACACTGATAGACACTAATAGACACAGATAGACACTGATAGATACTGATAGATACTGATAGATACTGATAGATACTGATAGACACTAATAGACACTGATAGACACTGATAGACACTGATTGACACTGATAGAAACTGATAGACACTGATAGACACTGATAAACACTGATAGATACTGATAGATACTGAAAGATACTGATAGATACTGATAGATAGATACTGATAGATACTGATAGACACTGATAGACACTGATAGACACTGATAGACACTGAAAGACACTGATAGACACTGATAGATACTTATAGATACTGATAGATACTGATAGACACTGACAGACACTGATAGACACTGATAGACACTGATAGACACTGATAGACACTGATAGACACTGATAGACACTGATTGACACTGATAGACACTGATAGACACTGATAGACACTGATAGACACTGATAGACACTGATAGACACTGATGGACACCGATAGATACTGATAGACACTGATAGACACTGATAGACACTGATAGACACTGATAGATACTGATAGATACTGATAGATACTGATAGATACTGAAAGATACTGATAGATAGTGAAAGATACTGATAGATACTGATAGATACTGATAGATACTGATAAATTCTGATAGATACTGATAGACACTGATAGACACTGATAGACACTGATAATCACTGATAGACACTGATAGACACTGATAGACACTGATAGACACTGATAGACACTGAAAGACATGGATAGACACTGATAGACACTGATAGACACTGATAGATACTGAAAGATACTGATGTCTATCTGCGTGTCTATCAGTGTCTATCAGTGACTATCAGTGTCTATCAGTGTCTATCAGTTTCTATCAGTGTCAATCAGTGTCTATCAGTGTCCATCAGTGTCTTTTAGTGTCTATCAGTATCTATCAGTATCTATCAGTGTCTATCAGTGTCTATCGGTGTCTATCAGTGTCTATCAGTGTCTATCAGTGTCTATCAGTGTCTATCAGTGTCTATCAGTGTCTATCAGTGTCTATCAGTGTTTATCAGTGTCTATCAGTGTCTATCAGTGATTTTCACTGATAGAAGATGATCAGTGTCTGTCAGTATCTATCAGTGTCTATCAGTGTATATCAGTGTCTATCAGTGTCTATCAATGTCTATCAGTGTCTGTCAGTGTCTATCAGTATCTATCAGTATCTATAAGTATCTATCAGTGTCTATCAGTGTCTTTCAGTGTCTATCAGTGTCTATCAGTGTCTATCAGTGTCTATCAGTGTCTATCCGTGTCTATCTGTGTCTATCAGTGTCTATCAGTGTCTATCAGTGTCTATCAGTGTCTATCAGTGTCTATCAGTGTCTATCAGTGTATATCAGTGTCTATCAGTGTCTATCAGTGTCTATCAGTTTCTATCAGTGTCAATCAGTGTCCATCAGTGTCCATCAGTGTATTTTAGTGTCTATCAGTATCTATCAGTATCTATCAGTGTCTATCAGTGTCTATCAGTGTCTATCAGTGTTTATCAGTGTCTATCAGTGTCTATCAGTGTCTATCAGTATCTATCAGTGTCTATCAGTATCTATCAGTATCTATCAGTATCTATCAGTATCTTTCAGTATCTATCAGTATGTATCAGTATCTATCAGTGTCTATCAGTGTCTGTCAGTGTCTATCAGTGTCTATCAGTGTCTGTCAGTGTCTATCAGTATCTATCAGTATCTATAAGTATCTATCAGTGTCTATCAGTGTCTTTCAGTGTCTATCAGTGTCTATCAGTGTCTATCAGTGTCCATCGGTGTCTATCCGTGTCTATCTGTGTCTATCAGTGTCTATCAGTGTCTATCAGTGTCTATCAGTGTCTATCAGTGTCTATCAGTGTCTATCAGTGTCTATCATTGTATCAGTATCTATCAGCATCTATCAGTATCTATCAGTATCTATCAGTATCTATCAGTGTCCATAAGTGTCTATCAGTGTCCATCAGTGTCTATCAGTGTCTATCAGTGTCTATCAGTGTCTATCAGTGTCTATCAGTGTCTATCAGTGTCTATCAGTGTCTATCGGTGTCTATTCTTTCAGTATCTATCAGTATCTATCAGTATCTATCAGTATCTATCAGTATCTATCAGTGTCTATCAGTGTCTATCCGTGTCTATCTGTGTCTATCAGTGTCTATCAGTGTCTATGAGTGTCTATCAGTGTCTACCAGTGTCTATCAGTGTCTATCAGTGTCTATCAGTTTCTATCAGTGTCAATCAGTGTCTATCAGTGTCCATCAGTGTCTTTTAGTGTCTATCAGTATCTATCAGTATCTATCAGTGTCTATCAGTGTCTATCAGTGTCTATCAGTGTCTATCAGTGTCTATCAGTGTCTATCAGTGTCTATCAGTGTCTATCAGTATCTATCAGTGTCAATCAGTGTCTATTAGTGTCTATCAGTGTCTATCAGTGTCTATCAGTGTCTATCAGTGACTATCAGTGTCTATCAGTCTCTATCATTGTCTATTCAGTGTCTTTCAGTATCTATCAGTATCTTTCAGTATCTATCAAAATCTATCAGTATCTATCAGTATCTATCAGTGTCCATCAGTGTCTATCAGTGTCCATCAGTGTCTGTCAGTGTCTATCAGTGTCTATCAGTGTCTATCAGTGTCTGTCAGTGTCTATCAGTATCTATCAGTGTCTTTCAGTGTCTATCAGTGTCTATCAGTGTCTTTCAGTGTCTATCAGTGTCTATCAGTGTCTATCAGTGTCTATCCGTGTCTATCTGTGTCTATCAGTGTCTGTCAGTGTCTATCAGTATCTATCAGTATCTATAAGTATCTATCAGTGTCTATCAGTGTCTTTCAGTGTCTATCAGTGTCTATCAGTGTCTATCAGTGTCTATCCGTGTCTATCTGTGTCTATCAGTGTCTATCAGTGTCTATCAGTGTCTATCAGTGTCTATCAGTGTCTATCAGTGTCTATCAGTGTCTATCAGTGTCTATCAGTGTCTATCAGTGTCCATCAGTGTCTATCAGTGTCTATCAGTATCTATCAGTATCTATCAGTATCTATCAGTATCTATCAGTGTCTATCAGTGTCTATCAGTGTCTATCAGTGTCTATCAGTGTCTATCAGTATCTATCAGTGTCTATCAGTGTCTATCAGTGTCTATCAGTGTCTATCAGTGTCTATCAGTGTCTGTCAGTGTCTATCAGTATCTATCAGTATCTATAAGTATCTATCAGTGTCTATCAGTGTCTTTCAGTGTCTATCAGTGTCTATCAGTGTCTATCAGTGTCTATCAGTGTCTATCAGTGTCTATCCGTGTCTTTCTGTGTCTATCAGTGTCTATCAGTGTCTATCAGTGTCTATCAGTGTCTATCAGTTTCTATCAGTGTCAATCAGTGTCTATCAGTGTCCATCAGTGTCTTTTAGTGTCTATCAGTATCTATCAGTGTCCATCAGTGTCTTTTAGTGTCTATCAGTATCTATCAGTATCTATCAGTGTCTATCAGTGTCTATCAGTGTCTATCAGTGTCTATCAGTGTCTATCAGTATCTATCAGTATCTATCAGTGTCTATCAGTGTCTATCAGTGTCTATCAGTGTCTATCAGTGTCTATCAGTGTCTATCAGTGTCTATCAGTGTCTATCAGTGTCTATCAGGGGTGCCTGTCGTATCGCATAACGTTTTTTGTACTAAAAATGTTTGGCCGAGAATGTTTGGCATACTGTTGAATGGCATACTACTCGTTTGTCCTAATAATTTTTGCGCATACTCATTTAAAGTCCTAAAGCAAGTTTATCCTAATATTGATAACTCTAAAATCTAATTACCTAAAGCATAATATTCCTAACATGAATTGCCCTAAGAATTATTTTGCCTATTATTAAATTGGCTAAAATTTCGGGTTCCCTTTATCTTGCATAATATCGATTCTCCGAAATACATTTTGCATAGCAGCTATCACCGAAACATTTTTAGCCGAATGATTCTTTAGCATAATTATATATGTATCATAATTGTCAGTTAGCATACTATTAATTTAGCATAATTTTAAATAGCAGAACACTAGTATCACCGACTTTTATTTCATATAATTTTATATGGCATAACATTAATATCACCGAATTTATTATGGCATAAAGACATAGTTTACGGAACAGACGGGTGCTAGGAATTTAGTTTAGGTTTTAGGTTAGATTAGGCGATTATTAACTAAACTGATACCAGTTAAATGGGTTAGGTTAGGTTAGAACTGCGACCACAACAGAACCGAACTGCTGCCAGTAAAGTAGGTTAGGTTAGAACCGAACTTAATGGGTTAGGTTAGGTTAGAACTGCGACCACAACAGAACCGAACTGCTGCCAGTAAAGTAGGTTAGGTTAGAACCGAACTTAATTGGTTAGGTTAGGTTAGAACTGCGACCACAACAGAACCGAACTGCTGCCAGTAAAGTAGGTTAGGTTAGAACCGAACTTAATGGGTTAGGTTAGGTTAGAACTCCGACCACAACAGAACCGAACTGCTGCCAGTAAAGTAGGTTAGGTTAGAACCGAACTTAATGGGTTAGGTTAGGTTAGAACTGCTACCACAACAGAACCGAACTACTGCCAGTAAATTAGGTTAGGTTAAAACCGAACTTAATGGGTTAGGTTAGGTTAGAACTGCGACTACAACAGAACCGAACTGCTGCCAGTAAAGTAGGTTAGGTTAAAACCGAACTTAATGGGTTAGGTTAGGTTAGAACTGCGACCACAACAGAACCGAATTGCTGCCAGTAAAGTAGGTTAGGTTAGAACCGAACTTAATGGGTTAGGTTGGGTTAGAACTGCGACCATAATAGAATCGAACTACTTTTGAATTTTAATTTTTATGCTATCTAAATTATGAGATATAAATTTATTTTCATAGGTTAGGTTAGGTTTGTTTTATGACCAAGGATAGCGGAGTGAGCGAAGCGAGCGGAGCGTCAGAATGCTTGCTTAAAAATCTTCGAGATTTAGGTATAATGAAATGTAGTCAAAAGATTTTTAGCACATTAAATATTAGGAACATTACAATTATGCACATCAATCATTCGATAGTTGAATCTTAGCCACATCAAACGATAGGACAAATAATATTTAGGACAAACGATAATAGGACCAACAATTTCGGACAATCGAAAATATGCGGAACAAAGTGTATGCCAAACGTTATTAGGACAAAAGACGTTATGCGTAACGACGATAGGACCCGAAACATTTTTCAGACCCTTGGCGTGGGCGGCGCGAACGAGACGCGGCGCGGCGCCGGCACCGGGTGTGCGCGGCCGGCGGCGCGCGGCGTGGGCGCGAGCGCGGGCAGGCGCGGCACGAGCGGGGTGCGGCGCGCGGGGGACACGCAGGTGCCGCAGCGCGGCGAAGCCGCCACCAGAGAATCGAGTCGTTCCGCGTTGCTGTTCCCTAGATCTATGACGCAGTTCATAAACCCGATGTATTCCCGCATCTGGTTACTCGACAACTCGTACTTATCGTTGACGTCTTTTAAAGTCAATTCTAGAATTTTGAGCTCATCGTTTCTTTTTTTTATAATTTCCAGGGCATGGTCCAGGTCATTTTGAATATCTATGAGATCATTCATCAGAGCCACATTATTTTGTTTGAAAGACACAGATTTAAATAAGGATTTGTGTCTTTTTAATAATACCTTTGATCGCTTAATAAATCTACTTAATTTAAGATATTTCTTTATTTTCTTCGATCCTTGAATTATATTTTTTCCATTACTGTGGCTATTTATATACATAGAATTTGTTAAGTCTATGGTATCGATTACAGGTGCACTTATTATGGTGTCATTTAATATGTCTATATGTTCACAGCTGTTCAGTTCGGCATATATACTTAAATTGTAGTCTGATTGCGATAGACACTGATAGACACTGATAGACACTGATAGACACTGATAGACACTGATAGACACTGATAGACACTGATAGACACTGATAGACACTGATAGATACTGATAGATACTGAAAGATACTGATAGATACTGATAGACACTGATAGAAACTGATAGACACTGATAGTCACTGATAGACACTGATAGACACTGATAGACACTGATAGACACTGATAGACACTGAGAGACACTGATAGATACTGATAGATACTGATAGATACTGAAAGATACTGATAGATACTAATAGATACTGATAGATACTGTTTGATACTGATAGATACTGAAAGATACTGATAGATACTGATAGATACTGATACATACTGATAGATACTGAAAGATACTGATAGATACTGATAGACACTGATGGACACTGATAGAAACTGATAGAAACTGATAGAAACTGATAGACACTGATAGATACTGATACATACTGATAGATACTGAAAGATACTGATAGATACTGATAGACACTGATGGACACTGATAGAAACTGATAGAAACTGATAGACACTGATAGACACTGATAGACACTGATAGACACTGATAGACACTGATAGACACTGATAGACACTGATAGACACTGATAGACACTGATAGACACTGATGGACACTGATAGACACTGATGGACACTGATAGACACTGATAGACACTGATAGACACTGAAAGACACTGAAAGACACTGATAGACACTGATAGACACTGATAGACACTGATAGACACTGATAGCCACTGATAGATACTGATAGACACTGATAGACACTGATAGACACTGATAGACACTGATTGACACTGATTGACACTGATAGACACTGATAGACACTGATAGACACTGATGGACACTGAAAGACACTGATAGAAACTGATAGACACTGATAGACAATGATAGACACTGATAGATACTGATAGACACTGATAGACACTGATAGACACTGATAGACACTGATAGACACTGAAAGACACTGATAGACACTGATGGACACTGAAAGACACTGATAGAAACTGACAATGATAGACACTGATAGATACTGATAGACACTGATAGACACTGATAGACACTGATAGACACTGATAGACACTGATAGACACTGATAGACACTGATAGATACTGAAAGATACTGATAAATACTGATAGATACTGATAGATACTGATAGACACTGAAAGACACTGATAGACACTGATAGACACTGATAGACACTGATAGACACTGATAGATACTGATAGACACTGATAGACACTGAAAGACACTGATAGATACTGATTGACACTGATAGATACTGATAGATACTGATTGACACTGAAAGACACTGATAGACACTGATAGACACTGATAGACACTGATAGCCACTGATAGAAACTAATAGACACTGATAGACACTGATAGACACTGATAGATACTGATAGACACTGATAGACACTGATAGACACTGATAGACACTGATTGACACTGATAGACACTGATAGACACTGATTGACACTGATAGACACTGATAGACACTGATTGACACTGATAGACACTGAAAGACACTGATAGACACTGATGGACACTGAAAGACACTGATAGAAACTGATAGACACTGATAGACAATGATAGACACTGATAGACACTGATAGATACTGATAGACACTGATAGACACTGATAGACACTGATAGACACTGATAGACACTGATAGACACTGATGGACACTGATAGACACTGATCGACACTGATAGACACTGTTAGACACTGATATACACGGATAGACACTGATAGACACTGATAGACACTGATAGACACTGATAGACACTGATAGATACTGAAAGATACTGATAGATACTGATAGATACTGATAGATACTGATAGACACTGATAGACACTGATAGACACTGATAGACACATTTAGACACTGATAGACACTAAAAGACACTGACAGACATTGATAGACACTGATAGATACTGATAGATACTGATAAATACTGATAGATACTGATCATCTTCTATCAGTGTCAATCACTGATAGACACTGATAGACACTGATAGACACTGATAGACACTGATAGACACTGATAGACACTGATAGACACTGATAGACACTAAAAGACACTGATAGACACTGATAGATACTGATAGATACTGATAGATACTGATAGATACTGATAGACACTGAAAGACACTGATAGACACTGATAGACACTGATAGACACTGATAGACACTGAGAGACACTGATAGATACTGATAGATACTGATAGATACTGAAAGATACTGATAGATACTAATAGATACTGATAGATACTGATAGATACTGATAGATACTGAAGGATACTGATAGATACTGATAGATACTGATACATACTGATAGATACTGAAAGATACTGATAGATACTGATAGACACTGATGGACACTGATAGAAACTGATAGAAACTGATAGAAACTGATAGACACTGATAGATACTGATACATACTGATAGATACTGAAAGATACTGATAGATACTGATAGACACTGATGGACACTGATAGAAACTGATAGAAACTGATAGACACTGATAGACACTGATAGACACTGATAGACACTGATAGACACTGATAGACACTGATAGACACTGATAGACACTGATGGACACTGATAGACACTGATAGACACTGATAGTCACTGATAGACACTGATAGACACTGATTGACACTGATAGACACTGATAGACACTGATAGACAATGATAGACACTGATAGACACTGATTGACACTGATAGACACTGATAGACACTGATAGACACTGATAGACACTGATAGACACTGATAGACACTGATGGACACCGATAGACACTGATCGGCACTGATAGACACTGTTAGACACTGATATACACGGATAGACACTGATAGACACTGAAAGACACTGATAGACACTGATAGACACTGATAGATACTGAAAGATACTGATAGATACTGATAGATACTGATAGACACTGATAGACACTGATAGACACTGATAGACATTGATAGACACTTTTAGACACTGATAGACACTGAAAGACACTGACAGACACTGATAGACACTGATAGATACTGATAGATACTGATAAATACTGATAGATACTGATCATCTTCTATCAGTGTCAATCACTGATGGACACTGATAGACACTGATAGACACTGATAGACACTGATAGACACTGATAGACAATGATAGACACTGATAGACACTGATAGACACTGATAGACACTGATAGACACTGATAGACACTGATAGACACTGATAGACACTGATGGACACCGATAGACACTGATCGGCACTGATAGAAACTGAAAGACACTGATAGACACTGATAGACACTGATAGACACTGATAGACACTGATAGACACTGATAGACACTGATAGACACTGATAGACACTGATTGACACTGATAGACACTGATAGACACTGATAGACACTGATAGACACTGATAGACACTGATAGACACTGATGGACACCGATAGACACTGATCGGCACTGATAGACACTGTTAGACACTGATATACACGGATAGACACTGATAGACACTGATAGACACTGATAGACACTGATAGACACTGATAGATACTGAAAGATACTGATAGATACTGATAGATACTGATAGACACTGATAGACACTGATAGACACTGATAGACACTGATAAACACTTTTAGACACTGATAGACACTGAAAGACACTGACAGACACTGATAGACACTGATAGATACTGATAGATACTGATAAATACTGATAGATGCTGATCATCTTCTATCAGTGTCAATCACTGATAGACACTGATAGACACTGATAGACACTGATAGACACTGATAGACACTGATAGACACTGATAGACACTGATAGATACTGATAGATACTGATAGATACTGATAGATACTGATAGACACTAATAGACACTGATAGACACTGATAGACACTGATTGACACTGATAGAAACTGATAGACACTGATAGTCACTGATAAACACTGATAGATACTGATAGATACTGAAAGATACTGATAGATACTGATAGATAGATACTGATAGATACTGATAGACACTGATAGACACTGATAGACACTGATAGACACTGAAAGACACTGATAGACACTGATAGATACTTATAGATACTGATAGATACTGATAGACACTGACAGACACTGATAGACACTGATAGACACTGATAGACACTGATAGACACTGATAGACACTGATAGACACTGATAGATACTGATAGACACTGATAGACACTGATAGACACTGATTGACACTGATTGACACTGATAGACACTGATAGACACTGATAGACACTGATGGACACTGAAAGACACTGATAGAATTTGATAGACACTGATAGACAATGATAGACACTGATAGATACTGATAGACACTGATAGACACTGATAGACACTGATAGACACTGATAGACACTGAAAGACACTGATAGACACTGATGGACACTGAAAGACACTGATAGAAACTGACAATGATAGACACTGATAGATACTGATAGACACTGATAGACACTGATAGACACTGATAGACACTGATAGACACTGATAGACACTGATAGACACTGATAGATACTGAAAGATACTGATAGACACTGATAGATACTGAAAGATACTGATAGACACTGATAGACACTGATAGACACTGATAGACACTTTTAGACACTGAGACACTGAAAGACACTGACAGACACTGATAGACACTGATAGATACTGAAAGATACTGATAAATACTGATAGATACTGATAGATACTGATAGACACTGAAAGACACTGATAGACACTGATAGACACTGATAGACACTGATAGACACTGATAGATACTGATAGACACTGATAGACACTGAAAGACACTGATAGATACTGATTGACACTGATAGATACTGATAGATACTGATTGACACTGAAAGACACTGATAGACACTGATAGACACTGATAGACACTGATAGCCACTGATAGAAACTGATAGACACTGATAGACACTGATAGACACTGATAGATACTGATAGACACTGATAGACACTGATAGACACTGAAAGACACTGATTGACACTGATAGACACTGATAGACACTGATTGACACTGATAGACACTGATAGACACTGATTGACACTGATAGACACTGAAAGACACTGATAGACACTGATGGACACTGAAAGACACTGATAGAAACTGATAGACACTGATAGACAATGATAGACACTGATAGACACTGATAGATACTGATAGACACTGATAGACACTGATAGACACTGATAGACACTGATAGACACTGATAGACACTGATAGACACTGATGGACACTGATAGACACTGATCGACACTGATAGACACTGTTAGACACTGATATACACGGATAGACACTGATAGACACTGATAGACACTGATAGACACTGATAGACACTGATAGATACTGAAAGATACTGATAGATACTGATAGATACTGATAGATACTGATAGACACTGATAGACACTGATAGACACTGATAGACACATTTAGACACTGATAGACACTGAAAGACACTGACAGACATTGATAGACACTGATAGATACTGATAGATACTGATAAATACTGATAGATACTGATCATCTTCTATCAGTGTCAATCACTGATAGACACTGATAGACACTGATAGACACTGATAGACACTGATAGACACTGATAGACACTGATAGACACTGATAGACACTGATAGACACTAATAGACACTGATAGACACTGATAGATACTGATAGATACTGATAGATACTGATAGATACTGATAGACACTGAAAGACACTGATAGACACTGATAGACACTGATAGACACTGATAGACACTGAGAGACACTGATAGATACTGATAGATACTGATAGATACTGAAAGATACTGATAGATACTAATAGATACTGATAGATACTGATAGATACTGATAGATACTGAAGGATACTGATAGATACTGATAGATACTGATACATACTGATAGATACTGAAAGATACTGATAGATACTGATAGATACTGATGGACACTGATAGAAACTGATAGAAACTGATAGAAACTGATAGACACTGATAGATACTGATACATACTGATAGATACTGAAAGATACTGATAGATACTGATAGACACTGATGGACACTGATAGAAACTGATAGAAACTGATAGACACTGATAGACACTGATAGACACTGATAGACACTGATAGACACTGATAGACACTGATAGACACTGATAGACACTGATGGACACTGATAGACACTGATGGACACTGATAGACACTGATAGTCACTGATAGACACTGATAGACACTGATAGATACTGATAGAAACTGACAGACACTGATAGACACTGATATACACTGATAGACACTGATAGACACTGATAGACACTGATAGACACTGAGAGACACTGATAGACACTGATTGACACTGATAGACACTGATAGACACTGATAGACACTGATAGACACTGATAGACACTGATAGACACTGATAGACAATGAAGACACTGATTGACACTGATAGACACTGATAGACACTGATAGACACTGATAGACACTGATAGACACTGATAGACACTGATGGACACCGATAGACACTGATCGGCACTGATAGACACTGTTAGACACTGATATACACGGATAGACACTGATAGACACTGAAAGACACTGATAGACACTGATAGACACTGATAGATACTGAAAGATACTGATAGATACTGATAGATACTGATAGACACTGATAGACACTGATAGACACTGATAGACACTGATAGACACTTTTAGACACTGATAGACACTGAAAGACACTGACAGACACTGATGGACACTGATAGATACTGATAGATACTGATAAATACTGATAGATACTGATCATCTTCTATCAGTGTCAATCACTGATAGACACTGATAGACACTGATAGACACTGATAGACACTGATAGACACTGATAGACACTGATAGACAATGATAGACACTGATAGACACTGATTGACACTGATAGACACTGATAGACACTGATAGACACTGATAGACACTGATAGATACTGATAGACACTGATAGACACTGATAGACACTGATAGACACTGATTGACACTGATAGACACTGATAGACACTGATTGACACTGATAGACACTGATAGACACTGATGGACACCGATAGACACTGATCGGCACTGATAGACACTGTTAGACACTGATATACACGGATAGACACTGATAGACACTGATAGACACTGATAGACACTGATAGACACTGATAGATACTGAAAGATACTGATAGATACTGATAGATACTGATAGACACTGATAGACACTGATAGACACTGATAGACACTGATAGACACTTTTAGACACTGATAGACACTGACAGACACTGATAGACACTGATAGATACTGATAGATACTGATAAATACTGATAGATACTGTCATCTTCTATCAGTGTCAATCACTGATAGACACCGATAGACACTGATCGGCACTGATAGAAACTGAAAGACACTGATAGACACTGATAGACACTGATAGACACTGATAGACACTGATAGACACTGATAGACACTGATAGACAATGATAGACACTGATAGACACTGATTGACACTGATAGACACTGATAGACACTGATAGACACTGATAGACACTGATAGACACTGATAGACACTGATGGACACCGATAGACACTGATCGGCACTGATAGACACTGTTAGACACTGATATACACGGATAGACACTGATAGACACTGATAGACACTGATAGACACTGATAGACACTGATAGATTTTGAAAGATACTGATAGATACTGATAGATACTGATAGACACTGATAGACACTGATAGACACTGATAGACACTGATAGACACTTTTAGACACTGATAGACACTGAAAGACACTGACAGACACTGATAGACACTGATAGATACTGATAGATACTGATAAATACTGATAGATACTGTCATCTTCTATCAGTGTCAATCACTGATAGACACTGATAGACACTGATAGACACTGATAGACACTGATAGACACTGATAGACACTGATAGACACTGATAGACACTGATAGACACTGATAGATACTGATAGATACTGATAGATACTGATAGATACTGATAGACACTAATAGACACTGATAGACACTGATAGACACTGATTGACACTGATAGAAACTGATAGACACTGATAGTCACTGATAAACACTGATAGATACTGATAGATACTGATAGACAATGATAGACACTGATAGATACTGATAGACACTGATAGACACTGATAGACACTGATAGACACTGAAAGACACTGATAGACACTGATGGACACTGAAAGACACTGATAGAAACTGACAATGATAGACACTGATAGATACTGATAGACACTGATAGACACTGATAGACACTGATAGACACTGATAGACACTGATAGACACTGATAGACACTGATAGATACTGAAAGATACTGATAGACACTGATAGATACTGAAAGATACTGATAGACACTGATAGACACTGATAGACACTGATAGACACTTTTAGACACTGATAGACACTGAAAGACACTGACAGACACTGATAGACACTGAAAGATACTGAAAGATACTGATAAATACTGATAGATACTGATAGATACTGATAGACACTGAAAGACACTGATAGACACTGATAGACACTGATAGACACTGATAGACACTGATAGATACTGATAGACACTGATAGACACTGAAAGACACTGATAGATACTGATTGACACTGATAGATACTGATAGATACTGATTGACACTGAAAGACACTGATAGACACTGATAGACACTGATAGACACTGATAGCCACTGATAGAAACTGATAGACACTGATAGACACTGATAGACACTGATAGATACTGATAGACACTGATAGACACTGATAGACACTGATAGACACTGATTGACACTGATAGACACTGATAGACACTGATTGACACTGATAGACACTGATAGACACTGATTGACACTGATAGACACTGAAAGACACTGATAGACACTGATGGACACTGAAAGACACTGATAGAAACTGATAGACACTGATAGACAATGATAGACACTGATAGACACTGATAGATACTGATAGACAATGATAGACACTGATAGACACTGATAGATACTGATAGACACTGATAGACACTGATAGACACTGATAGACACTGATAGACACTGATAGACACTGATGGACACTGATAGACACTGATCGACACTGATAGACACTGATAGACACTGATAGACACTGATAGACACTGATAGACACTGATAGACACTGATAGACACTGATAGACACTGATAGACACTGATAGATACTGATAGACACTGATAGACACTGATAGACACTGATAGACACTGATAGATACTGATAGATACTGATAGATACTGATAGATACTGAAAGATACTGATAGATAGTGATGATAGATACTGATAAATTCTGATAGATACTGATAGACACTGATAGACACTGATAGACACTGATAATCACTGATAGACACTGATAGACACTGATAGACACTGATAGACACTGATAGACACTGATAGACACTGATAGACACTGATAGACACTGATAGACACTGATAGACACTGATAGACACTGATAGACACTGATAGACACTGATAGACACTGATGGACACTGATAGACACTGATGGACACTGATAGACACTGATAGTCACTGATAGACACTGATAGACACTGATAGATACTGATAGACACTGACAGACACTGATAGACACTGATAGACACTGATAGACACTGATAGACACTGATAGACACTGAGAGACACTGATAGACACTGATTGACACTGAAAGACACTGAAAGACACTGATAGACACTGATAGACACTGATAGACACTGATAGACACTGATAGACAATGATAGACACTGATAGACACTGATTGACACTGATAGACACTGATAGACACTGATAGACACTGATAGACACTGATAGACACTGATAGACACTGATGGACACCGATAGACACTGATCGGCACTGATAGACACTGTTAGACACTGATATACACGGATAGACACTGATAGACACTGAAAGACACTGATAGACACTGATAGACACTGATAGATACTGAAAGATACTGATAGATACTGATAGATACTGATAAACACTGATAGACACTGATAGACACTGATAGACACTGATAGACACTGATAGACACTGATAGACACTGATAGACACTGATAGACACTGATAGACACTGATAGATACTGATAGATACTGATAGACACTGATAGATACTGATCATCTTCTATCAGTGTCAATCACTGATAGACACTGATAGACACTGATAGACACTGATAGACACTGATAGACACTGATAGACACTGATAGACACTGATAGACACTGATAGACACTGATTGACACTGATAGACACTGATAGACACTGATAGACACTGATAGACACTGATGGACACCGATAGACACTGATCGGCACTGATAGAAACTGAAAGACACTGTTAGACACTGATAGACACTGATAGACACTGATAGACACTGATAGACACTGATAGACACTGATAGACAATGATAGACACTGATAGACACTGATTGACACTGATAGACACTGATAGACACTGATAGACACTGATAGACACTGATAGACACTGATAGACACTGATAGACACTGATGGACACCGATAGACACTGATCGGCACTGATAGACACTGTTAGACACTGATATACACGGATAGACACTGATAGACACTGATAGACACTGATAGACACTGATAGACACTGATAGATACTGAAAGATACTGATAGATACTGATAGATTTCACCAGATCTGGAGTGAGCCAAGGAAGTACGCTTGGACCCACCCTATTTTTGGTGATGATCAATGACTTGCCTGCGGTGGTCAGCGGTGTCAAGTGCCTACTGTTCGCTGATGATTTAAAGCTGTTCTATGCCATTGATACAACTTATGATTGTAATGTGCTGCAGCGCAACATAGATGCCGTTTTGAATTGGAGCCTAACCAATAGACTGTATTTCAATGGGAAGAAATGTAAAATCATTACGTTTAGTAGAAGCAAATATCCTCTGGAATTTACATATCACCTCGACAGCGAGGCTATTGTTCGCGTCCAGAATATCCGTGATTTGGGTCTCGAGCTTGATGTTAAGTTAGATTTCCATAGCCACATTCGCTCAGTAGTAAAAAGCGCGAACAAAACACTAGGTTTTGTAATGCGTATGGCACCACAATTTACCAGCACGACTGTTCCAATTGTATTGTATAACGCATACGTACGTAGTAAGTTGGAGTTTAACTCTGTAATATGGGATCCTGTCGAGGAGACTTACAAACTCATGCTCGAAAGAGTCCAGCGAAAGTTTGCGCGTCACATTTATAAGAAACAGTATGGATATTATCCATTTTTATTTCCATCACTTTTTGTGGCGGGCATGGTCGGGCTCGACACTCTCAATTATAGACGGAAACTCCATCTCGCCGTGCATTACTGTCTTTTGTTACGAGGAAAAATCGATAACCCGATAGCCTTAGAAAGTATCCGTTTATTCGTCCCAGAGCAATACGGGCGCGCGGGCCGCCGCCGCCGCCCACTGTTCGCTGCGCCGGAGCGGGCGGCGGCGGGGATGCGCACGCGCCGAGCTAACAACGCGCCCGGCGCACGAGCTCCCGCGCTGCTCAACGAGCTGGTACTGGAGCAAGATGCCGACCTGTTTGCCGACAGCTGGCATGCGCTGCTCGCTAAAATAAGTGCAATGTGCAACTCTTACTACTAAAAAAAAAAAAAAATGTTGTTTGTACCTTCTAAAAATTGTTATGTCATTAGTTTGTAATGCTTATTGTTTAAAGGTTTATGTATAGTGAACTCTAGCATTGTAGGCGCTTGGTGAAAACTGTAAGCCTGCTATGTATTTAAATAAATAAATAAATAAATAAATAGATACTGATAGACACTGATAGACACTGATAGACACTGATAGACACTGATAGACACTTTTAGACACTGATAGACACTGAAAGACACTGACAGACACTGATAGACACTGATAGATACTGATAGATACTGATAAATACTGATAGATACTGATCATCTTCTATCAGTGTCAATCACTGATAGACACTGATAGACACTGATAGACACTGATAGACACTGATAGACACTGATAGACACTGATAGACACTGATAGACACTAATAGACACTGATAGACACTGATAGATACTGATAGATACTGATAGATACTGATAGATACTGATAGACACTAATAGACACTGATAGACACTGATAGACACTGATTGACACTGATAGAAACTGATAGACAAAGAACTGATAGAGAAAAAGACTGATAGAGAAAGATACTGATAGATACTGATAGATACTGATAGATACTGATAGATACTGATAGACACTGATAGACACTGATAGACACTGATAGACACTGAAAGACACTGATAGACACTGATAGATACTTATAGATACTGATAGATACTGATAGACACTGACAGACACTGATAGACACTGATAGACACTGATAGACACTGATAGACACTGATAGACACTGATAGATACTGATAGACACTGATAGACACTGATAGACACTGATAGACACTGATAGATACTGATAGATACTGATAGATACTGATAGATACTGAAAGATACTGATAGATAGTGAAAGATACTGATAGATACTAATAGATACTGATAGATACTGATAAATTCTGATAGATACTGATAGACACTGATAGACACTGATAGACACTGATAATCACTGATAGACACTGATAGACACTGATAGACACTGATAGACACTGATAGATACTGATAGATACTGATGTCTATCTGAGTGTCTATCAGTGTCTATCAGTGTCTATCAGTGTCTATCAGTGTCTATCAGTGTCTATCAGTGTCAATCAGTGTCTATCAGTGTCCATCAGTGTCTTTTAGTGTCTATCAGTATCTATCAGTATCTATCAGTGTCTATCAGTGTCTATCAGTGTCTATCAGTGTCTATCAGTGTCTATCAGTGTCTATCAGTGTCTATCAGTGTCTATCAGTGTCTATCAGTGTCTATCAGTGTTTATCAGTGTCTATCAGTGTCTATCAGTGATTGACACTGATAGAAGATGATCAGTGTCTATCAGTGTCTATCAGTGTCTATCAGTGTCTATCAGTGTCTATCAGTGTCTATCAGTGTCTATCAGTATCTATCAGTATCTATCAGTATGTATCAGTATCTATCAGTATCTATCAGTATCTTTCAGTATCTATCAGTATCTATCAGTATCTATCAGTATCTATCAGTATCTTTCAGTATCTATCAGTATCTATCAGTATCTATCAGTATCTATCAGTATCTATCAGTATCTATCAGTATCTATCAGTATCTATCAGTATCTATCAGTATCTATCAGTATCTATAAGTATCTATCAGTATCTATCAGTATCTATCAGTATCTATCAGTATCTATCAGTATCTAGCAGTATCTATCAGTATCTATCAGTATCTATCAGTATCTATAAGTATCTATCAGTATCTATCAGTATCTATCAGTATCTATCAGTATCTATCAGTATCTTTCAGTATCTATCAGTATCTATCAGTATCTATCAGTATCTATCAGTATCTATCAGTATCTAGCAGTGTCTATCAGTGTCTATCAGTGTCTATCAGTGTCTATCAGTGTCTATCAGTGTCTATCAGTGTCTATCAGTGACTATCAGTGTCTATCAGTTTCTATCAGTGTCTATCAGTATCTATCAGTATCTTTCAGTATCTATCAGTATCTATCAGTGTCTATCAGTGTCTATCAGTGTCTTTTAGTGTCTTTCCGTGTCTATCATTGTCTATCAGTGTCTATCAGTGTCTATCAGTGTCTATCAGTGTCTATCAGTGTCTATCAGTGTCTATCAGTGTCTTTCAGTGTCTTTCAGTGTCTATCAGTGTCTATACTATCAGTGTCTATCAGTGTCTATCAGTGTCTATCAGTATCTATCAGTGTCTATCAGTGTCTATCAGTGTCTATCAGTGTCTATCAGTATTTATCAGTGTCTATCAGTGTATATCAGTGTCTATCAGTGTCTATCAGTGTCTATCAATGTCTATCAGTGTCTGTCAGTGTCTATCAGTATCTATCAGTATCTATAAGTATCTATCAGTGTCTATCAGTGTCTTTCAGTGTCTATCAGTGTCTATCAGTGTCTATCAGTGTCTATCAGTGTCTATCCGTGTCTATCTGTGTCTATCAGTGTCTATCAGTGTCTATCAGTGTCTATCAGTGTCTATCAGTGTCTATCAGTGTATATCAGTGTCTATCAGTGTCTATCAGTGTCTATCAGTTTCTATCAGTGTCAATCAGTGTCCATCAGTGTCCATCAGTGTCTTTTAGTGTCTATCAGTATCTATCAGTATCTATCAGTGTCTATCAGTGTCTATCAGTGTCTATCAGTGTTTATCAGTGTCTATCAGTGTCTATCAGTGTCTATCAGTATCTATCAGTGTCTATCAGTATCTATCAGTATCTATCAGTATCTATCAGTATCTTTCAGTATCTATCAGTATGTATCAGTATCTATCAGTGTCTATCAGTGTCTATCGGTGTCTATCAGTGTCTATCAGTGTCTATCAGTGTCTATCAGTGTCTATCAGTGTCTATCAGTGTCTATCAGTGTCTATCAGTGTTTATCAGTGTCTATCAGTGTCTATCAGTGATTGACACTGATAGAAGATGATCAGTGTCTGTCAGTGTCTTTCAGTGTCTATCAGTGTCTAAAAGTGTCTATCAGTATCTATCAGTGTCTATCAGTATCTATCAGTATCTATCAGTATGTATCAGTATCTATCAGTATCTATCAGTATCTTTCAGTATCTATCAGTATCTATCAGTATCTATCAGTATCTATCAGTATCTTTCAGTATCTATCAGTGTCTATCAGTATCTATCAGTGTCTATCAGTGTCTATCATTGTCTATCAGTGTCTATCAGTTTCTATCAGTGTCTTTCAGTGTCCATCAGTGTCTATCAGTGTCTTTCAGTGTCTATCAGTGTCAATCAGTGTCTATCAGTGTCTATCAGTGTCAATCAGTGTCTATCAGTGTCTATCAGTGTCAATCAGTGTCTATCAGTGTCTATCAGTGTCTATCAGTGTCTATCAGTATCTATCAGTGTCTATCAGTGTCTATCAGTGTCTATCAGTTTCTATCAGTGGCTATCAGTGTCTATCAGTGTCTATCAGTGTCTATCAGTGTCTTTCAGTGTCAATCAGTATCTATCAGTATCTATCAGTGTCAATCAGTATCTATCAGTGTCTTTCAGTGTCTATCAGTGTCTATCAGTATCTATCAGTGTCTATCAGTGTCTATCAGTGTCTATCAGTGTCTATCAGTGTCTTTCAGTGTCTATCAGTATCTATCAGTATCTATCAGTATTTATCAGTATCTTTCAGTATCTATCAGTGTCTATCAGTGTCTGTCTGTCTAAAAGTGTCTATCAGTGTCTATCAGTGTCTATCAGTGTCTATCAGTGTCTATCAGTATCTTTCAGTATCTATCAGTGTCTATCAGTATCTTTCAGTATCTATCAGTGTCTATCAGTGTCTATCAGTGTCTATCAGTGTCTATCAGTGTCTATCAGTGTCTATCAGTGTCTATCAGTATCTATCAGTGTCTATCATTGTCAGTTTCTATCAGTGTCTTTCAGTGTCCATCAGTGTCTATCAGTGTCTTTCAGTGTCTATCAGTGTCTATCAGTGTCTATCAGTGTCTATCAGTGTCTATCAGTATCTATCAGTGTCTATCATTGTCTATCAGTGTCTATCAGTATCTATCAGTGTCTATCAGTGTCTATCAGTGTCTATCAGTGTCTATCAGTGTCTGTCAGTGTCTATCAGTATCTATCAGTATCTATAAGTATCTATCAGTGTCTATCAGTGTCTGTGTCTATCAGTGTCTATCAGTGTCTATCAGTATCTATCAGTATCTATCAGTATCTATCAGTATCTATCAATATCTTTCAGTATCTATCAGTAACTATCAGTGTTTATCAGTGACTATCAGTGTCTATCAGTTTCTATCAGTGTCAATCAGTGTCTATCAGTGTCTATCAGTGTCTATTAGTGTCTATCAGTATCTATCAGTATCTATCAGTATCTATCAGTATCTATCAGTGTCTATCAGTGTCTATTAGTGTCTATCAGTGTCTATCAGTGTCTATCAGTGTCTATCAGTGTCTATCAGTGTCTATCAGTGTCTATCAGTGTCTATCAGTGATTGACACTGATAGAAGATGATCAGTATCTATCAGTATTTATCAGTATCTATCAGTATCTATCAGTGTCTATCAGTGTCTGTCAGTGTCTTTCAGTGTCTATCAGTGTCTAAAAGTGTCTATCAGTGTCTATCAGTGTCTATCAGTGTCTATCAGTGTCTATCAGTATCTATCAGTATCTATCAGTATCTTTCAGTATCTATCAGTGTCTATCAGTGTCTATCAGTGTCTATCAGTGTCTATCAGTGTCTATCCGTGTATATCAGTGTCTAACAGTGTCTATCAGTGCCGATCAGTGTCTATCGGTGTCCATCAGTGTCTATCAGTGTCTATCAGTGTCTATCAGTGTCTATCAGTGTCTATCAGTGTCTATCAGTGTCAATCAGTGTCTATCAGTGTCTATCATTGTCTATCAGTGTCTATCAGTGTCTATCAGTGTCTATCAGTGATTGACACTGATAGAAGATGATCAGTATCTATCAGTATTTATCAGTATCTATCAGTATCTATCAGTGTCTATCAGTGTCTGTCAGTGTCTTTCAGTGTCTATCAGTGTCTAAAAGTGTCTATCAGTGTCTATCAGTGTCTATCAGTGTCTATCAGTGTCTATCAGTGTCTATCAGTATCTATCAGTATCTATCAGTATCTTTCAGTATCTATCAGTGTCTATCAGTGTCTATCAGTGTCTTTCAGTGTCTATCAGTGTCTATCCGTGTATATCAGTGTCTAACAGTGTCTATCAGTGCCGATCAGTGTCTATCGGTGTCCATCAGTGTCTATCAGTGTCTATCAGTGTCTATCAGTGTCTATCAGTGTCTATCAGTGTCAATCAGTGTCTATCAGTGTCTATCATTGTCTATCAGTGTCTATCAGTGTCTATCAGTGTCTATCAGTGTCTATCAGTGTCTATCAGTGTCAATCAGTGTCTATCAGTGTCTCTCAGTGTCTATCAGTGTCTATCAGTGTCTATCAGTGTATATCAGTGTCTATCAGTGTCTGTCAGTGTCTATCAGTATCTATCAGTGTCTATCAGTGTCTATCAGTGACTATCAGTGTCTATCAGTGTCCATCAGTGTCTATCAGTGTCCATCAGTGTCTATCAGTGTCTATCAGTGTCTATCAGTGTCTATCAGTGTCTTTCAGTGTCTATAAGTTTCTATCAGTTTCTATCAGTGTCCATCAGTGTCTATCAGTATCTATCAGTATCTTTCAGTATCTATCAGTATGTATCAGTATCTATCAGTGTCTATCAGTTTCTATCAGTTTCTATCAGTGTCTATCAGTGTCTATCAGTGTCTTTCAGTATCTATCAGTATCTTTCAGTATCTATCAGTATGTATCAGTATCTATCAGTATCTATCAGTATCTTTCAGTATCTATCAGTATCTATCAGTATCTATCAGTATCTATTAGTATCTATCAGTATCTTTCAGTATCTATCAGTATCTATCAGTATCTATCAGTGTCTCTCAGTGTCTATCAGTGTCTATCAGTGTCTATCAGTGTCTATCAGTGTCTTTCAGTGTCTATCAGTATCTATCAGTATCTATCAGTATCTATCAGTATCTATCAGTGTCTATCAGTGTCTATTAGTGTCTATCAGTGTCTATCAGTGTCTATCAGTGTCTATCAGTGTCTATCAGTGTCTATCAGTGTCTATCAGTGTCTATCAGTGTCTATCAGTGATTGACACTGATAGAAGATGATCAGTATCTATCAGTATTTATCAGTTTCTATCAGTATCTATCAGTGTCTATCAATGTCTGTCAGTGTCTTTCAGTGTCTATCAGTGTCTTAATGTGTCTATCAGTGTCTATCAGTGTCTATCAGTGTCTATCAGTATCTATCAGTATCTATCAGTATCTATCAGTATCTTTCAGTATCTATCAGTGTCTATCAGTGTCTATCAGTGTCTATCAGTGTCTATCAGTGTCTATCCGTGTATATCAGTGTCTAACAGTGTCTATCAGTGTCGATCAGTGTCTATCAGTGTCCATCAGTGTCTATCAGTGTCTATCAGTGTCTATCAGTGTCTATCAGTGTCTATCAGTGTCTATCAGTATCTATCAGTGTCTATCAGTGTCTATCATTGTCTATCAGTGTCTATCAGTTTCTATCAGTGTCTTTCAGTGTCCATCAGTGTCTATCAGTGTCTATCAGTGTCAATCAGTGTCTATCAGTGTCTATCAGTGTCAATCAGTGTCTATCAGTGTCTATCAGTGTCAATCAGTGTCTATCAGTGTCTATCATTGTCTATCAGTGTCTATCAGTGTCTATCAGTGTCTATCAGTGTCTATCAGTGTCTTTCAGTTTCTATCAGTGCCGATCAGTGTCTATCGGTGTCCATCAGTGTCTATCAGTGTCTATCAGTGTCTATCAGTGTCTTTCAGTGTCTATCAGTGTCAATCAGTGTCTATCAGTGTCTATCATTGTCTATCAGTGTCTATCAGTGTCTATCAGTGTCTATCAGTGTCTATCAGTGTCTATCAGTGTCTATCAGTGTCTATCAGTGATTGACACTGATAGAAGATGATCAGTATCTATCAGTATTTATCAGTATCTATCAGTATCTATCAGTGTCTATCAGTGTCTGTCAGTGTCTTTCAGTGTCTATCAGTGTCTAAAAGTGTCTATCAGTGTCTATCAGTGTCTATCAGTGTCTATCAGTGTCTATCAGTGTCTATCAGTATCTATCAGTATCTATCAGTATCTTTCAGTATCTATCAGTGTCTATCAGTGTCTATCAGTATCTTTCAGTATCTATCAGTGTCTATCAGTGTCTATCAGTGTCTTTCAGTGTCTATCAGTGTCTATCCGTGTATATCAGTGTCTAACAGTGTCTATCAGTGCCGATCAGTGTCTATCGGTGTCCATCAGTGTCTATCAGTGTCTATCAGTGTCTATCAGTGTCTATCAGTGTCTATTAGTGTCTATTAGTGTCAATCAGTGTCTATCAGTGTCTATCATTGTCTATCAGTGTCTATCAGTGTCTATCAGTGTCTATCAGTGTCTATCAGTGTCTTTCAGTGTCTATCAGTGTCAATCAGTGTCTATCAGTGTCTCTCAGTGTCTATCAGTGTCTATCAGTGTCTATCAGTGTATATCAGTGTCTATCAGTGTCTGTCAGTGTCTATCAGTATCTATCAGTGTCTATCAGTGTCTATCAGTGACTATCAGTGTCTATCAGTGTCCATCAGTGTCTATCAGTGTCCATCAGTGTCTATCAGTGTCTATCAGTGTCTATCAGTGTCTATCAGTGTCTATCAGTGTCTATCAGTGTCAATCAGTGTCTATCAGTGTCCATCAGTGTCTTTTAGTGTCTATCAGTATCTATCAGTGTCCATCAGTGTCTTTTAGTGTCTATCAGTATCTATCAGTATCTTTCAGTGTCTATCAGTGTCTATCAGTGTCTATCAGTGTCTATCAGTGTCTATCAGTGTCTATCAGTGTCTATCAGTGTCTATCAGTGTCTATCAGTGTCTATCAGTGTCTATCAGTGTCTATCAGTATCTATCAGTGTCTATCAGTGTCTATCAGTGTCTATCAGTGTCTATCAGTGTCTATCAGTGTCTATCAAAAAATGAGTGATAGCAGCCCCTTTTGTCGGAGTGCCAAAATACAGCGCAGCCCTCCATCAACACCTCAACCACCGCCCTCAAGGGATGATCCAGCCGATCAGTCAGCCGCCACGCACAATGAGTGTTCAACGTCTGACATCCACTTTTGGATGTCCTCAATTGAAAAATACCTCAATGAGATATGTACTATCTCATCTGAAGGTAAATTGAATACGGATCAGAAACTACGGATTCATAACCTTTGCCGTAAGGTCGGAAATGGGACTTCGCACATGGCAGTTCACTATCAAGGATTACGTAAACATGCTACCGTCGCCCACGAACAAAACCATTACCTCAAGGAAAGGCAAGACCTTGCAGATCGCCTCAGAGACCTAGAGTGTACCATCAAGTCATCAGATAAGCCCATAACAAATGCTCTCTCTTTCGCCGACATGGTCAAGAATAGTTCTAGCTGCTTGATTCGACCAAATAATTTGAGTTCTGTAGCGATTTATCCCAATGATAAACTTAAGACGAGTGAGGACACGAAAACATTGGTCCAAAAGATAATCAATCCGGAGGAGATGAAGCTCCATGTAAGAGCGCTTCGTAAAGTCAAGAATGGTGGCGTTATAATCAGCACAGACTCGAAGGATGACATTGAAAAGGTCAAGCAAACTTTTCAAAAGACTACCTCAGAACTCACCATTGACGAGCCTCATAAACGCAAGCCCATTGTTGGCGTACCTTCGACCATGCCAGAACAAGCAGTCTATAACTGCATTTTCGAGCAAAACCTAGCCGACAAACTTCAGGACTTAACAAGGGAAAAATTCTTGTCCTCTATTAAGCTCAGCCATAAATCGGGAAAAAAAGATGCCGAGACTTGTAATTACGTCCTAGAAGTGCCCGCCGTTATACGAAAGTCCTTAATAAGCCAAAATCGTGTATACGTAAATTGGTCCTCATGCCCAGTGAGAGATTTCACGATCGTTACTAGGTGTTTCAAATGCCAACAATATGGTCACGCCGCTAAATCATGCAAGCAGGCAGAGTACACGTGCGATTATTGCGGTGATGTAGGTCACTCTATGAAAGAGTGCGGAAATAAGGCAGAGTCCCCGAAATGTGCAACATGCAGACTTTTCAAAAAGCCGAATAACCACCAAACAGGTGACGCAGAATGTCCTGCTCGGAAAATCGCCGAGCAAAGATACATAAATTCTATTGACTATGAAGGCGTCTAAAAGCGCCGCTCATTTGTGTGTTTTCTTTATTTATTTGGCAGTTTATATTATAGTAATAGAATAGCCTAACCTACAGACTTGTAATTTTAATTCGTGATATTATAATATGTTAAACCACAGAGGCGACGATTTATGCAATATCGACTAATAACCTGACCGAGTTTCTAATTATGCTGAGTTGCTGACGCTGACATTGCAATGCCGTACTTAATAAACGTAATCAATGATTATGTCATATTAAAAAATGCAAATATATATAGGTATATAGTTTTATAGTACAATTGTAAACAATTAATTTGACACTTAGAATATAATTTGTACGCCTTTTTATCTATTTCTTTAGTAAGATTTATTGACTAAGAATTTTGGTAATTAAATGACCTCTCTCAAAGCCTGAGATACAGGATTTTCCTAGTTCAGGCACAAGAATTAAGTGTGCTCTGTGTAGATGTAAGACTTTTTATGCAAATTGTTATTCTTATGTTTTTTATTAATAAAGATTTATTATTATTATTATTTCCTTTATTTATTTTAATTCTTAGGCTAGGTTTTTACAATATCTGTATATAAAAAGTAAAATACAATAAAGAAATTACAAAATATATAAACATATTATAAAAAAACCTAACCTAGGGTGCCGCCGGCAGCGGGGCAGGGCCCAGGCTACCGGTGGTTAGGGCTGCAGAGAGAGGAACCTCCTGACGATGCGCGCCGTGTCCAGGAGTACCGCCTTTTGTATCTGGCCCTTGATCCAGCCATCTAGCGAGAGTCTCTTAAGATGTTTGTCGAGACTCTTCGCTATAAGACCGTTCGCCGAAACGACTATCGGGACAATGATCGTCGAGTCAACATCCCACATGGCGGTCACCTCGTGAGCCAAGTCAAGGTACTTGCTGAGTTTGTCCTTCTCGGCCTTCACGAGGTTCTCGTCATGGGGGATGGTGTTGTCGACGAGCACTGCCTGGCGCTTGGATCGATCTACCAAAACGATGTCAGGCTTATTGGCTACAATAGTCCTGTCCGTGATGATAGATCGATCCCAATAGAGCGTGGCACGACCATTCTCAAGAACTGGCATCGGTGCATACTTATAGTACGGCACCTCAGACCCCACAAGACCGTATTGAAGAGCAAGTTGCTGGTGAATGATCCTGGCTACTTGGTTATGTCTGTGCAAGTACTCGCCGTTAGCAAGATGAGAACAACCGGAGATTATATGCCTGAGTGACTCACCGGGACGGCGGCATGCCCGACAAATGTCGACCGTACCGTCCTTCAGGATATATCTCCGGTAATTGTTCGTCATCATTACTTCGTCCGCAATTGCACAGACAAAACCTTCGGTTTCCCCGAAGAGATCCCCGAAGCGTAGCCAGTTCACCGACGCGAGCAGATCTACATCGGGCCCCGTAAGGGCCTTGTAGAACCGCCCGTGTAGCTCCTTGCTCTTCCATACAGCCCTGCGGTCATCGATGCTAAGCACCTTTGGTCTGCGCCAGTTCTCGTTTGCTAAGGAGAGAGAGGTGAGACCTTTGTCAACTGCTACTACATCGCGATGAATCCCACACTCGTTGTTTAGGAAATACTCCCTAAGACTGCACACCTCGCGGTTATGGAGGTCCTTGGCGTTTAAAAAGCCACGGCCCCCACACTTACGCGGGATGTACATTCTCATAACTGACGAGCGTGGGTGCCTCATGCGATGTGTAGTGAGCAGCTGACGGACCCTCGTATCCAGGGCGTCCAGCGAAGTCTGAGTCCACCTTAGTATGCCAAAGGAGTAAGTGAGCAGAGGCATCACCCAAGCGTTGAAGGCGCGTGCCTTATTGCCACCGGACAAAAGACTGTTAAGTACTTTTGTCAAACGACAAAAGAAACGCTCCTTCAACGCCTGTCTAATGTCTCCGTCCGCAATACCCAATGACTGTGACATACCAAGGTACTTGTAGGTTTCAACTTCGGAGATAGACCTGAGGGTCATTGTCTCAGAAAGCTGTAAGTTCGCGGAATTTACGACTTTCCCCCGCTGTACATGCATGACCGCACACTTGTCTACGCCAAATTCCATTTTGATGGCACTACTGAAGGTTTCAGTTACTTCCAGTAGTTCCACCAGATCCTGGCGTTTTGGTGCATACAGCTTAAGATCATCCATGTACAGCAGATGAGAAATGACCTCACCTCCTCTTCGAAGCCGGCAACCTAGTCCTGAATCCTTCAGCAGAGTGCTGAGCGGATTCAGGGCTAGGCAGAACCACAGAGGACTCAAACTGTCACCCTGGAAAATACCTCTCTCAATCCTTATCAAGTCCCGCGGGCCAGGGGGGCCAACCCCGCCTCCTGGTTGACGAAGGACTGTGGTCCACTGCCTCATACACGTGCCTAAGAGGGATCTTAGAGCTGTATCGATTTTATACAGCTCTAAGATCCTCTCCAGCCATGAATGAGGCACCGAATCATAGGCCTTCTTATAGTCAATCCAAGCGGTTGAGAGGGACCCCTTGTTCCGCCGGACTTGTTGGCAAATGGTCGTGTCAATGAGGAGGAGCTCCTTAGTACCACGGGACCCAACCCTACATCCATTCTGAGAAAAGGCCAAAACGTTGTTCGCAACAATGTGCGAGTTAATTTTTGTTCTCAGAATGGACGTAAGGAGCTTGTATAAAGTGGGCAAGCACGTGATGGGTCTATAGTTTTTCGCTTCCGTGGTACTACCGGACTTATGGAGCAGGAAGGTAACACCAGTAGTCATGAAAGATGGCAGGGTACCAAGCTCGAGGGCGTCTTGAAATTGTGTTGCCAGACGTTCGTGTGAGGATCGAAACCACTTGATCCAAAAGTTGTGCAACCCGTCCGGCCCAGGACTTTTCCAGTTCTGGGTCGTACGGGCCGCACACCTTACATCATCGGGGCTGATAGTCACAGCCCCCATGGCTTCGATCGGCTCACACACACGTCTGACAACATTCATCCATTCGCCCTCTGTGTGCTCGACTGGCACCGACCAGATACTACGCCAGAAGTTAATCATGGCAGTAGGATCCGGCAGTTGCCCGTCGCTCACACATTGGTCGGTTCCCTCCCACTTTCGGTATACCTTCCTTTGGTCACTTTGAAAGAGACGATTCTGCTGGAATCGATCCACACGCTCTCTGTAGCGACGAATACGGCTTGCCCATGCATAAACTTTCTGCTTTAGGTAGTCGATGCGCTCCCTGACACAAGCCATGTAATCGCAGGGCCTGGTGCCAGTCCCCGCGAAGGCTTGTGTCACGTAGCGCATCACACGGGGGCGGTTGTTGCCCCCCCTAAAACAGATTAGCTTGGCAATGAAAGTCCTAAACGAGCTGATACGCCGCTCGATCCGTACTTGCCAGGCAGGAACACCCCCGGCGGTCCGCGGTGCTCGGTCAGTGTCCGGGAATCTGACACGAGCAACGCGGCACGCCGCGATGGCCCCACAGTACATGATCGAGTGGGTATCAGCTAAATCTTCGCTAGCCCGAAGGTACGGGTCTAGCAAAGCGTCCAGGGCTCCCATCAGCGCTAGGTTACGTTTGTGCATTGGCAAGCGTGGTAATCGCGGCCTAGACTCAGGTGTGGATCGATATCGCTCAATCGCCTCCTCCAAAGCCCTCCTCAGCTGCTCATTGGCCTGGGTACTTACGCTGCTCGCACCGTCTTCCCCATCGGCTTCGGGATCCGTCAGCGGCACCCCCGGCACCAGGTTGGGCGCTGGCGCCGGAACCGGTGACGTAGCAGGCGGATCCCGAGCCGGCACGGAAGCCGCGCGAGCGGCCAGTACTTCCAGGCGCAGTCGATCAAGTGTCGCGTCGTCCAGCAGCTTGCGCCGCTGAATGAAACGCACTTGATCGGATAGCCGCTGCGCAGATACGGCGATGGACGGATCAAACGCCTGAAACAGAGGCAGCATCCTGTCCCGGTACGCGGACAGGTTGATTCCCCCCTCTGTAGCCCCATAGTAGGCGCGCATGCAGTTCTCGTTCATAACTCGAGTCCATCGCATGCGACGCACTACACCACCGGTAGCGGGAGCCGTGGTCGGAGCAGGTTGCCCCGTAGGCCCCAAGCGTGCCGGCAGCGGTGGCCGTCCTCGACGTGCTGGTGGTTGTGGCGGCGGGGGCGGCGGCCCGCGCTCGTCGCTCGACTCGCTGGTGTCCGCAACAGTAGCGAATTCGTCGCCAGACGATGATGGCGAGGAGCTGGATGAGGCGGGTGGGGGTGGTGGTCGTGCGTTAGTTTGTTCCGCTTTTTTTCGCCTTGATCTTGTAATCATAATTCCTTCAGTGTTATTTTCATTACTTCGCCTTTACATACATTGACATATGTCCGCTGTCAAAATGTCTTCGTTTTCTGTTTTCTAATAAATTACATTTGCAGTATGTACACATTGCCGAAAACGGTAAATATGTTAAAAAGTTATAAATGGACGTATAAAATTATGGCGTACACGGAATGAAAACACTTTTACAAAATTTAAAAGGAGCAAGATTACAAAAAGACGTGTGTCAACGTCAGCGGTTTTTTTTTTTTTTTTTTTTTTTTTTTTTTTTTTTTTTTTTTTTTTTTTTTTTTTTGTCTATCAGTGTCTATCAGTGTCTATTAGTGTCTATCCGTGTCTATCATTGTCTATCATTGTCTATCAGTGTCTATCAGTGTCTATCAGTGTCTATCAGTGTCTATCAGTGTCTATCAGTGTCTATCAGTGTCTATCAGTGTCTATCAGTTTCTATCTGTGTCAATCAGTGACTATCAGTGTCTATCAGTTTCTATCAGTTCAGTATCTATCAGTATCTATCAGTGTCTATCAGTGTCTATCAGTGTCTATTAGTGTCTATCCGTGTCTATCATTGTCTATCAGTTTCTATCAGTGTCTATCAGTGTCTATCAGTGTCTATCAGTGTCTATCAGTGTCTATCAGTGTCTATCAGTTTCTATCTGTGTCAATCAGTGACTATCAGTGTCTATCAGTTTCTATCAGTTCAGTATCTATCAGTATCTATCAGTGTCTATCAGTGTCTATCAGTGTCTATTAGTGTCTATCCGTGTCTATCATTGTCTATCAGTGTCTATCAGTGTCTATCAGTGTCTATCAGTGTCTATCAGTGTCTATCAGTGTCTATCAGTGTCTTTCAGTTTCTATCTGTGTCAATCAGTGTCTATCAGTGTCTATCAGTATCTTTTAGTGTCTATCAGTATCTTTCAGTATCTATCAGTATCTATCAGTATCTATCAGTATCTTACAGTATCTTTCAGTATCTATCAGTATCTATCAGTATCTATCAGTATCTATCAGTATCTATCAGTGTCTATCAGTGTCTATCAGTGTCTATCAGTGTCTATCAGTGTCTATCAGTGTCTATCAGTGTTTATCAGTGTCTATCAGTGTCTATCAGTGTCTATCAGTGTCTATCAGTGTCTATCAGTGTCTATCAGTGTCTATCAGTGTCTATCAGTGTCTATCAGTGACTATCAGTGTCTATCAGTTTCTATCAGTTCAGTATCTATCAGTATCTATCAGTGTCTATCAGTGTCTATCAGTGTCTATTAGTGTCTATCCGTGTCTATCATTGTCTATCAGTGTCTATCAGTGTCTATCAGTGTCTATCAGTGTCTATCAGTGTCTATCAGTGTCTATCAGTGTCTATCAGTGTCTTTCAGTGTCTTTCAGTGTCTATCAGTGTCTATCAGTGTCTATCAGTGTCAATCAGTGTCTATCAGTGTCTATCAGTGTCTTTCAGTGTCTATCAGTGTCTATCAGTGTCTATCAGTGTCTATCAGTGTCTATCAGTGTCTATCAGTTTCTATCAGTTTCTATCAGTGTCCATCAGTGTCTATCAGTATCTATCAGTATCTTTCAGTATCTATCAGTATGTATCAGTATCTATCAGTATCTATCAGTATCTTTCAGTATCTATCAGTATCTATCAGTATCTATCAGTATCTATCAGTATCTATCAGTGTCTATCAGTGTCTAACAGTGTTTATCAGTGCCTATCAGTGTCTATCAGTGTCTATCAGTGTCTATCAGTGTCTATCAGTGTCCACCAGTGTCTATCAGTGTCTATCAGTGTCTATCAGTGTCTATCAGTGTCTATCAGTGTCTATCAGTGTCTAACAGTGTCTATCATTGTCTATCAGTGTCTATCAGTGTCTATCAGTGTTTATCAGTGTCTATCAGTGTCTATCAGTGATTGACACTGATAGAAGATGATCAGTATCTATCAGTTTCTATCAGTGTCAATCAGTGTCCATCAGTGTCTTTCAGTGTCTATCATAATCTATCAGTGTCTATCAGTGTCTATCAGTGTCTATCAGTATCTATCAGTGTCTATCAGTGTCTATCAGTGTCTATCAGTGTCTATCAGTGTCTATCAGTGTCTATCAGTGTCTATCAGTGTCTTTCAGTTTCTATCTGTGTCAATCAGTGTCTATCAGTGTCTATCAGTATCTTTTAGTGTCTATCAGTATCTTTCAGTATCTATCAGTATCTATCAGTATCTTACAGTATCTTTCAGTATCTATCAGTATCTATCAGTATCTATCAGTATCTATCAGTATCTATCAGTGTCTATCAGTGTCTATCAGTGTCTATCAGTGTCTATCAGTGTCTATCAGTGTCTATCAGTGTTTATCAGTGTCTATCAGTGTCTATCAGTGTCTATCAGTGTCTATCAGTGTCTATCAGTGTCTATCAGTGTCTATCAGTGTCTATCAGTGTCTATCAGTGTCTATCAGTGTCTATCAGTGTCTATCAGTGTTTATCAGTTTCTATCAGTTCAGTATCTATCAGTATCTATCAGTGTCTATCAGTGTCTATCAGTGTCTTTCAGTGTCTATCAGTGTCAATCAGTGTCTATCAGTGTTTATCAGTATCAATCAGTGTCTATCAGTGTCTATCAGTGTCTATCAGTGTCTATCAGTGTCTATCAGTGTCTATCAGTGTCTATCAGTATCTATCAGTGTCTATCAGTGTCTATCAGTATCTATCAGTATCTATCAGTATCTATCAGTATCTATCAGTATCTTTCAGTATCTATCAGTATGTATCAGTATCTATCAGTATCTATCAGTATCTTTCAGTATCTATCAGTGTCTATCAGTGACAATCAGTGTCTATCAGTTTCTATCAGTGTCAATCAGTGTCTATCAGTGTCTATCAGTGTCTATCAGTGTCTATCAGTGTCTATTAGTGTCTATCAGTGTCTATCAGTGTCTATCAGTGTCTATCAGTGTCTATCAGTGTCTATCAGTGATTGACACTGATAGAAGATGATCAGTATCTATCAGTATTTATCAGTATCTATCAGTATCTATCAGTGTCTATCAGTGTCTGTCAGTGTCTATCAGTGTCTATCAGTGTCTAAAAGTGTCTATCAGTGTCTATCAGTGTCTATCAGTGTCTATCAGTATCTATCAGTATCTATCAGTATCTATCAGTATCTTTCAGTATCTATCAGTGTCTATCAGTGTCTATCAGTGTCTATCAGTGTCTATCAGTGTCTATCCGTGTATATCAGTGTCCATCAGTGTCTATCAGTGTCCATCAGTGTCCATCAGTGTCTATCAGTGTCTATCAGTGTCTATCAGTATCTATCAGTATCTATCAGTATCTTTCAGTATCTATCAGTGTCTATCAGTGTCTGTCAGTGTCTTTCAGTGTCTATCAGTGTCTAAAAGTGTCTATCAGTGTCTATCAGTGTCTATCAGTGTCTATCAGTATCTTTCAGTATCTATCAGTGTCTATCAGTATCTTTCAGTATCTATCAGTGTCTATCAGTGTCTATCAGTGTACACAATGGACACTGAAAGACTGATAGAAACTGATAGACACTGATAGACAATGATAGACACTGATAGACACTGATAGACACTGATAGACACTGATAGACACTGATAGACACTGATAGATACTGATAGACACTGATAGACACTGATAGACACTGATAGACACTGATAGACACTGATAGACACTGATGGACACTGATAGACACTGATCGACACTGATAGACACTGATAGACACTGATAGACACTGATAGACACTGATAGACACTGATAGACACTGATAGACACTGATAGACACTGATAGACACTGATAGATACTGATAGACACTGATAGACACTGATAGACACTGATAGACACTGATAGATACTGATAGATACTGATAGATACTGATAGATACTGAAAGATACTGATAGATAGTGAAAGATACTGATAGATACTGATAGATACTGATAGATACTGATAAATTCTGATAGATACTGATAGACACTGATAGACACTGATAGACACTGATAATCACTGATAGACACTGATAGACACTGATAGACACTGATAGACACTGATAGACACTGATAGACACTGATAGACACTGATAGACACTGATAGACACTGATAGACACTGATAGACACTGATAGACACTGATAGACACTGATAGACACTGATGGACACTGATAGACACTGATGGACACTGATAGACACTGATAGTCACTGATAGACACTGATAGACACTGATAGATACTGATAGACACTGACAGACACTGATAGACACTGATATACACTGATAGACACTGATAGACACTGATAGACACTGAGAGACACTGATAGACACTGATTGACACTGAAAGACACTGAAAGACACTGATAGACACTGATAGACACTGATAGACACTGATAGACACTGATAGACAATGATAGACACTGATAGACACTGATTGACACTGATAGACACTGATAGACACTGATAGACACTGATAGACACTGATAGACACTGATAGACACTGATGGACACCGATAGACACTGATCGGCACTGATAGACACTGTTAGACACTGATATACACGGATAGACACTGATAGACACTGAAAGACACTGATAGACACTGATAGATACTGAAAGATACTGATAGATACTGATAGATACTGATAAACACTGATAGACACTGATAGACACTGATAGACACTGATAGACACTTTTAGACACTGATAGACACTGAAAGACACTGACAGACACTGATAGACACTGATAGATACTGATAGATACTGATAAATACTGATAGATACTGATCATCTTCTATCAGTGTCAATCACTGATAGACACTGATAGACACTGATAGACACTGATAGACACTGATAGACACTGATAGACACTGATAGACAATGATAGACACTGATAGACACTGATTGACACTGATAGACACTGATAGACACTGATAGACACTGATAGACACTGATGGACACCGATAGACACTGATCGGCACTGATAGAAACTGACTGATCGGCACTGATAGAAACTGAAAGACACTGTTAGACACTGATAGACACTGATAGACACTGATAGACACTGATAGACACTGATAGACACTGATAGACAATGATAGACACTGATAGACACTGATTGACACTGATAGACACTGATAGACACTGATAGACACTGATAGACACTGATAGACACTGATAGACACTGATAGACACTGATAGACACTGATGGACACCGATAGACACTGATCGGCACTGATAGACACTGTTAGACACTGATATACACGGATAGACACTGATAGACACTGATAGACACTGATAGACACTGATAGACACTGATAGATACTGAAAGATACTGATAGATACTGATAGATTTCACCAGATCTGGAGTGAGCCAAGGAAGTACGCTTGGACCCACCCTATTTTTGGTGATGATCAATGACTTGCCTGCGGTGGTCAGCGGTGTCAAGTGCCTACTGTTCGCTGATGATTTAAAGCTGTTCTATGCCATTGATACAACTTATGATTGTAATGTGCTGCAGCGCAACATAGATGCCGTTTTGAATTGGAGCCTAACCAATAGACTGTATTTCAATGGGAAGAAATGTAAAATCATTACGTTTAGTAGAAGCAAATATCCTCTGGAATTTACATATCACCTCGACAGCGAGGCTATTGTTCGCGTCCAGAATATCCGTGATTTGGGTCTCGAGCTTGATGTTAAGTTAGATTTCCATAGCCACATTCGCTCAGTAGTAAAAAGCGCGAACAAAACACTAGGTTTTGTAATGCGTATGGCACCACAATTTACCAGCACGACTGTTCCAATTGTATTGTATAACGCATACGTACGTAGTAAGTTGGAGTTTAACTCTGTAATATGGGATCCTGTCGAGGAGACTTACAAACTCATGCTCGAAAGAGTCCAGCGAAAGTTTGCGCGTCACATTTATAAGAAACAGTATGGATATTATCCATTTTTATTTCCATCACTTTTTGTGGCGGGCATGGTCGGGCTCGACACTCTCAATTATAGACGGAAACTCCATCTCGCCGTGCATTACTGTCTTTTGTTACGAGGAAAAATCGATAACCCGATAGCCTTAGAAAGTATCCGTTTATTCGTCCCAGAGCAATACGGGCGCGCGGGCCGCCGCCGCCGCCCACTGTTCGCTGCGCCGGAGCGGGCGGCGGCGGGGATGCGCACGCGCCGAGCTAACAACGCGCCCGGCGCACGAGCTCCCGCGCTGCTCAACGAGCTGGTACTGGAGCAAGATGCCGACCTGTTTGCCGACAGCTGGCATGCGCTGCTCGCTAAAATAAGTGCAATGTGCAACTCTTACTACTAAAAAAAAAAAAAAATGTTGTTTGTACCTTCTAAAAATTGTTATGTCATTAGTTTGTAATGCTTATTGTTTAAAGGTTTATGTATAGTGAACTCTAGCATTGTAGGCGCTTGGTGAAAACTGTAAGCCTGCTATGTATTTAAATAAATAAATAAATAAATAAATAGATACTGATAGACACTGATAGACACTGATAGACACTGATAGACACTGATAGACACTTTTAGACACTGATAGACACTGAAAGACACTGACAGACACTGATAGACACTGATAGATACTGATAGATACTGATAAATACTGATAGATACTGATCATCTTCTATCAGTGTCAATCACTGATAGACACTGATAGACACTGATAGACACTGATAGACACTGATAGACACTGATAGACACTGATAGACACTGATAGACACTAATAGACACTGATAGACACTGATAGATACTGATAGATACTGATAGATACTGATAGATACTGATAGACACTAATAGACACTGATAGACACTGATAGACACTGATTGACACTGATAGAAACTGATAGACACTGATAGTCACTGATAAACACTGATAGATACTGAAAGATACTGAAAGATACTGATAGACACTGATAGATACTGATAGATACTGATAGATACTGATAGACACTGATAGACACTAATCAATCTATCAGTGTCTATCAGTGTCTATTAGTGTCTATCCGTGTCTATCATTGTCTATCAGTGTCTATCAGTGTCTATCAGTGTCTATCAGTGTCTATCAGTGTCTATCAGTGTCTATCAGTGTCTTTCAGTGTCTTTCAGTGTCTATCAGTGTCTATCAGTGTCCATCAGTGTCTTTCAGTGTCCATCAGTGTCTATCAGTGTCTATAAGTGTCTATCAGTGTCTATCAGTGTCTATCAGTGTCTATCAGTGTCTATCAGTGTCTCTCAGTGTCTATCAGTGTCTATCAGTTTCTATCAGTTTCTATCAGTGTCCATCAGTATCTATCAGTATCTATCAGTATCTATCAGTATCTATCAGTATTTATCAGTATCTATCAGTATCTATCAGTATCTTTCAGTATCTATCAGTATGTATCAGTATCTATCAGTATCTTGCAGTATCTAGCAGTATCTAGCAGTGTCTATCAGTGTCTATCAGTGTCTATCAGTGTCTATCAGTATCTATCAGTGTCTATCAGTGTCTATCAGTGTCTATCAGTGTCTATCAGTGTCTATCAGTATCTATCAGTGTCTATCAGTGTATATCAGTGTCTATCAGTGTCTATCAGTGTCTATCAATGTCTATCAGTGTCTGTCAGTGTCTATCAGTATCTATCAGTATCTATAAGTATCTATCAGTGTCTATCAGTGTCTTTCAGTATCTATCAGTGTCTATCAGTGTCTATCAGTGTCTATCAGTGTCTATCCGTGTCTATCTGTGTCTATCAGTGTCTATCAGTGTCTATCAGTGTCTATCAGTGTCTATCAGTGTCTATCAGTGTATATCAGTGTCTATCAGTGTCTATCAGTGTCTATCAGTTTCTATCAGTGTCAATCAGTGTCCATCAGTGTCCATCAGTGTCTTTTAGTGTCTATCAGTATCTATCAGTATCTATCAGTGTCTATCAGTGTCTATCAGTGTCTATCAGTGTTTATCAGTGTCTATCAGTGTCTATCAGTGTCTATCAGTATCTATCAGTGTCTATCAGTATCTATCAGTATCTATCAGTATCTATCAGTATCTTTCAGTATCTATCAGTATGTATCAGTATCTATCAGTGTCTATCAGTGTATGTCAGTGTCTATCAGTGTCTATCAGTGTCTGTCAGTGTCTATCAGTATCTATCAGTATCTATAAGTATCTATCAGTGTCTATCAGTGTCTTTCAGTGTCTATCAGTGTCTATCAGTGTCTATCAGTGTCCATCGGTGTCTATCCGTGTCTATCTGTGTCTATCAGTGTCTATCAGTGTCTATCAGTGTCTATCAGTGTCTATCAGTGTCTATCAGTGTCTATCAGTGTCTATCATTGTCTATCAGTGTCTATCAGTTTCTATCAGTATCTTTCAGAATCTATCAGTATGTATCAGTATCTATCAGCATCTATCAGTATCTATCAGTATCCATCAGTATCTATCAGTGTCCATCAGTGTCTATCAGTGTCCATCAGTGTCTATCAGTGTCTATCAGTGTCTATCAGTGTCTATCAGTGTCTATCAGTGTCTATCAGTGTCTATCGGTGTCTATCAGTGTCTATCAGTGTCTATCAGTATCTATCAGTATTTATCAGTATCTATCAGTATCTTTCAGTATCTGTCACTATCTATCAGTATCTTTCAGTATCTATCAGTATCTATCAGTATCTATCAGTATATATCAGTATCTATCAGTGTCTATCAGTGTCTATTAGTGTCTATCAGTATCTATCAGTATCTATCAGTATCTATCAGTATCTATCAGTGTCTATCAGTGTCTATTAGTGTCTATCAGTGTCTATCAGTGTCTATCAGTGTCTATCAGTGTCTATCAGTGTCTATCAGTGTCTATCAGTGTCTATCAGTGTCTATCAGTGATTGACACTGATAGAAGATGATCAGTATCTATCAGTATTTATCAGTATCTATCAGTGTCTATCAGTGTCTATCAGTGTCCATCAGTGTCTTTCAGTGTCCATCAGTGTCTATCAGTGTCTATAAGTGTCTATCAGTGTCTATCAGTGTCTATCAGTGTCTATCAGTGTCTATCAGTGTCTCTCAGTGTCTATCAGTGTCTATCAGTTTCTATCAGTTTCTATCAGTGTCCATCAGTATCTATCAGTATCTATCAGTATCTATCAGTATCTATCAGTATTTATCAGTATCTATCAGTATCTATCAGTATCTTTCAGTATCTATCAGTATGTATCAGTATCTATCAGTATCTTGCAGTATCTAGCAGTATCTAGCAGTGTCTATCAGTGTCTATCAGTGTCTATCAGTGTCTATCAGTATCTATCAGTGTCTATCAGTGTCTATCAGTGTCTATCAGTGTCTATCAGTGTCTATCAGTATCTATCAGTGTCTATCAGTGTATATCAGTGTCTATCAGTGTCTATCAGTGTCTATCAATGTCTATCAGTGTCTGTCAGTGTCTATCAGTATCTATCAGTATCTATAAGTATCTATCAGTGTCTATCAGTGTCTTTCAGTATCTATCAGTGTCTATCAGTGTCTATCAGTGTCTATCAGTGTCTATCCGTGTCTATCTGTGTCTATCAGTGTCTATCAGTGTCTATCAGTGTCTATCAGTGTCTATCAGTGTCTATCAGTGTATATCAGTGTCTATCAGTGTCTATCAGTGTCTATCAGTTTCTATCAGTGTCAATCAGTGTCCATCAGTGTCCATCAGTGTCTTTTAGTGTCTATCAGTATCTATCAGTATCTATCAGTGTCTATCAGTGTCTATCAGTGTCTATCAGTGTTTATCAGTGTCTATCAGTGTCTATCAGTGTCTATCAGTATCTATCAGTGTCTATCAGTATCTATCAGTATCTATCAGTATCTATCAGTATCTTTCAGTATCTATCAGTATGTATCAGTATCTATCAGTGTCTATCAGTGTCTGTCAGTGTCTATCAGTGTTTATCAGTGTCTGTCAGTGTCTATCAGTATCTATCAGTATCTATAAGTATCTATCAGTGTCTATCAGTGTCTTTCAGTGTCTATCAGTGTCTATCAGTGTCTATCAGTGTCCATCGGTGTCTATCCGTGTCTATCTGTGTCTATCAGTGTCTATCAGTGTCTATCAGTGTCTATCAGTGTCTATCAGTGTCTATCAGTGTCTATCAGTGTCTATCATTGTCTATCAGTGTCTATCAGTTTCTATCAGTATCTTTCAGAATCTATCAGTATGTATCAGTATCTATCAGCATCTATCAGTATCTATCAGTATCCATCAGTATCTATCAGTGTCCATCAGTGTCTATCAGTGTCCATCAGTGTCTATCAGTGTCTATCAGTGTCTATCAGTGTCTATCAGTGTCTATCAGTGTCTATCAGTGTCTATCGGTGTCTATCAGTGTCTATCAGTGTCTATCAGTATCTATCAGTATTTATCAGTATCTATCAGTATCTTTCAGTATCTGTCACTATCTATCAGTATCTTTCAGTATCTATCAGTATCTATCAGTATCTATCAGTATATATCAGTATCTATCAGTGTCTATCAGTGTCTATTAGTGTCTATCAGTATCTATCAGTATCTATCAGTATCTATCAGTATCTATCAGTGTCTATCAGTGTCTATTAGTGTCTATCAGTGTCTATCAGTGTCTATCAGTGTCTATCAGTGTCTATCAGTGTCTATCAGTGTCTATCAGTGTCTATCAGTGATTGACACTGATAGAAGATGATCAGTATCTATCAGTATTTATCAGTATCTATCAGTATCTATCAGTGTCTATCAGTGTCTGTCAGTGTCTTTCAGTGTCTTTCAGTGTCAATCAGTGTCTATCAGTGTCTCTCAGTGTCTATCAGTGTCTATCAGTGTCTATCAGTGTATATCAGTGTCTATCAGTGTCTGTCAGTGTCTATCAGTATCTATCAGTGTCTATCAGTGTCTATCAGTGACTATCAGTGTCTATCAGTGTCCATCAGTGTCTATCAGTGTCCATCAGTGTCTATCAGTGTCTATCAGTGTCTATCAGTGTCTATCAGTGTCTATCAGTGTCTATCAGTGTCTATCAGTGTCTATCAGTGTCTATCAGTGTCTATCAGTGTCTATCAGTGTCTATCAGTGTCTATCAGTGTCTATCAGTGATTATCAGTGTCTATCAGTGTCTATCAGTGTCTATCAGTATCTATCAGAATTTATCAGTATCTATCAGTATCTATCAGTATCTATCAGTATCTTTCACTATCTATCAGTATCTTTCAGTATCTATCAGTATCTATCAGTATCTATCAGTATCTATCAGTGTCTATCAGTGTCTATCAGTGTCTATCAGTGTCTAACAGTACTGACAGTATCTATCAGTGTCTATCAGTGTCTTTCAGTGTCTTTCAGTGTCAATCAGTGTCTATCAGTGTCTCTCAGTGTCTATCAGTGTCTATCAGTGTCTATCAGTGTATATCAGTGTCTATCAGTGTCTGTCAGTGTCTATCAGTATCTATCAGTGTCTATCAGTGTCTATCAGTGACTATCAGTGTCTATCAGTGTCCATCAGTGTCTATCAGTGTCCATCAGTGTCCATCAGTGTCTATCAGTGTCTATCAGTGTCTATCAGTGTCTATCAGTGTCTATCAGTGTCTATCAGTGTCTATCAGTGTCTATCAGTGTCTATCAGTGTCTATCAGTGTCTATCAGTGTCTATCAGTGTCTATCAGTGTCTATCAGTGATTATCAGTGTCTATCAGTGTCTATCAGTGTCTATCAGTATCAATCAGAATTTATCAGTATCTATCAGTATCTATCAGTATCTATCAGTATCTTTCACTATCTATCAGTATCTTTCAGTATCTATCAGTATCTATCAGTATCTATCAGTATCTATCAGTGTCTATCAGTGTCTATCAGTGTCTATCAGTGTCTATCAGTATCTATCAGTGTCTATCAGTGTCTATCAGTGTCTATCAGTGTCTATCAGTGTCTATCAGTGTCTATCAGTGTCTATCAGTGTCTATCAGTGTCTATCAGTGTCGATCAGTGTCTATCAGTGTCCATCAGTGTCTATCAGTGTCTATCAGTGTCTATCAGTGTCTATCAGTGTCTATCAGTGTCTATCAGTATCTATCAGTGTCTATCAGTGTCTATCATTGTCTATCAGTATCTATCAGTGTCTATCAGTGTCTATCATTGTCTATCAGTGTCTATCAGTTTCTATCAGTCTTTCAGTGTCCATTGTGTACACTGATAGACACTGATAGACACTGATAGATACTGAAAGATACTGATAGACACTGATAGATACTGAAAGATACTGATAGACACTGATAGACACTGATAGACACTGATAGACACTTTTAGACACTGATAGACACTGAAAGACACTGACAGACACTGATAGACACTGATAGATACTGAAAGATACTGATAGATACTGATAGATACTGATAGACACTGATAGACACTGATAGACACTGATGGACACTGATGGACACTGATAGACACTGATGGACACTGATATACACGGATAGACACTGATAGACACTGATAGACACTGATAGACACTGATAGACACTGATAGATACTGAAAGATACTGATAGATACTGATAGATACTGATAGATACTGATAGACACTGATAGACACTGATAGACACTGATAGACACTTTTAGACACTGATAGACACTGAAAGACACTGACAGACACTGATAGACACTGATAGATACTGATAGATACTGATAAATACTGATAGATACTGATTATCTTCTATCAGTGTCAATCACTGATAGACACTGATAGACACTGATAGACACTGATAGACACTGATAGACACTGATAGACACTAATAGACACTGATAGACACTAATAGACACTGATAGACACTGTTAGACACTGATTGACACTGATAGAAACTGATAGACACTGATTGTCACTGATAGACACTGATAGATACTGAAAGATACTGATAGATACTGATAGATACTGATACATACTGATAGATACTGAAAGATACTGATAGATACTGATAGATACTGATAGATACTGATAGATACTGATAGACACTGATAGACACTGATAGATACTGATAGACACTGATAGACACTGATAGACACTGATAGACACTGATAGACACTGATAGACACTGATAGACACTGATTGATACTGATAAACACTGATAGACACTGATTGACACTGATAGACACTGAAAGACACTGATAGACACTGATAGACACTGATAGATACTGATAGATACTGAACTGATAGAAACTGATAAACACTGATAGTCACTGATAGACACTGATAGACACTGATAGACACTGATAGACACTGATAGACACTGATAGACACTGATAGACACTGATAGACACTGATAGACACTGATAGACACTGATAGACACTGATAAACACTGATAGACACTGATAGACACTGATAGACACTGATAGACACTGATAGACACTGATAGACACTGATAGATACTGATAGATACTGATAGATACTGATAGATACTGATAGATACTGAAAGATACTGTAAGATACTGATAGATACTGATAGATACTGAAAGATACTGATAGACACTAAAAGATACTGATAGACACTGATAGACACTGATTGACACAGATAGAAACTGAAAGACACTGATAGACACTGATAGACACTGATAGACACTGATAGACACTGATAGACACTGATAGACACTGATAGACACTGATAGATACTGATAGACACTGATAGACACTGATAGACACTGATAGATTATGATAGACACTGAAAGACACTGATGGACACTGATTGACACTGATAGAAACTGATAGATACTGATAGATACTGATCATCTTCTATCAGTGTCAATCACTGATAGACACTGATAGACACTGATAAACACTGATAGACACTGATAGACACTGATAGACAATGATAGACACTGTTAGACACTGATAGACACTGATAGACACTGATAGACACTGATAGACACTGATAGACACTGATAGACACTGGTGGACACTGATAGACACTGATGGACACTGATAGACACTGATAGACACTGATAGACACTGATAGACACTGATAGACACTGATAGACACTGATAGACACTGATAGACACTGATAGACACTGATAGACACTGATAGACACTGATAGACACTGATAGACAATGATAGACACGGATAGACACTAATAGACACTGATAGACACTGATAGACAAAAAAAAAAAAAAAAAAAAAAAAAAAAAAAAAAAAAAAAAAAAAAAAAAAAACCGCTGACGTTGACACACGTCTTTTTGTAATCTTGCTCCTTTTAAATTTTGTAAAAGTGTTTTCATTCCGTGTACGCCATAATTTTATACGTCCATTTATAACTTTTTAACATATTTACCGTTTTCGGCAATGTGTACATACTGCAAATGTAATTTATTAGAAAACAGAAAACGAAGACATTTTGACAGCGGACATATGTCAATGTATGTAAAGGCGAAGTAATGAAAATAACACTGAAGGAATTATGATTACAAGATCAAGGCGAAAAAAAGCGGAACAAACTAACGCACGACCACCACCCCCGCCCGCCTCATCCAGCTCCTCGCCATCATCGTCTGGCGACGAATTCGCTACTGTTGCGGACACCAGCGAGTCGAGCGACGAGCGCGGGCCGCCGCCCCCGCCGCCACAACCACCAGCACGTCGAGGACGGCCACCGCTGCCGGCACGCTTGGGGCCTACGGGGCAACCTGCTCCGACCACGGCTCCCGCTACCGGTGGTGTAGTGCGTCGCATGCGATGGACTCGAGTTATGAACGAGAACTGCATGCGCGCCTACTATGGGGCTACAGAGGGGGGAATCAACCTGTCCGCGTACCGGGACAGGATGCTGCCTCTGTTTCAGGCGTTTGATCCGTCCATCGCCGTATCTGCGCAGCGGCTATCCGATCAAGTGCGTTTCATTCAGCGGCGCAAGCTGCTGGACGACGCGACACTTGATCGACTGCGCCTGGAAGTACTGGCCGCTCGCGCGGCTTCCGTGCCGGCTCGGGATCCGCCTGCTACGTCACCGGTTCCGGCGCCAGCGCCCAACCTGGTGCCGGGGGTGCCGCTGACGGATCCCGAAGCCGATGGGGAAGACGGTGCGAGCAGCGTAAGTACCCAGGCCAATGAGCAGCTGAGGAGGGCTTTGGAGGAGGCGATTGAGCGATATCGATCCACACCTGAGTCTAGGCCGCGATTACCACGCTTGCCAATGCACAAACGTAACCTAGCGCTGATGGGAGCCCTGGACGCTTTGCTAGACCCGTACCTTCGGGCTAGCGAAGATTTAGCTGATACCCACTCGATCATGTACTGTGGGGCCATCGCGGCGTGCCGCGTTGCTCGTGTCAGATTCCCGGACACTGACCGAGCACCGCGGACCGCCGGGGGTGTTCCTGCCTGGCAAGTACGGATCGAGCGGCGTATCAGCTCGTTTAGGACTTTCATTGCCAAGCTAATCTGTTTTAGGGGGGGCAACAACCGCCCCCGTGTGATGCGCTACGTGACACAAGCCTTCGCGGGGACTGGCACCAGGCCCTGCGATTACATGGCATGTGTCACGGAGCGCATCGACTACCTAAAGCAGAAAGTTTATGCATGGGCAAGCCGTATTCGTCGCTACAGAGAGCGTGTGGATCGATTCCAGCAGAATCGTCTCTTTCAAAGTGACCAAAGGAAGGTATACCGAAAGTGGGAGGGAACCGACCAATGTGTGAGCGACGGGCAACTGCCGGATCCTACTGCCATGATTAACTTCTGGCGTAGTATCTGGTCGGTGCCAGTCGAGCACACAGAGGGCGAATGGATGAATGTTGTCAGACGTGTGTGTGAGCCGATCGAAGCCATGGGGGCTGTGACTATCAGCCCCGATGATGTAAGGTGTGCGGCCCGTACGACCCAGAACTGGAAAAGTCCTGGGCCGGACGGGTTGCACAACTTTTGGATCAAGTGGTTTCGATCCTCACACGAACGTCTGGCAACACAATTTCAAGACGCCCTCGAGCTTGGTACCCTGCCATCTTTCATGACTACTGGTGTTACCTTCCTGCTCCATAAGTCCGGTAGTACCACGGAAGCGAAAAACTATAGACCCATCACGTGCTTGCCCACTTTATACAAGCTCCTTACGTCCATTCTGAGAACAAAAATTAACTCGCACATTGTTGCGAACAACGTTTTGGCCTTTTCTCAGAATGGATGTAGGGTTGGGTCCCGTGGTACTAAGGAGCTCCTCCTCATTGACACGACCATTTGCCAACAAGTCCGGCGGAACAAGGGGTCCCTCTCAACCGCTTGGATTGACTATAAGAAGGCCTATGATTCGGTGCCTCATTCATGGCTGGAGAGGATCTTAGAGCTGTATAAAATCGATACAGCTCTAAGATCCCTCTTAGGCACGTGTATGAGGCAGTGGACCACAGTCCTTCGTCAACCAGGAGGCGGGGTTGGCCCCCCTGGCCCGCGGGACTTGATAAGGATTGAGAGAGGTATTTTCCAGGGTGACAGTTTGAGTCCTCTGTGGTTCTGCCTAGCCCTGAATCCGCTCAGCACTCTGCTGAAGGATTCAGGACTAGGTTGCCGGCTTCGAAGAGGAGGTGAGGTCATTTCTCATCTGCTGTACATGGATGATCTTAAGCTGTATGCACCAAAACGCCAGGATCTGGTGGAACTACTGGAAGTAACTGAAACCTTCAGTAGTGCCATCAAAATGGAATTTGGCGTAGACAAGTGTGCGGTCATGCATGTACAGCGGGGGAAAGTCGTAAATTCCGCGAACTTACAGCTTTCTGAGACAATGACCCTCAGGTCTATCTCCGAAGTTGAAACCTACAAGTACCTTGGTATGTCACAGTCATTGGGTATTGCGGACGGAGACATTAGACAGGCGTTGAAGGAGCGTTTCTTTTGTCGTTTGACAAAAGTACTTAACAGTCTTTTGTCCGGTGGCAATAAGGCACGCGCCTTCAACGCTTGGGTGATGCCTCTGCTCACTTACTCCTTTGGCATACTAAGGTGGACTCAGACTTCGCTGGACGCCCTGGATACGAGGGTCCGTCAGCTGCTCACTACACATCGCATGAGGCACCCACGCTCGTCAGTTATGAGAATGTACATCCCGCGTAAGTGTGGGGGCCGTGGCTTTTTAAACGCCAAGGACCTCCATAACCGCGAGGTGTGCAGTCTTAGGGAGTATTTCCTAAACAACGAGTGTGGGATTCATCGCGATGTAGTAGCAGTTGACAAAGGTCTCACCTCTCTCTCCTTAGCAAACGAGAACTGGCGCAGACCAAAGGTGCTTAGCATCGATGACCGCAGGGCTGTATGGAAGAGCAAGGAGCTACACGGGCGGTTCTACAAGGCCCTTACGGGGCCCGATGTAGATCTGCTCGCGTCGGTGAACTGGCTACGCTTCGGGGATCTCTTCGGGGAAACCGAAGGTTTTGTCTGTGCAATTGCGGACGAAGTAATGATGACGAACAATTACCGGAGATATATCCTGAAGGACGGTACGGTCGACATTTGTCGGGCATGCCGCCGTCCCGGTGAGTCACTCAGGCATATAATCTCCGGTTGTTCTCATCTTGCTAACGGCGAGTACTTGCACAGACATAACCAAGTAGCCAGGATCATTCACCAGCAACTTGCTCTTCAATACGGTCTTGTGGGGTCTGAGGTGCCGTACTATAAGTATGCACCGATGCCAGTTCTTGAGAATGGTCGTGCCACGCTCTATTGGGATCGATCTATCATCACGGACAGGACTATTGTAGCCAATAAGCCTGACATCGTTTTGGTAGATCGATCCAAGCGCCAGGCAGTGCTCGTCGACATCACCATCCCCCATGACGAGAACCTCGTGAAGGCCGAGAAGGACAAACTCAGCAAGTACCTTGACTTGGCTCACGAGGTGACCGCCATGTGGGATGTTGACTCGACGATCATTGTCCCGATAGTCGTTTCGGCGAACGGTCTTATAGCGAAGAGTCTCGACAAACATCTTAAGAGACTCTCGCTAGATGGCTGGATCAAGGGCCAGATACAAAAGGCGGTACTCCTGGACACGGCGCGCATCGTCAGGAGGTTCCTCTCTCTGCAGCCCTAACCACCGGTAGCCTGGGCCCTGCCCCGCTGCCGGCGGCACCCTAGGTTAGGTTTTTTTATAATATGTTTATATATTTTGTAATTTCTTTATTGTATTTTACTTTTTATATACAGATATTGTAAAAACCTAGCCTAAGAATTAAAATAAATAAAGGAAATAATAATAATAATAAATCTTTATTAATAAAAAACATAAGAATAACAATTTGCATAAAAAGTCTTACATCTACACAGAGCACACTTAATTCTTGTGCCTGAACTAGGAAAATCCTGTATCTCAGGCTTTGAGAGAGGTCATTTAATTACCAAAATTCTTAGTCAATAAATCTTACTAAAGAAATAGATAAAAAGGCGTACAAATTATATTCTAAGTGTCAAATTAATTGTTTACAATTGTACTATAAAACTATATACCTATATATATTTGCATTTTTTAATATGACATAATCATTGATTACGTTTATTAAGTACGGCATTGCAATGTCAGCGTCAGCAACTCAGCATAATTAGAAACTCGGTCAGGTTATTAGTCGATATTGCATAAATCGTCGCCTCTGTGGTTTAACATATTATAATATCACGAATTAAAATTACAAGTCTGTAGGTTAGGCTATTCTATTACTATAATATAAACTGCCAAATAAATAAAGAAAACACACAAATGAGCGGCGCTTTTAGACGCCTTCATAGTCAATAGAATTTATGTATCTTTGCTCGGCGATTTTCCGAGCAGGACATTCTGCGTCACCTGTTTGGTGGTTATTCGGCTTTTTGAAAAGTCTGCATGTTGCACATTTCGGGGACTCTGCCTTATTTCCGCACTCTTTCATAGAGTGACCTACATCACCGCAATAATCGCACGTGTACTCTGCCTGCTTGCATGATTTAGCGGCGTGACCATATTGTTGGCATTTGAAACACCTAGTAACGATCGTGAAATCTCTCACTGGGCATGAGGACCAATTTACGTATACACGATTTTGGCTTATTAAGGACTTTCGTATAACGGCGGGCACTTCTAGGACGTAATTACAAGTCTCGGCATCTTTTTTTCCCGATTTATGGCTGAGCTTAATAGAGGACAAGAATTTTTCCCTTGTTAAGTCCTGAAGTTTGTCGGCTAGGTTTTGCTCGAAAATGCAGTTATAGACTGCTTGTTCTGGCATGGTCGAAGGTACGCCAACAATGGGCTTGCGTTTATGAGGCTCGTCAATGGTGAGTTCTGAGGTAGTCTTTTGAAAAGTTTGCTTGACCTTTTCAATGTCATCCTTCGAGTCTGTGCTGATTATAACGCCACCATTCTTGACTTTACGAAGCGCTCTTACATGGAGCTTCATCTCCTCCGGATTGATTATCTTTTGGACCAATGTTTTCGTGTCCTCACTCGTCTTAAGTTTATCATTGGGATAAATCGCTACAGAACTCAAATTATTTGGTCGAATCAAGCAGCTAGAACTATTCTTGACCATGTCGGCGAAAGAGAGAGCATTTGTTATGGGCTTATCTGATGACTTGATGGTACACTCTAGGTCTCTGAGGCGATCTGCAAGGTCTTGCCTTTCCTTGAGGTAATGGTTTTGTTCGTGGGCGACGGTAGCATGTTTACGTAATCCTTGATAGTGAACTGCCATGTGCGAAGTCCCATTTCCGACCTTACGGCAAAGGTTATGAATCCGTAGTTTCTGATCCGTATTCAATTTACCTTCAGATGAGATAGTACATATCTCATTGAGGTATTTTTCAATTGAGGACATCCAAAAGTGGATGTCAGACGTTGAACACTCATTGTGCGTGGCGGCTGACTGATCGGCTGGATCATCCCTTGAGGGCGGTGGTTGAGGTGTTGATGGAGGGCTGCGCTGTATTTTGGCACTCCGACAAAAGGGGCTGCTATCACTCATTTTTTGATAGACACTGATAGACACTGATAGACACTGATAGACACTGATAGACACTGATAGACACTGATAGATACTGATAGACACTGATAGACACTGATAGACACTGATAGACACTGATAGACACTGATAGACACTGATAGACACTGATAGACACTGATAGACACTGATAGACACTGATAGACACTGATAGACACTGAAAGATACTGATAGATACTGATAGACACTAAAAGACACTGATGGACACTGATAGATACTGATAGACACTAAAAGACACTGATGGACACTGATAGACACTGATAGACACTGATAGACACTGATAGACACTGATAGACACTGATAGACACTGATAGACACTGATAGACACTGATGGACACTGATAGACACTGATGGACACTGATAGACACTGATAGTCACTGATAGACACTGATAGACACTGATAGATACTGATAGACACTGACAGACACTGATAGACACTGATAGACACTGATAGACACTGATAGACACTGATAGACACTGAGAGACACTGATAGACACTGATTGACACTGATAGACACTGAAAGACACTGATAGACACTGATAGACACTGATAGACACTGATAGACACTGATAGACAATGATAGACACTGATAGACACTGATTGACACTAATAGACACTAATAGACACTGATAGACACTGATAGACACTGATAGACACTGATAGACACTGATGGACACCGATAGACACTGATCGGCACTGATAGACACTGTTAGACACTGATATACACGGATAGACACTGATAGACACTGATAGACACTGATAGACACTGATAGACACTGATAGATACTGAAAGATACTGATAGACACTGATAGACACTGATAGATACTGAAAGATACTGATAGATACTGATAGATACTGATAGACACTGATAGACACTGATAGACACTGATAGACACTGATAGACACTGATAGACACTTTTAGACACTGATAGACACTGAAAGACACTGACAGACACTGATAGACACTGATAGATACTGATAGATACTGATAAATACTGATAGATACTGATCATCTTCTATCAGTGTCAATCACTGATAGACACTGATAGACACTGATAGACACTGATAGACACTGATAGACACTGATAGACACTGATAGACACTGATAGACAATGATAGACACTGATAGACACTGATTGAAAAAAAAAAAAAAAAAAAAAAAAAAAAAAAAAAAAAAAAAAAAAAAAAAAAAAAAAAAAAAAAAAAAGGTTAGGTTAGGTTAGGTTAGGTTAGGTTCCCCTTCGACGTGCTGTCACCTTGCCGTGGTGAAGGGGCTTGCGTGCCCCAATGACCCTCAGGGCTATGCCGGACAGGGCCTCCCAAACCGGACAGGCCTGAGGAGAGGGGCCAGACAAAGAACAGCACCCCGACGTGTGGCTCCGCGTGTCCCTCTGAAACCAGCAGAGGGCACAGTGTGAGACGCCGGGTCCCTCGGGACGGAGCTGGAGCTCGGACTCACGGGCGATGGTGGCTTCGGCCACCGGCGCGACGTTGTGGCTACGGCCAGCGGCGGGCAACCCGTAACCTGCACTGAGCAGACCGGGGACCTTCCTCACTGAGAGGCGGGTCACGTGGAGTAAACCACTATAAAAATCCCCAATCCTAAGGTGTGACTGGCGTGCCGATGGGATGCATGGCTGGGGGGAGCCCAGTCCCCAACGTCAGAGGGGGGGGCATACCTCCTTTAAACAATAGCAAATATGAGTGGCCTACAACATACTAAACTACCCCAGGAGGTTCCAATCCTCCGTGTCACCACAGAACGGGCAAGTGCCCGCGCTGTGGAGACACGCCGCCCTTCGTATTCTGGGGGGGCACACCACTCTGGACTGGAAAACAATGATGACTATGGCAAACGTTTAATGGACACCGATGTGCACGGATTGGCCCTAAGGTTACGCGGAGGAGGGGACAGGGAGGACGAGAAGGCAGCTGCTGCGCCACCCTCTCCAACCTTCCCAACTGTGGAGGACGAGGAGGAAATCTTCCGCCCTCGCATGTCCCTCGCGCGGTCACCGCTGCGAGGGGACGGCCTGGATGAGGGTCCATGCATAGACCTGGACTCCGCCGCGATCCAGATCCCGGCGAGGAAGGAGGGCGGCGGCCCAGCGCGTGGCCGCCATGGCCGTTTCGTGCGGCGCAACAAGGTGACAGAGGAGCCTATGAAGGTCGCGCAGGTCCTTCTCACACGGCTGGATGAGGGGATCCTGGCGCGTGGGGGTTCCGCACCGGATACTGACGACAGTATGCACACGGTGCGGTCCTCCTTCTCGTCGCCAGCGACCTCCCCAAGTCGCCAGATGAGGGACCCGCCGGCGGAGAGGGCTGGCCCGGGGGGGAAGGGAAAGGCGCGCTCACGGACGCAGACTCCCTTCAAGCCTGGAGAGGTAGCGGGGGGGCGCGAATCACCGAGCTCCCCAATGCAGCACAGTGATAAGGAGGAGACACTGGGGCAAAGGAATGAAGGCGCAGAGGCGAACCCGACCACGGATAGCCCTGCAATAAGCGGTCGCATGTGGCGGAACCCCCGTAAGAGGCCGTTCCACACCAGTTCCCAGTCGGGATCCAGCGGGGATGATGGAGACGTGTCCTGTCCGTCCGTCACAAGCGAAGGCTCGTCGCAGGCAACAAAAGGACGAGGACGAGGCCGGCCCCCTTCTACGGGGAAGTATGTTGGCCTGGCCAAGGCGAAAGAGGCTTACAAACGAGCCATGCATGAGGAGATTCGCCTCGAGGCGGAGAGAGACGTGCAAGAGATGCACATCAGAACCCGGCAAGGGTACTCGAAGAGCACTCCTTCTCCGCCTGCGCTGAATCCCGAAGATGCCGCTGCCAACATAGAACTTGGGCAGCAGGTCGCGGACAGTGTGGCTGTCATCCACAAAGTAGCGGCCACCTCCAAAAACTTGAAGGGCGGGTACATCCGGTGCCTAAAAGATGCCGCGTCCGCTATATCGGATGCGTTTGCCGTACTCAGCAAACGCACCGTTTCCGAGGAAACGGCGCGGCTTCAAGCTGACAACAGCCGGCTAAGGTCAGAAATGGCCGGCTTACGAGAGGAGATGGCCGAAATCAAGGCCCAACTGGAAGGGATGCGGAAGCAGGGGAATCCTGAACCCCCCCCAACCCGACGTAACGAGGAGGAGCGGCCCCCTGCGCTGCCCTCTCCAAGGGAACGGATGGACGGTCGCGCCAATGCCACCCCTTCTATCCCTTTAACCGAGGAGATCTGTCGAGTGGTCATGGCCCAGGTCGGGACGTATCTGGACGCCCGCATGGCCGCAATCAGCGACAGACTCCTCCCGGAGAGGAGGGCGCGGCCTCCGCTGGAAAAACGGGACAGGACTGGGAGAGCAGAGCCGGAGTCTGGCGTGGCCCCCGCAAGTGCTTCTTTGGGAGACCGGGCTCCGCCCAACGCTTCCGTAGGTGGAGCGTCCTACGCGGGCGCTGTGAAGCGAAAAAGGCGAAAAGGCAAGGGAGCTTCTTCCGGGAGGGTCCCAGCCCCGGGAGAGTCGGCCCCGGAAGCAACAGCGCCTGCGCCTGCGCCTGCACCGATGGGAGAGCCCTGGAGGACGGTGAAGGGCAAAACAAGAAGGAAGCAGAGGGACGGCCCTACAAGCCAGGCAGCCCCAAAAAAGAAGGCCCGGAGGCTGCGCCTCCCCCGGTCAACGGCGGTAATGTTTTCGCTAGTGGAGCCCAAGGCGGACACTAGCGAAAGAAGAGCCAGCTACGCGGCCATCATCGGGGAGGCCAAAAAGCGGGTAGACCTCGATGCGCTGGGGATCTCGGGTGTTCGGGTCCGACGTACCGCGACGAATGCCCGCATATTCGAGATTCCCGGCGGCGAGAGTGGCGTAAAGGCCGACGCCCTTGCCCAAAAACTAAGGGAGGTGATGGATCCCGCCGTGGTCAAGATCTCCAGGCCCACCAAATGTGCGGAGATGCGCATCTCGGGCCTGGATGACTCGGTGACATCTCCGGAGGTGGTCGCGGCGGTTGCACGAGAGGGCGGTTGCGCGGCGGAGGACGTCAAGGCTGGAGAAGTGACGCTCGGCTCCTCGGGACTGGGCACTGTGTGGCTGCGATGTCCTATCGCGGCTGCAAAAAAGGTGGCTCAGGCCGGACGTCTCCGCGTGGGGTGGGTGTCGGCGCACGTGAAGTTGCCCGACGCCCGGCCCATAAGATGCTTCCGATGCATGGAAGTGGGGCACGTGCGCGCCGAGTGCAAGTCCGAGGTAGACCGCAGCCTCCTTTGCCATCGGTGCAGCGGGTCGGGCCATATCGCCCGCGACTGCAACGCTGCCGCACACTGCGCGCTGTGCGCGGAGGCGGGTGCCCCCGCGGGACACAGGGTGGGAAGCGTTTCATGCAACCCACCCAAAAGAAAGAGGACTGCTGCCGACAGGTCTGAACCCACATCGCAGCCTAGTCGCCCACCTGAACCCAGGGCCGAGGAGGATCGGATGGCCACTGACTAGGTATGGCCACCCAATACCTACAGGCGAACATAAACCACTCTGCCAGAGCTCAGGACCTTCTGCTCCAGAGCATGGCGGAGTGGTTGATACAAATCGCAGTCGTGGCCGAGCCGTACTCGGTCCCCTCCAGGGAAAACTGGGTGGGGGATAGAGACGGACTGGTGGCAGTGGTCACGCAGCCGCAAGCGGGATCCGCGCCCCACCGAGACGTCACCAAGGGGCGTGGTTTTGTGTCGACACACCTGGGGGACACAATGGTCGTTGGGACCTATTTTTCGCCAAACAGGAGCCTCACCGAGTTCGAGTCCTTTCTTGACGAGGTGGGTTCCCTGTTTGGCGAAAACTGCCCTGTGCAGCTGCTGGTCGCTGGAGACTTCAACGCTAAGTCCACGGCGTGGGGATCTCCAGCGACTGACGCGCGAGGGCAGGCGCTGGAGGAATGGGCGGTTGAAGTGGGACTGCTGATCCTCAACAGGGGGTCAACGAACACGTGCGTGCGACAGCGGGGAGGCTCAATTGTGGACATAACATTGGCCAGCCCCGCCCTCGCACGACGTGTTTCAGGCTGGAAAGTGAGGACGGACGTGGAGACGCTCTCTGACCATCGCTACATCCGTTTCGAGGTCTCCACGTTCCCCCTCACCCCAAGGAGCGTGAACCGACCCCCTGTAGGGGAAGGGCCGCGGTGGCGGCTGGGGCAACTGGACAGGGAGATGGCCCAAGAGGCAGTCCTAGTGGAGTCGTGGCAGGTCGGAGCTGGGCCCATAGGCGACATTGATGTCGAGACGGAGCAGCAGGTTGCCGCCACGCACCGGATTTGCGATGCCGCTATGCCCCGCGCGAGGCCAACCCCGCCTCGTCGTCGCGTGTACTGGTGGCGCGAGGAGATCCGCATCTCACGGAGCGAGTGCACGGCGGCGCGCCGCCAGTACACCAGGAGCAGGTGGAGAAGGGTGCGCGACCCAGCCAGGGAGGAGGCGCTATACGCTGCCTACCGGGAAAAATGCCACCAGCTCCAGGCGGACATCGCACGGGCGAAGGAGGCCGCTTGGAAGGAGTGGCTGGAGACGCTGGACTTGCATCCATGGGGGCGCCCTTACAAAACTGTAAGGGCAAAACTCCGGCCATGGGCCCCCCCGCTGACCAGTAGTCTCGAGCCCCTCCTCCTAGAGCGGGTCCTCTCCGGCCTGTTCCCCGAAAGAGAGGCATGGCGTCCACCGGCGATGGGTGGAAACCCGGCGAGAAGCGAGGACGTAGTGCCTCCTGTGACAGAGGCAGAGCTTGGGGCCGCAATAGCCAGGCTCAAACTGAAAAACGGCGCCCCCGGACCCGATGGCGTGCCTGGGCGCATCGTGGTGCTCGCGCTTGCGGCAGAAGAGCTGGAGGAGAGGGTGAGGACCCTTTTTAGCGCATGCCTCGACCGAGGTCAGTTCCCGCGAAGCTGGAAGACGGGTAAGCTCGTCCTCCTTCAGAAGGACGGGCGCCCAGCAGAGTCGCCGTCGGCCTACCGCCCCATCGTCCTGCTTGACGAGATGGGCAAGCTTTTCGAACGGGTTATCGCTGCCCGTCTCGTCAAGCACCTCGAGGAGGTAGGACCCGACCTACACGACTGCCAGTACGGCTTCCGGCGGGAGAGGTCGACGATAGACGCGATTGCGCAACTGAGGGTCCTCGCCGAGGAGGCTGTCTCGCAGGGTGGAGTGATGTTGGCCGTGTCGCTTGACATAGCGAATGCCTTCAACACTCTGCCCTTCGAGACTGTCAAGGCAGCGCTGCAGTACCACGGAGTGCCCCGGTACCTGCAGAACATAGTGGAAGACTACTTCCGGGACCGGGCTATCATCTACCCGGCCCAAAACGGATGGGGAAATCGGAGTGTCACATGCGGTGTTCCACAGGGGTCGGTCCTTGGACCACTCCTGTGGAACATCGGATACGACTGGGTGCTCCGCGGTACCAACCTGCGGGGCGTCGGCGTACTCTGTTACGCCGACGACACTCTCGTCACCGCAAACGGGAGCACCCACAGACAAGCCGTGCTCCTTGCCACAGCGGGGGTTGCCCACGTGGTGAGCCGTATTAGGGCCCTGGGGCTCGAGGTGGCCCTAAACAAGTCGGAGGCCCTCTTCTTCCATGGGCCTCGAAACGCGCCGCCTCCCGGTCTGGCGATTGTCATAGGGGGCACCTCCATCGCCATCGAGTCGACGCTACGATACCTAGGTATTGTCCTCGATGGGCGATGGAGCTTCACAGAGCACTTCTCCCGCAAGGCGCCAAAGCTGGTGGCCGCAGCCGGAGCACTCGGGGGGCTGCTCCCGAATATCGGAGGGCCGGGCAGCACATGCCGCCGCCTGTACCAGGGGGTTGTGCGCTCTATGGCGATGTACGGGGCTCCCATATGGGCGGAGGCCCTGAACGCTCAGAACGTGGCCCGGTTGCGCAGACCCCAACGGGTAATAGCGACCAGGGCCATCCGAGCGTACAGGACGGTCTCGTTCGAAGCGGCAACCCTGCTGGCCGGTAGCCCGCCGTGGGACCTCGAAGCCGAGGTCCTTGCGGCGGTATACTGGCAAGTAGCAGCAGTGCGAGCGGAGGGCAATCGTCCATTTCCGGAGGAGATCAAGCTCTGGAGGGACGAGGCCAGGGGTGATCTCCTCAGAAAGTGGGACGCAAGGCTGCAGGCCCCAAGCGCAAGCCGGGAGGTGGTGGGCGCCATACGTCCGGTCCTCAGGGACTGGCTGGGCCGCGATTTTGGTGCGATGACTTTCCACCTGACACAGATACTCACCGGGCACGGATGCTTCGGCAAATACCTGTGTCAGGTGGCCCGCCGCGAGGACACCACAGTGTGCAAACACTGCACGGGTGGAGATGAGGACACGGCGCAGCACACCCGCGCCGTGTGCCCCGCATGGCAAGTACCGCGATCACAACTGATCGCGGCCATCGGGGCGGACCTCTCACTGCCAGTCATTGTTGAGAAAATGACACGCAGCAGGGACGCGTGGGAGGCGGTGGTTGCATTCTGCAACGCCGTCATGTCCCAAAAGGAGGCGGCGGAGAGGGAGCGAGAGGATGACCCCCTCGCACCACCCACTCGCCGAAGGAGAGTAGGGCGAAGGCGGGCCGCCTATGACCGCCAAATACCGCCCTAACCGGGACCTCGGGCAGCTGATCGGGAGATTGGTTGCCCGACGAGAAAGCGTCCCGAGGTGGAAAGGTGGCCTTGGGTGAGGTCCCCTGTAGGCGAGAGGGAGTGGGCTCAGAAGCCCGCAGAGCCGGGCCCAAAAAAGGGCAAGACGCCACATGTGGGTGCCGCGGTAAGCGCCAAGCGTCCCCGTAGCCCCACACCAGGCGGAGAGAGGTAAGACCGAGGGGTTTTAGTGGGTAGACTGGAGACCAGGAGTCCCACATACCCGTCCTTATTACAACACCTCAAGGACGGGATGCGTAAAGCATTTCCCCTCGTAAAAAAAAAAAAAAAAAAAAAAAGGTTAGGTTAGGTTCCCCCCCGACGGTGTCCACCTTGTCGTGGTGGGGGGGCTCAGTAACTGCGGTTGGGCGCCGCAGCGAAGCCAAGAGACACCAGGGTGAGGGGCCTACGGGCCAAGACGGGAGAGGAGGAGACCGAGGAGGAGACCGGCGGAGCATGACTCGGGTGGGCGCCTCGGCGTTTGTGCTCACCACAATCAATGAGGGATTGTGGTGTAGTATACACCTCCGTCGGTGGAGGAGACCGAGAGGGAGGGCTGGCGGGACATTACTCGGGTGGGCACCTCGGTGCTTGTGCAACTGCACTCCCGTCGGCGTTTGGTGAGGGAACCCACGGGGTAGGGGCTTTTGTCCTCCCGTGGTGGGGCGAGGGTGTCATGGGGTAGGGGCGTTTGTCCTCCCGTGGCAGGGTTAGGGGGTAGGGGCATTTGTCCTCCCGTAGCGGGTCGAGGGGGTAGGGGCTTTTGTCCTCCCTTCGTTTGGAGAGGGTGCCATGGGGTAGGGGCGTTTGTCCTCCCGTGGCAGGGTTAGGGGGTAGGGGCTTTTGTCCTCCCGTAGCGGGTCGAGGGGGTAGGGGCTTTTGTCCTCCCTTCGTATGGAGAGGGTGCCATGGGGTAGGGGCGTTTGTCCTCCCGTGGCAGGGTTAGGGGGTAGGGGCTTTTGTCCTCCCGTAGCGGGTCGAGGGGGTAGGGGCTTTTGTCCTCCCTTCGTATGGAGAGGGGGCCATGGGGTAGGGGCGTTTGTCCTCCCGTGGCCAGGAGGCTGGGACCGAAGCACCGTGTGTCGGTGGCGGTCCTAGCCTCCAGAGGGCCCCTCAGCGTGGCTCTGCAGCAGCAGAGTCCACGTCTGATATGGGGCGGGTGTAGTGGTGGCGTAGCTGGAGGGGACATGTTCCCTGAAGGCATCCCCACTACACGCAGGACCTGAGAGGGCGATCACGGGGTCGTTCGCCGCTCTCCCGGCGTGGAGGTCCTTGGTGAGGGTACGTCGGATGCATGAGGTGTCGCCCTGCATGCGTCTGACGCGGTGGGGCTTTTTGGCCTTCCACCAGGGAGGGGACGGCTTCGGCTGTCAGCGGCAGGGGGTGTTCGCGGTGACATGTTCGCGATCCCGTGTCACCCCCACTACGCCGCGAGTGGGCATACCATGGAGTTTTAGTCGGTAGGCTACTGCTTCTCAGTAGAGTCCGACATACCCACGCTCTTCCCCGTAGAGCGGGGATCCAATGAGGATTTCTCCATGTAAAAAAAAAAAAAAAAAAAAAAAGGTTAGGTTAGGTTAGGTTAGGTTAGGTTAGGTTAGGTTAGGTTAGGTTAGGTTAGGTTAGGTTAGGTTAGGTTAGGTTCCCAACGATCCCCAGCCAGGAGTCATACCTCAGTAAAGCGGAAATGGACGAGACAGGAGGAGACCGGGTCTGAAACGGAGACAGAGGCCCGTCAAACAAGGCAAGGGCCGACAACCCGTCATGGGAAGTTGGCATCATCTGGAGGAGGAAAAGGCCCGGGAGTCAAAGCCAAGCAAAAGAAAATGGCTGTGGAGGATAAGGAGACAGAGTTTCAGAAGGTTCTCCGCTCTCGGCCATTCCATAAGACTGCGGGACCAGACGTTCCGGATCTGGAAGAGGAAGCGGAGGACCGGGTTAAAGCCAACCCGGAAACCCTGTCTCCAGACGGGCTGCGAGCCCTAGCAGAAGGTGGAGCCACCGCCATCTTGGAGGTTGCTAAGAAGTCGGGCCACCTTCAGGGCCCGCTAGTGCGTAGGTTGAAGGAATCTACCAAGACGATAATGTCGGTCATAGACATCCTTACTTCACGCTCTGAGGAGGAGGAGACGAGGCGCCTCCGCCTCGATAATGAACGACTCCGCAGGGAGGTGGAGTTACTGAGGAGCGAGCTAAAAGTTCACCGCCGTGAGTTCTCCGAGATGAGAACAGAACTTGCGGCTACTCGGCCGCTGACACAGCAGCCTCCGGCCCCGGCTTTTGATGTGGAGGAGCTTAAGCGCTCCTTGGTTGATACTATGGGGACCATGTTGAATGCGCGCCTTGCGATCATAGAAGAACGTCTGCCGCCAGCTCCTATCTGCCGTCCTCCTTTGGCAGCGGATAAAAGAAAGTCACCGGTACCTCTGCCGCAAGTAGTTTCTAAGCCCATGCAGGCGGCCCAGCCAACAGCTACGGCGACTTCGACAAAGAAGGCAAAGACGAAGGCCAAATCTAAAAAAGGCAACTCCCCATCCGGGCCTTCGGCTGATATCGCTATGCTACCTCCCCCGCAACGGGCGGTCGAACAGGTGCCGGGAACCTCAACGGCTTCCGTGACGGATCCGGTAATGGCTTCATCTAACAAGGAGGAATGGGTTAAAGTGGTGAAGAAGGGCAAAAAGAAAAAGTCACCCACACCTCCGGCAGCAGCGGGTCATAAGCCGGCGCCCAAGCGGGCATCAAAATCTGGAACTCTGCTTAAGCCGAAACTGCACCCTCCAAAGACAGCGGCGGTGTCAATTTCCCTTGACCCAGAGGCGGAGAAAAATGGCGCTACGTATGCCTCCGTTATCACCGCAGCGGAGAATAGAATAAACCTCGAAGCGATAGGCGTTACACCGGGCTCCCTCAAAATTCGCACGTCTGCGACTGGAGCCCGCGTAATCGAGGTCCGTGGAGAGGGGCACACCGCAGCCGCTGACAAACTTGCGGAGCACCTGGGTAGGACTTTAGACGGGTTGGCAAAAGTTTCTAGACCCATACAACATGCGGATGTACGCATTACGGGGCTTGATGATGCGGCAACGCCAGGCAAGATCACCACGGCAGTTGCAAAGGCTGGTGGCTGTGGAGAGGACCAGGTGAAAGTCCTGAACATCCAGCGGGGACCAAGGGGTACAGGGTCTGTCGTAGCGCAGTGCCCCATTTCCGCAGCAGCGGTGCTTTCAAAGACTGGAAGAATAACGGTTGGTTGGAACTCTGCCAGGGTTCAGGTTCTCGAAAAGCGACCCCTGCGCTGCTATAAATGCATGGGAGCGGGACACACACGAGCCATGTGTCCGTCCAATGTCAACCGAGACGAGCTTTGCTTCCGTTGCGGACATGAGGGGCACAGAGCGGCTAGTTGTAATGGGGCCCTGCACTGCGCAGTATGCGCTGATGCGGGCAGACCCTCAAACCACTACATGGGAGGCAGAAAATGTCTGCCCCCAAATACGAAAGGCAAAGCGGTCACTAAGACCGTCAGCGTTGAGGACACTCGCACCGAGCGACAAGAGGAAGCCGAAATGACCATCGATGAACCAGACGAGACATAACAGCTTCTTACAGATGAACCTCAACCACTGCGCTGGCGCTCAAGATCTCGCTTTCCAGTCCATCGCGCAGTGGCGGGTTGATGTGGCGGTCATATGTGAACCGTACTTTGTCCCTGCTCATCCTAACTGGATTGGAGACATCGATGGTCTGGTGGCGGTTGTGGCAGGCCCTAATGCAGGTCCATCTTTGTCACCTCTCGTACGAAGATCGGGGGTGGTCGCAGCCGAATGGGGCGAGTACGCTATAGTTGGAGCATATTTCTCCCCCAATAAGACACTGGCGGAGTTTGAGGCGTTCCTTGACTCCGCAAAGGCAGTAGTGGAGCGACTAGCACCAAAACCGGTCATATTCCTCGGTGACCTAAATGCAAAATCACGCGCTTGGGGCAACCCTTTGTGCGACGGCCGCGGCAGAGCAGTCCAAGTCTGGGCCCTACAAACTGGCCTGACCCTCCTCAACAGGGGATCCACGCATACCTGCGTGCGACAACAGGGTGGGTCTGTGGTGGACGTTTCTTTTGCCACACCAGCTGTTGCGCGCAGGGTACATAACTGGAGGGTGGATGAGGAAACGGAGACCCTGTCCGACCACCTTTACATCCGTTTTGATGTCTCCGCGATGGGACTTCCACCTCCACCTAGAGGTCCTAGCTGCTTCCCTCGCTGGTCTCTCGCACGACTAGACAGGGACCTTGCCAAGGAAGCTGCTATAGTGCAGCGGTGGCAGACCCCGGAGGCAGCAGCAGGAGCAGACGACATCAACGACGGCGCCATTGAAGATGTCGACGTGTTGGCCAACCAAGTTCGCGCCGCACTCACTGAAGTGTGTGATACGGCCATGCCAAGAGCGAAAAAGTACTCCTCGCGACAGGGCGTCTATTGGTGGACGGAAGAGATCGCCGAACTCAGGAGACAGTCAAATGCGGCCAGGCGAGAATATGTCCGCTGCCGTCGACACCGTCGCCACACAAACGGTCAGGAAACACCGCTCGAGGGTCAGCTATGGAACGCCTACAAAGAACGAAAGAAGACGCTACAACTGACCATAAGTAAGGCAAAAACATCGGCCAGAGAAGAGATGCTAGAGGGTTTAAATAGGGATCCCTGGGGACGACCGTACCGCGCTGCACGAAAAAAGCTCCGTGCCGCAACTACACCGCCAACGGAGTCTTTAGAACCCGCTGTTGTGGCGGGAATAGTGGCAGAATTGTTCCCAGACACCGCAGGCCACTGCCCTCCAGTTATGGCTCCTCCCTGCCGACCGGAGGAGGCTGTCGCGGAGGTTCCATCAATCCGAGGAGGAGAAATTGCAGTAGCACTTGACCGCCTAAAGGGGAGGAAGACTGCACCGGGGCCTGATGGAGTACCGGGGAGGGTCCTTTTAATAGCAGCTGAGGAACTGGAGAGTTTGATCCGGAAAGTTTTCGACACTTGCCTCCGTGCCGGACGCTTTCCGAACATCTGGAAGGAGGGTCGCCTTGCGCTCATTCCCAAAGAGGGCCGTCCACCTGGATTGCCTGGGGCCTACAGACCCATAGTGTTATTGGACGAGGTAGGCAAGATGCTGGAAAAGATTCTCGCTAACCGCCTCATCCGCCATCTAGAGGAAGTTGGACCGAATCTAGCAGATGCCCAATATGGATTTAGGGCATGTCGCTCCACAATAGACGCCCTGAATGCCCTCAAGATGCGGTCCATGGAAGCAGTGGAGGAGGGCGAGGTTGTTCTGGCAATTTCCTTAGATGTTAAGAATGCCTTCAACAGTTTGCCGTTTGAGACCATACTGGAGGCACTCCGGGCTCATAAAGTGCCGACCTATCTCCGGCGATTGTTGGAGGACTACCTTCGAGGAAGAGTGGTCCGATGGATGGGTGCTGATGGTAGGCTTCACCACCGACAAGTTAGATGCGGCGTTCCACAGGGCTCTGTGTTGGGGCCCGTGCTGTGGAATATCGGGTTCGATTGGCTGCTTCGCGTCCCACTCCTTCGCGGCACGAACGTAATATGCTACGCAGATGACACACTCGTCACAGCACGTGGCCGAACATACGCGGAAGCTGCGCGACTTGGTGAAGTGGCAGCAACATTGGTGGTGGATAGAATCCGTCTACTGGGTCTTCGAGTCGCCGTAGAAAAGACAGAGGCAATACTTTTTCATGGCCCTCGCAGAGGTCCTCCACGAGGGGCAAGCATCATACTGCAGGGCGAGACCGTACAGGTTGGAACTGACATGAAATACCTTGGTCTCATCCTGGACGGCAGGTGGACATTTAAGGCCCATTTCACCAAACTCGTCCCAAGATTGGTTGGCGCCGCAGCGGCACTGAGTAGGCTCCTCCCCAACATAGGAGGTCCCCAGGCTCCATGCAGACGTCTCTACTCCGGCATCGTCCGAAGCATGGCCCTTTACGGGGCGCCTGTGTGGGTGGACGCACTAACTGCCGCAAATAAGACCCTCTTACGCAGACCTCAGAGGGTCATTGCGGTTAGGGCGTGCAGAGGTTACCGGACGGTGTCCTGGGTGGCGGCTACGCTCCTGGCTGGTGATCCCCCTTGGGAACTTCAGGCGGAGATCCTCGCAGAAATATATAGATACCGTGCAGACTTGAGGGCCCGGGGGGAGTTCCCGACCCACAGAGAGGTGGAGGAGCTGCGGAATGCGGGTCAAGCGGCGTTGCTCCTGAGGTGGAGGGAGGACCTGGAGGTGGCCAGTTCAGGCCGAGTAACGATAGAGGCTATCTTGCCCAACTTCGAGCGGTGGATTGACCGAAAATGGGGAGCGCCCGATTTTCATTTGGTGCAGATCCTCACAGGACACGGCTGCTTCGGTGAGTACCTGCATCGCGTAGCGGGCAGAGAGGAGACGCCTAAATGCCACGCGTGCGATACCCCAGTGGACTCACAGCTTCACACACTGGAGGCATGCGTGGCATGGAATCGCCAACGGCGGGAACTCATAGCCGCAGTAGGAGCAGACCTCTCGCTGTCGACCATCGTGTCCAAGATGCTTGACAGCGAGAGGTGCTGGAAGGCGATGGCCTCTTTCTGCACAGAGGTTATGAAGCAGAAAGAGGACGCGGAGCGGGGCAGAGAGGACGATCCTCTGGCTGCCCCAACTCGCAGACGGAGGGTGGGTCAAGCACGCCGGCGTTTTGCACATATGCTCGCCCCGCCCTAGTAGGCTGGTTGGCAAGGGTGGGGGCCCGCTGCCTGCCAAGTAGTCCCACATGACTGGAGCGCCCCTCTCTCATCCGGGGTGCTCTTCCTTGGCCGAGCCCAACCGGGCCAATCGCGAGGTCCACAGTAGCATGCGCAAGCGATCCTGTGGGCCTCACCTAAGGCGATATGGAGGGAAAACGCGCTGGGTTTTTAGTGGGTACACTGGATCTGCCCAGGAGCCCCACATACCCGTTCCGAACCCCCGATCGGACGGGATGCGTAATGCATTTTCCCAGCGGGAAAAAAAAAAAAAAAAAAAAAAAAAAAAAAAAAAAAAAAAGGTTAGGTTAGGTTTTTCCCCCCCGACGTGCTGCCACCTTGTCGTGGTGGGGGGGCTTGCGTGCTCCTGTGATCCCTGAGGCTATACCGGATAGGGTTACCCATACCGGAAAGGCGAGGGGGGAGGAGCCAGACGAAGAGCAGCACATCCCGGCGGGGGGCTTGTTAGAGCCTGCCGTTCGGGATAGACGGGCCGTTAGGAGGCCTCGTGGTGGTTACTCTGTGCTCCTCTGTTGAGCAGAGGACTGCACAGACGTGGCTCTGAGTAGCGGATAACCCGATATGTCGGGAGGAGCGTGGTGGCTTCCTGTTTGGAAGCTACCAATCAGGGGAGTTTGCGCCAGCTCGCCTTGAATCCCGGAACCCGCAGTGTCGTTCCAACGATCCCCAGTTGAGGCGTTAATGGGGTACGGGCGGCGCTGCGGACCGGAGGGCTTGCCTTAATTGGCCGGCCCGCGCTAGGTTAAGTTTCCTGTGAAACCGCCCGACATCACAGATGTATATAGGGTTACCCAGGTACAGGGGGCACTGCCTGGGTGGACTGATTTTTTCCCCCATACTCGTGGGATCAGAAACAAAATGTCAAACTCCAAAAACCTAGTTTTAAGTGATTTAGTGTTAAGGGAAACAGCCGAGGAGGCGCCTGCTGCGTGTGACGGGGGTCAGGAGGTTGTGGAGGTCGACGAGGTAGAGGAGGAAGGCTTGGAAGCCGTGCGTTGCGTTGCTGCTACGACCAGAGAGGGTAGTAGTAGTAGAGGGACTACAGGTCGCCATAAGAAGGCCATCAAGAGGCGGAGAGTTTGTGAAAGTGGCTCTCAGTTGTCCGGTGAGTCAGGAGAGGAGGCTGGAGCAGGGCAAGTAGTGGCTGTACGTGGTAGGGGTCGTCCCCCTACCACATTGCAGTATGTGGGCCTGGCTAAAGCCAAGGAAGCTCTGAATGCTGCTACACAGGAGGAGTTGAGGCTTGCAGCGGAGAGAGACTTGATGGAGAGGAGTTCTAGAGTGCGTAGTGCTCGGGAGGCACTTCCTTCACCGTCGACGGGAATGTGTGGAGCGTTGGCTTCAGAACTGAGTGGTAGGGTGATGGCTAGCGTTGAGCTTATCAATTCTATAGCCACCAAGTCGAAGAACCTTAAAGGTACTTTTGTACGCGACTTGAAGGACGCTGCTGAGGCAATTAGGGAAGCAGTGCTTGAGCTAGCCGATCGGTCGCAGTCGGATGAGTCGAAGAGGCTGCAGGCTGACAATGATCGCTTGCGAGCGGAACTGGAGGGAATCCGGAAGGAGTTCGAGCTGCTCAGGAGTGAAGTGCGCAATCAGCGTTCTAGCCCAGTGCCTTTGTCCACGTCAGGGGACGTAGGACATGGTATGCTTGAGGGTGTGCAGGCATGCATGGAGAAGTTTAAGCAGGAGCTGATTGCGCAAGTGGGCGCGATCGTAAATGCGCGGTTTGACGCTAGGCTAGCGGGGCTCTTAACGCCGGCATCGCGTCCATCTTTGGCCTCAGACAGGCTGAGAGCCCCTCAGGCTTCTGCCCCTGCTGCTTCGGAGTCTTTGCCTGCAAAGCCAGTTGCTGGAAAGGCAGTCGCTGGTGCCCCTAGGATGGTAGCAGGGAAAAGGGGCAATAAGCGCAGGAGGAAGAAGCGGACGATGGCGGCAATTTCAGCCCGTAAGCCTCAGCCACGGTCACAACCTCAAGGGCCTGAAGTGGTAGTGGAGGGTGCACCTGGAGATAACTCTTGGGCTACGGTAGTTGGAAGTAAGCCTAGAAGGAAAGTGGCGGTAGGGAAGAGCGGGCCGCCTCCTAATGCTCAAGGGAAGGCGCCCAAGCTACGCCCTCCTCGTACACCGGCAGTAACGCTCACCTTGAAGCCGGGGGCCCTTGAAAGTGGCCACAAGTATGAAACGCTCTTGGCGGAGGCCAAAAGTCGCATTAAGCTCCAGGAGGTTGGCCTTACCCAGGTGCGTTTCCGGACGACGGTCACTGGAGCACGGATGCTGGAGATTCCTCCTGGCACTGAAAATGCCGAGAAGGCTGCTGATGCTCTGGCAGGGAAACTTCGCGAAGTTTTAGACAGTGACGTAGTGCAGGTCCATCGCCCCGTGAAGTGCGCCGAAGTACGAGTCTTGGGGCTCGACGACTCCGTCACTGTTGAGGAGGTCGTAGCAGCAGTAGCTAGGGAAGGAGGATGCAGCACTGATGCAATCAGGTCAGGTGTAATATCCCGTGGCTCTAGTGGCATGGGGTCGCTGTGGCTTAATTGCCCCGTTGTAGTGGCTAAGAAGCTTGTGGAGGTAGGTCGAGTCACAGTGGGTTGGGTCTCGGCGCGTGTGGTGCTACTTGAGCCTAGGCCCTTTCGCTGCTACAGGTGCCTGGAACCGGGTCATGTGGGGGCCAAGTGCAGTGGAGGGGTTGACCGCAGTAACATCTGTTTCCGCTGTGGGGAACCCGGTCATAAGGCGCGCGAATGTTCTGCTGCTGAGGCGAGCTGTGCGTTATGTGTGGCAGCTGGTAAGCCAGCAGGGCATTCCATCGGTAGCAAGGAATGCCCAAGCTACTCTCATGGGCCCAAGGTGGCGGTAACGGAGGTGACAGTAGGGTCGCTATCCAGTCAGCTGTCGCAGCCGAGTAGACAGGAGGAGCCAATGGAAACCATCCAATAATGGCCTTACAGTTTCTGCAAGCCAACATCAACCACTCGGCTAGGGCTCAGGACCTTCTGGTCCAATCCATGGCTGAGTGGCAAGTACATGTGGCGGTGGTTTCCGAGCCTTATTGTGTTCCAACTGTGGATGGTTGGGTCTCGGATCGTGACTGCAGTGTAGCCGTTGCTGTGTCTACTGCGAGTATCCTACCTTATGGCAGAGTCTCAAGGGGTGACGGTTACGTGCTGGTAGTTATGGCTGGTCTGGCTGTTATTGGGATTTATTATCCCCCTAGCCGCAGCTTGGCGGAGTTTGAGCAGATGCTGGCGGAGGTTGGAGGTCTTATAGGACAGATACGCCCAACACCCATTTTGGTTGCCGGTGACTTTAATGCCAAGTCTACGGCGTGGGGGTGCCTCGGGACTGATCCTCGTGGTGAGGTGCTTGAGGAGTGGGCGGTGGCACAGGAATTGGTGATCCTGAACCAGGGTTCGGAGAGCACGTGCGTGCGGCAGCAGGGCGAATCGATCGTGGACATAACGTTCGCGTCCCACGCCCTGGCCCGCCGTGTTCTAGACTGGAGGGTGGAAACTGGTGAGGAGACCCTTTCGGATCACCGATATATCCGGTTTAGCATTTCTGCGGCCCCCGCTCCTCTCTTGGAGGGAAGCCGGCCTGAGGATGGCCCACGTTGGGTGTTGGGTAAACTTGACCGACAACTTGCCAAGGAGGCTGCTATCGTTGAATCCTGGGGGACTAATGCGGATATGGAGGACCAGGTTGACCAGCAGGCCGAGCAGCTTGCCATTGCACTGACGCGCATCTGTGATGCGGCTATGCCTAGGGCAAAACCAGTCTCCCTAAGGCGGCAAGTGTACTGGTGGCGCCCGGAAATCCGCCAATTGCGGAACGCTTGCGTGGCTGCGCGCCGCCAGTATGCGAGGTACAGGAGGAGAAGAGTCCGCGAACAGGAGCAGGAGGACGCTCTGTACGATGCATACAGGGCCGCCTGTAAAGCGTTGCAGGCAATCATAGCACAGGCTAAGGAGGCGTCGTGGAAGGAGTGGCTGGAGGCACTGGACAGAGATCCGTGGGGGAGGCCGTATCGTGTCGTGAGGCAAAAACTCCGACCTTGGGCTCCCCCATTGACCAGCGCTCTTCAGCCAGAGCTTCTGGATCAGGTAGTGGGTGCGCTTTTCCCGGAGCGAGGGGAGTTTGAGCCGCCACTAATGGCTGCCACTGTCGCATTGCAGAGCTTTGAGGCGGAGGTGCCTCCAGTGTCTGAGGCGGAACTCGAAGTCGCTGTCTTGAAAATGCGATCGAAGAAAACGGCGCCCGGTCTTGACGGGGTACCGGGGCATGCTCTAGCAGTAGCAATGGGTGAAATCGGCGACAGGGTCAGGGCCATTTTTACGGCGTGCCTGGAGCAGGGGCGATTTCCGCAAAGGTGGAAAACGGGTAAGTTGGTGCTTCTTCGAAAGGAGGGGCGCCCGCCCGATCAGCCGTCGGCCTATCGCCCCATAGTGCTCCTTGGTGAGGTCAGCAAGCTCTTTGAGCGTGTGATTGCTGCTCGTCTTGCAAGGTGTATGAACCCGGATTTGAGCGAGTGGCAGTTTGGGTTTCGGCATGGTCGTTCAACGCTTGACGCGATTGCCCGCGTCAGACGTCTTGCTGAGGAGGAGATTTCACAGGGCGGGGTGTTAATGGCAGTGTCTCTAGATATCTCCAATGCCTTTAATACCCTGCCCTGGGAAACAATTAAGGCGGCACTACGGTACCATAATGTGCCACGGTACTTACAGCAGACGATTGCTAGCTACTTTGCGGGCCGGGAGGTCGCCTATCCGACTAAGGATGGCTGGGGAAGGAGGGCCATGTCGTGCGGTGTTCCACAGGGTTCGGTTCTAGGGCCGCTCCTGTGGAACATCGGTTACGACTGGGTGCTGCGCGGGGCCACTTTGCGGGGGGTTAGCGTAACGTGTTACGCTGACGACACCCTCGTGTCGGCCCGTGGCAGTACGTACCGGGAGGCGGCCTATCTCGCTACCGCTGGCGTGGCACATATGGTCCATAGGATCCGTGCGTTGGGCCTGGAGGTGGCCCTTCACAAATCTGAGGCCCTAGTCTTTCACGGGCCTCGAAATGCGCCACCACCGGGAGCAACGTTGACGGTAGGAGGAGCTACCATTGCCGTCGGGTCGACAATGAAGTACCTGGGACTTGTCCTCGACGGCAGATGGAAGTTCCAGGAGCACTTCCGGCGCTTGGCCCCTAAGTTGGTGGCTGCTGCCGGAGCGCTCGGGCGGATCCTGCCAAATATAGGAGGACCAGGCGGAGTTTGTCGCCGCCTTTACGCAGGGGTGGTGCGCTCAATGGCGCTCTATGGAGCGCCGATATGGGCAGATGCCCTGAGCCCACACAACGTTGCTCTTTTGCGGCGTCCACAGCGCGCGATGGTGCTCAGGGCAGCAAGGGCATACCGTACGGTGTCCTTCGTGGGGGCCTGCCTGATTGCTGGCAGTCCGCCGTGGGACCTTGAAGCCGAGGTCCATGCTTCAGTGTATCGGCGGATGCTGGCAGCCAGGGAGGGCCAGAACTGGCCTCATCAGCAGGAGGTCCGGCAGTGGCGTGAGGAGGCCCGTGGTGTCCTCTTTGGAAGGTGGGAAGAAAGGCTAGGTCTCCCGGGGCCTAGTCAAGATCTTGTAGCCGCTGTTCGGCCTATTCTTAAAGAGTGGGTCGAACGCAAGCACGGCGCACCCACTTTCCGCCTCACACAGCTCTTGACCGGGCATGGCTGCTTCGGCAAGTACCTGTGTGAGGTGTTGGGCAGGGAGGCAACCACGAGGTGTCACCATTGTGACGGAGGGACCGCGGACACGGCGCAGCATACGCGCGTTGAGTGCCCAGCTTGGGTGGAGCCACGCGCAGCTCTGTCCGCGGTCATTGGTGCGGACCTCTCCCTGCCAGTAGTGGTAGAGATGATGGCTGGTAGTGAGGAGGCTTGGGCGGCAGTGGCGGCCTTCAGTGAGGTCATCATGACCCAAAAAGAGGCGGCAGAGAGAGAGCGAGAGATTGACGCCAATGCTCTGCCGCAGCGAAGGAGGAGACCAGGCCGGCGTCGGATGGCCTTTGCGGGCCGTATGATGCCGCCTCAGTGAGGGTCTGCGGGAATAGGGTCGGGAGCCCGTTGCCCGCATGAAAAGTTGAGCTGCGGGATGCTGGGTTGGATTTTCCTTCCCGGTGCCCATGGCCTCCATGTGTCGGACCCGGGGGGGGTCCGTCACTCTACTGGATGGGGGCCGAGGAGAGGAGGACGTACCCTAACATCTGGTGCGTCCAACAAGGAGGAGAAATCTGAGAAGGGGCCGCCGTTGTGTGGCTGCCGCTGGCGGGGTCGCGGTTGTGTGCGGAAGCGTTCCCGTGACCCCGCCTCTTGCGTTTTGGCGGTATTTCGTGGTAGGTTTTAGTCGGTGCGAGTCCGACATAACCCGTCCTCGCCCCCTGAGAGGGCGGGTATGCATAAGGCATTTCCCCCACGTTAAAAAAAAAAAAAAAAAAAAAAAAAAAAAAAAAAAAAAAAAAAAAAAAAAAAGGTTAGGTTAGGTTAGGTTAGGTTAGGTTAGGTTAGGTTAGGTTAGGTTAGGTTAGGTTAGGTTAGGTTAGGTTAGGTTAGGTTAGGTTAGGTTAGGTTAGGTTAGGTTAGGTTAGGTTAGGTTAGGTTAGGTTAGGTTAGGTTAGGTTAGGTTAGGTTAGGTTAGGTTAGGTTAGGTTAGGTTAGGTTAGGTTAGGTTAGGTTAGGTTAGGTTAGGTTCCCCCCCGACGTGCTGCCACCTTGTCGTGGTGGGGGGGCTTGCGTGTTCCTGAGATCCCCGAGGCTATACCGGACAGGGTCACCCATACCGGAAAGGCGAGGGGGGAGGGACCAGACGAAGAGCGGCACATCCCGGCGGGGCCAACATGGGCCTGTCAGGCGGGACGGGCGCGTCCTACGAGTAGGGCGTGCTGGCAGGGGAGCTCACCCCTGAAAAAAGAGACGACGATGTGGAGCATCGAGTATCCCCGATGGATAATGGCGAATTGCGAAAATGGTCCCCTGGCGGGTCTCCGAAAGGAGGAATCCCGCCCGTCCACTTCGGTGGACGGCTGCCCTCCGTACTCAGGGGTGGGCAACAATCGCCTCGTAGGCCGGCAGGACGCCGGTCTTCGTGAACACGACCTTAACAAAATGAACATGGACCAAGTGAATACACATATTGAAACGGATTTAGTTTGTAGAGATGAAAATTTGGTGAGCTCCGAAACTATGGAGAAGGGAGGAAGACGGACCGGACTAAGGAGTCAGGGATCGCTCCCGGACATGCGGGTGCTTCTCACCCGTTGTGACGAGGCACAGGGATCCTTAGCGCCGGCACCGGAGAGCTGCGTCATGTCGGAGGATAGCGACAGCCTGCTGACCGTGCGGTCGCGGTCGTCATCTCCGCTGGGGCGCCTCTGGCACTCCAACAGCAAGCGAAGGAAGTTATCGGTGGCGGCAACGAGCAGCGATGATGAGGGACCGGAGATACTAAGCCCGGCGTCCCCTTTAGTACGAGGAGGAAAGCCGCGAAATAAAGCGGACTTTATACGGAGGACAGCCGCGCAGGCCCAGTATAATGCTGAGTTGCGCGAAACGCTAAAGTTGAGGGCGGAGGAAGAGGTTAATAAAATGGTGATACAAACCCGCCACTCTCTTACCGACGGAGTCACCTCTCGGCTATCGGACATGTCGGATGAAGAAGTACCTGCAGCCGTGCTTCGGAAACAGGCAATGGACAGCGTGGCCGTCATTGAGATGGTCCAGAAAACATCTGGAAACCTCAAAGGCGGTCACCAGAGGAAATTAAAGGATGCTTGTAACGCCATTAAGGATGCATTCAGTGTCCTCGAGCAGCGCACGTCTTCCGACGAGGTCAAGCACCTAGAAGCATCCAACGCACGGCTGCAGGCCGAACTCGTTGAGATCAGGGAGAAACTGGCTCGCCTTGAGGCCGAAGTGAGAAGCGCGCCGAGGGCACTCTCCCAAGTCGAGGTTCAGCCGATTTCGGGCCCTCCGCCTGCACCTGCGGATCCGCCTTCGGACCGGGCAACACTCGTTGCCATAATGAACGCACGGTTCGAAGCACTGGAAGTGGAAGGGCGGCTACTGCCCGCCAAGAACTTGCGGCCTCAACTAGCGGCCGACAAGAAGAGGAGACCAAACGGGAAACAACCCGCACCGTTGCCCGCAAAATCCCCGGTAGCATTACCAGCTACCAAACAGGCGCCTCTTGCGGTCACTGGCGCCCAGACAGGGGGCAAGGGAAGCGGCAGCAAGGGGGAAAAGAAGAAGAAAAAGAAGAAGAAAGCGAGCTCCAAGTCTACTGCAAACACCGCAGCGACCGTAACCAGTGAGCCCCGACCACTGGCGTCAGCGACTCCAAGTATGAGTCAGCAGTGGAGTACAGTAGTCAGGTCAAGGGCGAAGGGCAGGGCTGCTGTACAATCGCAGCCGCAGCCTAAAGCGCGTCCTCAAACGAGCAGTCAGAAACTCCGCCCTCCACGGTCAGCAGCAGTGGTGCTGACATTGCTACCGGAGGCGGAAGCGAGAGGAGTGACATATGCCAAAGTGCTCGCCGAGGCCAAGGAAAAGGTGAACCTTGCCGACCTTGGAATCGCAAATCTGCGTTTCCGGCGTGCAGTCACTGGTGCGCGGGTCCTGGAATTGCCGGGAGCCACCAGTGGCGAAAAAGCCGACAAACTGGCGAAGGAGCTGGGCGAAAAGCTAGGGGAAGGAGTTCGGGTCTCCAGGCCAACAAAATGCGCGGAAATGCGTTTCTCAAACCTGGATGACTCTGTAACCCCCTCGGAGGTGGTGGCTGCTGTGGTTCGCGCTGGCGGCTGCACCGAGGACCAGGTTAAAACCGGCGATATCCGCTCGGATCATACCGGCCTCGGCACAGTATGGGTGCGCTGCCCAGTTGAGGCGGCGAAAAAGGTGGCCGACGGCGGCCGTTTCTTAGTGGGGTGGTCCTCGGCCCAGGTCAAAATACTGGAACCAAGGAAAATGCGGTGCTTCCGGTGCCTGGAGACCGGCCACGTCAGGGCACAATGCCAGGCGCAGACGGACCGCGGAAATCTTTGCTACCGTTGCGGCCAGCCCGGTCACATGTCGGCACAGTGCACGGCCGCGCCTCATTGCGTGCTGTGCAAGACTGCCGGAAAACCGGTAGATCACGTGCTGGGGTCAAAAACATGCTCCGCACCACGCCCGAGAAGAACCAGGAATGCTGGCGATGGCCTCCGGGCCTCCTCGCAGCGTTCGCAGCCCGCCTTAACAGCACCTGAGGCTCGCAGCGAGGTGGTGGAGGAGATGGTCGAAGGATAATGGCCACTCGCTTTCTCCAGGCGAATATCAACCACTGCGCCGGAGCTCAAGACCTGCTAACTCAGAGCCTGGCGGAGTGGTTGATTGGAGTGGCCATTGTCGCCGAGCCCTATTCCGTCCCTCCCAGGGACAACTGGATCGGAGACCTTGATGACCTAGCGGCCATAGTCACCAGCTCCTCTGCTGGTTCACCGCTGCCGCAAATTGTACAAAGGGGCCACGGATACGTCGCAGCATGGGTCGGCGACATAATGGTTATTGGGGCGTATTTTTCGCCGAATCGATCTCTCGCTGAATTTGAGCAGTTTTTGGCAGAGATCGCAACCATGATCGGCAGGAATCACCCAGGTATGGTACTTGTGGCCGGGGATCTTAACGCCAAAAGCACTGCGTGGGGATGCCCGGCTACGGACGCCTGCGGGGCAGAGTTGGAGGAGTGGGCGGTCGCTACCGGACTGGTTGTCCTCAACGAAGGGTCGACCAACACATGCGTGCGGCAACAGGGGGGCTCCATTGTGGACGTCACGTTCGCCAACGCCGCCCTGGCACGCTGTGTTCGAGGCTGGGAAGTGCTGGATAGAGTGGAAACATTATCGGACCACAGATATATTCGGTACGAGGCCTCCACTCTTCCGGCCGACCCGAGTAGCCTGAATCGGCCCTTGCAAGGGGATGGCCCACGTTGGGCACTCAAACGTTTAGATCGGGACCTGTTGGTGGAGGCAGCCTTGGTGCAGGCTTGGCTGCCAGCGGCTGATGGTCCGATCGATCTAAACGCGGAGACAGAGAAGATAGGGAATGCCATGGTAGAGGTGTGTGACGCCGCCATGCCGCGTGTCGGCCCGGTCCCCCCTAGGCGCAGAGTATACTGGTGGTCCGAAGAGCTCGCGCAACTGCGCGAGTCCTGCGTTGCTGCGAGACGCGAGTACACTCGCAGCCGGAGGCGTCGAGAACGGGACGTGCCAGCAGAGGAGCGCCTATATGCTGCATACTCGGAGGCGCGTAGGACGCTGCAGGGAGCAATCGGTAGGGCGAAAGACTTAGCACAGCAAGAGATGCTGGAGACCCTTAACAGCGACCCGTGGGGAAGGCCGTATAAGATGGTGAGGCGCAAGCTTCGCCCCTGGGCGCCCCCACTCACGCAAAGTCTCCAGCCACAGCTCCTGGAACAGGTGGTCGATGGATTATTTCCGACGAGGGGAGAGCACGACCCTCCACAAATGCTACCTCCCAGGGGGAGGGACGCGGACACGAACGATGCACCGGAGGTAACGGAGGGTGAATTGGGTGCGGCGGTGCTTCGGCTTCGAGCCAAAAATACCGCCCCCGGTCCTGACGGAGTTCCTGGACGAGCCTGGGTTCTGGCTCTGGGCCCGCTAAAGCCGCGCTTGTGCTCGCTGTTCAGCGTATGCTTGACGCAGGGGCAGTTTCCGCGTGTGTGGAAGTCCGGTAAACTGGTCCTCCTGCACAAAGAGGGGCGACCGGCCGATTCGCCTTCGGCCTACAGACCGATAGTGTTACTGGACGAGGCCAGCAAATTATTTGAGCGAGTGGTGGCCGCACGTCTAAACCGACATCTGGAGGGGGCGGGTCCAGACCTTAGTGACCACCAGTTTGGATTCCGCCGGGGCAGGTCCACGATCGACGCTATTGCTCGCGTGAGGGCCCTGGCGGATAGAGCTGTGTCCCAAGGAGAGGTGGTTCTGGCGGTGTCTCTTGACATCGCCAACGCTTTCAACTCCCTGCCCTGGGCCTGCATCACTGCGGCACTGAGGCGCCACGCTGTGCCTGAGTACCTGCGGAAGACGGTCGAGGACTATCTCACCGATAGAGCCGTCAGGTACCCTACGCCCGATGGGTGGCAGGAGAAGGGGCTGTCGTGCGGTGTTCCACAGGGGTCAGTTCTCGGGCCGCTTCTGTGGAACATCGGGTACGACTGGGTGCTGAGGGGGCGCAATGTGCCGGGGGTCCAAGTGACGTGCTATGCCGATGACACCCTGGTTACAGCCCGAGGAGGCACTTATCGGGAGGCGGTAATTCGGGCCACGGCAGGTGTGGCGACGGTGGTAGCCCGAATCAGGAGGTTGGGGCTAGAGGTGGCCCTGAACAAATCCGAGGCCCTGTGTTTTCACGGGCCTCGGAAGGCTCCTCCGGCGGGTTCCAACCTAGTGGTGGGGGGAACGTCCATCGGTGTCAAGTCGACAATGCGGTACCTGGGCATAGTCCTTGACAGCCGTTGGACATTCCGGGAGCACTTTAGGCGGCTAGCTCCCAAGCTTATCGGAGCGGCCTCGGCACTTGGTCGGCTACTTCCCAATATGGGCGGGCCCAACGCTAGCTGCCGAAAATTGTACGCAGGAGTAGTGCGGTCGATGGCGCTGTACGGGGCGCCTGTTTGGGCCGGATCCCTGACCGCCCAGAACCAAGCCCAATTGCGGATACCGCAGCGGGTAATAGCGGTCAGGATGGCTAGAGCATACCGCTCCGTGTCACACGAGGCGGCCTGCGTGCTGGCGGGGACCCCGCCCTGGGACCTCGATGCTTTGGCTCTGGCCGATATATATTGGCGTATCGCTGAAGCGCGGGAAGAGGGAGTCCAACCGCTCCTGGAAGACGTCAGGCAGTGGAGGCTCGATTCCCGCCGTGATGTCATGCAAAGGTGGAAGCAAAGGCTAGAGGTGCCAAATGCCGGCCACTGGACCATCGGAGCGATCCGGCCCGTCCTGGAGAGATGGGTCGGAAGAAAGGAGGGGTTTCTCTCCTTCCACCTTGTACAGGTCCTCTCGGGGCATGGCTGCTTCGGCAAATACCTGTGCAGGGTGGCAGGACGGGAACCGACAGCGGTATGCCACGAGTGCGGCGCCGCTGAAGACACGGCGCAGCACACGCTGGAGGTGTGCCCAAGTTGGGCGGAGCAGCGGGCCACACTCATGGCCGTGGTGGGGAACGACCTCTCCCTGCCCGCCGTGGTAGAGGCCATGGTAGGCAGCGACAGGTCGTGGGAGGCGATGTCCTCCTTCTGCGAGGATGTGATGGCGCAGAAGGAGGCAGCGGAGCGTGGCAGGGAGGACGATCCGGCCTCTCAGCCTATGCGCCGCAAACGCGTGGGGCGACGGCGGTTGGCCTACGACCGCCGATTACCCCCATAAGGGTGCCTGTGGGCGGCAGACACGGGGACGTCTGTCGCCTACATGAAGGTCCCCGAGCGGGAGGCTGCCGGGTAATCGACACGTCTGTCAGAAGGTGGGAGGAGGCTGGCTCTCCTCAGAGATGAGTCCGGAGTCCCGGACGGCCGCTGGCAAGGTTGCGGTAGTGTGCCTAGAGCGTTCCCGTGACCTTGCCCCATAGCACAGAGGCGGCAAATAGAGGGGTTTTTAGTGGGTACACCATAGGCCTCATTAGCCGACATGGGAGTCCCACATAACCACCGGGGTCCGTCCCCGCACCCTGGTGGTATGCGTAACGCATTTTCCCCTCTTAAAAAAAAAAAAAAAAAAAAAAAAAAAAAAAAAAAAAAAAAAAAAAAAGGTTAGGTTAGGTTAGGTTAGGTTAGGTTAGGTTAGGTTAGGTTAGGTTAGGTTAGGTTAGGTTAGGTTAGGTTAGGTTAGGTTAGGTTAGGTTAGGTTAGGTTAGGTTAGGTTAGGTTAGGTTAGGTTAGGTTAGGTTAGGTTAGGTTAGGTTAGGTTAGGTTAGGTTAGGTTAGGTTAGGTTAGGTTAGGTTAGGTTAGGTTAGGTTAGGTTAGGTTAGGTTAGGTTAGGTTAGGTTAGGTTAGGTTAGGTTAGGTTAGGTTAGGTTAGGTTAGGTTAGGTTAGGTTAGGTTAGGTTAGGTTAGGTTAGGTTAGGTTAGGTTAGGTTAGGTTAGGTTAGGTTAGGTTAGGTTAGGTTAGGTTAGGTTAGGTTAGGTTAGGTTAGGTTAGGTTAGGTTAGGTTAGGTTAGGTTAGGTTAGGTTAGGTTAGGTTAGGTTAGGTTAGGTTAGGTTAGGTTAGGTTAGGTTAGGTTAGGTTAGGTTAGGTTAGGTTAGGTTAGGTTAGGTTAGGTTAGGTTAGGTTAGGTTAGGTTAGGTTAGGTTAGGTTCCCCCCCGACGGTGTCCACCTTGTCGTGGTGGGGGGGCTCAGTAACTGCGGTTGGGCGCCGCAGCGAAGCCAAGAGACACCAGGGTGAGGGGCCTACGGGCCAAGACGGGAGAGGAGGAGACCGAGGAGGAGACCGGCGGAGCATGACTCGGGTGGGCGCCTCGGCGTTTGTGCTCACCACAATCAATGAGGGATTGTGGTGTAGTATACACCTCCGTCGGTGGAGGAGACCGAGAGGGAGGGCTGGCGGGACATTACTCGGGTGGGCACCTCGGTGCTTGTGCAACTGCACTCCCGTCGGCGTTTGGTGAGGGAACCCACGGGGTAGGGGCTTTTGTCCTCCCGTGGTGGGGCGAGGGTGTCATGGGGTAGGGGCGTTTGTCCTCCCGTGGCAGGGTTAGGGGGTAGGGGCATTTGTCCTCCCGTAGCGGGTCGAGGGGGTAGGGGCTTTTGTCCTCCCTTCGTTTGGAGAGGGTGCCATGGGGTAGGGGCGTTTGTCCTCCCGTGGCAGGGTTAGGGGGTAGGGGCTTTTGTCCTCCCGTAGCGGGTCGAGGGGGTAGGGGCTTTTGTCCTCCCTTCGTATGGAGAGGGTGCCATGGGGTAGGGGCGTTTGTCCTCCCGTGGCAGGGTTAGGGGGTAGGGGCTTTTGTCCTCCCGTAGCGGGTCGAGGGGGTAGGGGCTTTTGTCCTCCCTTCGTATGGAGAGGGGGCCATGGGGTAGGGGCGTTTGTCCTCCCGTGGCCAGGAGGCTGGGACCGAAGCACCGTGTGTCGGTGGCGGTCCTAGCCTCCAGAGGGCCCCTCAGCGTGGCTCTGCAGCAGCAGAGTCCACGTCTGATATGGGGCGGGTGTAGTGGTGGCGTAGCTGGAGGGGACATGTTCCCTGAAGGCATCCCCACTACACGCAGGACCTGAGAGGGCGATCACGGGGTCGTTCGCCGCTCTCCCGGCGTGGAGGTCCTCGGCGAGGGTGCGTCGGATGCGTGAGGTGTCGCCCTGCATGCGTCTGACGCGGTGGGGCTTTTTGGCCTTCCACCAGGGAGGGGACGGCTTCGGCTGTCAGCGGCAGGGGGTGTTCGCGGTGACATGTTCGCGATCCCGTGTCACCCCCATTACGCCGCGAGTGGGCATACCATGGAGTTTTAGTCGGTAGGCTACTGCTTCTCAGTAGAGTCCGACATACCCACGCTCTTCCCCGTAGAGCGGGGATCCAATGAGGATTTCTCCATGTAAAAAAAAAAAAAAAAAAGGTTAGGTTAGGTTAGGTTAGGTTAGGTTAGGTTAGGTTAGGTTAGGTTAGGTTAGGTTAGGTTAGGTTAGGTTAGGTTAGGTTAGGTTAGGTTAGGTTAGGTTAGGTTAGGTTAGGTTAGGTTAGGTTAGGTTAGGTTAGGTTAGGTTAGGTTAGGATAGGTTAGGTTAGGTTAGGTTAGGTTAGGTTAGGTTAGGTTAGGTTAGGTTAGGTTAGGTTAGGTTAGGTTAGGTTAGGTTAGGTTAGGTTAGGTTAGGTTAGGTTAGGTTAGGTTAGGTTAGGTTAGGTTAGGTTAGGTTAGGTTAGGTTAGGTTAGGTTAGGTTAGGTTAGGTTAGGTTAGGTTAGGTTAGGTTAGGTTAGGTTAGGTTAGGTTAGGTTAGGTTAGGTTAGGTTAGGTTAGGTTAGGTTAGGTTAGGTTAGGTTAGGTTAGGTTAGGTTAGGTTAGGTTAGGTTAGGTTAGGTTAGGTTAGGTTAGGTTAGGTTAGGTTAGGTTAGGTTAGGTTAGGTTAGGTTAGGTTAGGTTAGGTTAGGTTAGGTTAGGTTAGGTTAGGTTAGGTTAGGTTAGGTTAGGTTAGGTTAGGTTAGGTTAGGTTAGGTTAGGTTAGGTTAGGTTAGGTTAGGTTAGGTTAGGTTAGGTTAGGTTAGGTTAGGTTAGGTTAGGTTAGGTTAGGTTAGGTTAGGTTAGGTTAGGTTAGGTTAGGTTAGGTTAGGTTAGGTTAGGTTAGGTTAGGTTAGGTTAGGTTAGGTTAGGTTAGGTTAGGTTAGGTTAGGTTAGGTTAGGTTAGGTTAGGTTAGGTTAGGTTAGGTTAGGTTAGGTTAGGTTAGGTTAGGTTAGGTTAGGTTAGGTTAGGTTAGGTTAGGTTAGGTTAGGTTAGGTTAGGTTAGGTTAGGTTAGGTTAGGTTAGGTTAGGTTAGGTTAGGTTAGGTTAGGTTAGGTTAGGTTAGGTTAGGTTAGGTTAGGTTAGGTTAGGTTAGGTTAGGTTAGGTTAGGTTAGGTTAGGTTAGGTTAGGTTAGGTTAGGTTAGGTTAGGTTAGGTTGAGGTTTTCTGAAAGGGTGTTTACGTGACGATTGTAGTGAAATTTGGAATACATATAAAGACGAATTTTTGCTATCATATACGGACTTGCTTTCTACGAAAAACTCGCGACTTGGCTTTCTTTTTTGACTTTTTCGATTTTGGCATAACGAACTTTTTGTGAGCGTTTATTTTTGTTTCTTATTAAATTCATTTCTTCTTGTTGGTTTAGTTTTCTGTGTTTTTCTTTTTTACATAAATTTCTACTCCGCGTTTACTATCCGTCGCCGTTTAGTTGGTAATTTTTGGACGTCCCGTTCCAAAGTTATTCAGCTTTTACGGCGGGCGTTTTTTAAACCGCGGAGTTTTGAAACTTTTGTAAAAAATCTTGTAAAAATTGTATTTAGCTTTTCTTTTCACTTTCTTAATTGTTTTTTCACTTGTAAATTTCTTCTGGCGATCTTCTATCGACCTGTTTTGGCTGCATATTTTTAGAACCTTCTGTTCTAAAGATATTTTCATTTTTCATTTTACTATTTTTTTCCATCAGGCGCTGCGAACTTTTTATTAACTTTGTTTTCTTTTTTCAAAAATTGTAGCGTCTGTTCTATTAGAGTCTTTGAGTTTTGGTTTAGGGTATTGCGTAGGGGGTGTTGAGGGCTACCCATTGACACCTCAAACGTATTTTTAGCTTATTAGGGGGGGGAGAAATTTGTAAAAACGTCGGTAATTTTCTTAACTTTGTAAATTTGGCACGACTCACCCTTGACCGTTTTTCGGGAGAAACGGTTTTTCTTCCGTTTTAAAGCGGTTGGGAGTGGGTTTTGACCAGGGGTAGTTGTAAAATGGGGGATTCAGCCCCGGACGAAGACGGGGGAGGGGGGAAAAAGGGGGGGATGGTCCTGAGGTACAGGAACCTCAATGCTTCTGCCGGACCCAGTGCGGAACGAGGGAGCCTGGAGGACAAGCGTAGTGCCGAGGGGTCCTCCAAAGGGGGGAAAAAGGGGGGGGAAAAGGGGGGGAGACGTATTGACGAAAACCGCGTCTTCTGACGTAGTGGAGTCTGGGGAATACGTTCCGGACTCAGAGTCCGAAATGGAGGTGGCTCGCGATGTGGAGCAAGAGGCTTCTTTGGGCCTTAAGAGGACCAGGAGCCTCGTCAGCTCGGACAGTGACGCTGACGAGCCGGGACAGGGCAGAGGGGCCAAAGTCGGCTCTAGCCACCGAGGTCGGCGCCCTGCGCCGAAGGGAGCATACGCGGGGCTCAGCTCCGCTAAGGCCAGGCTGAGGGAGGCAGAATTCAAGGATTATGAGAGGGAGGCGGACAAGGCTTCGGCGTACCTGCTGGATCCCCCTGACCGCACTCTGCGATCCGACCGGGCACGAAGGACCCCGTCAAGGGAGAGAAGCCCGGTGCTGGGTACACCCAGCGAAACGGCGGAGGACTGCACTGAGGCGCTACAGAGGTGCGCCAAAACCGTGCTGGCTGAGGTGAAAAGGTCAGGCAACCTCAAGGGAGACGTTCAGGGCCGCATGAAGGACGCCTGCCTTGAGATCCTAGAGGTTGCCAACACCATGAAGACCACTACGGAAGCCGAGGAGATCCGTAAGTTGAGGGCGGATAACCGTAGGATGCGCAAGCACATTGCGGACCTCCAGGTAGAAGCGAAAGCGCTCCAGACCGCCTTCTCCCAACGGGAAAAGCCAATCCGAGCACCGCAAGGGAACATCGCCCAGGACATGAACCTGGTAGACCTCCTAGAGGACCTCAAGAGGGACCTGTTCATGTCGCTGGGCGAGATGGTAAACGTTCGCATTGGCGAACTGGAGCGCAGGCTCCCGGCTGAGCCCACCCTCCGCCCTCCTTTACAGGCGGATAAGAAGGCCGCGGCTGCTGCTGCGGCTGCTGCTGCGGCTCCGTCCGCAACTAGCAGCCAAACTGCGAAGGACCCAAAGGCTCCACGGGTGGCTAAGTCTAAACCGGCTCCGGTACCGGTTCCGGCACCACGAACGACCTCGGCAAAACCTCTGCCGCAGCGTTCGTCTGGGAGGAACCCGGAATCATCGACAAAAGAGGTGACCCAGCACATGCCCCTGGCCCAACCCCAACCCATCATCCCTGACCCAAATACGTGGTCACAGGTGGTGAGGAAGGGGAAAGGGAAGAAGACCACTGCACCACAGGTGACGGCCACCCCGAAGGCATCTCCCGCTCCGCTCCTGAAGCCGAGGGTATTTACCGCACCCCAATCCGCCGCGGTTGTGGTGACCCTCAAAGAAGGGACGGAGACGGACTACAAGACGGTGATGGGGAAGGCCACCACCATCAAACTTGCGGAGCTGGGTCTACAGACTGTGAAAGTGAGGAGCACAGCGGCCGGGGCTCGCCTCATTGAAGTCCCAGGAGTAAATAGTGGGGCAATGGCCGACAACCTGGCCGAGAAGCTGAGGAGCCTTGTCGGGGACGTGGCGGACGTTCATCGACCCATCAAGACGGCAGATATAAGAATCTCCGGATTTGATGAAGCTGTGGCCCCGGAAACCGTCCAGGCGGCCATTGCCGAGAAGGGGGCGTGCCCAGCTAGTCAAATTCGGATGGGCAGGATCCGGCTGGCACCTAACCAGACCGGGTCCGTTATAGCCGTATGCCCGGTAGCGGCAGCCAACGCTGTGGTGGCCGCTGGGCGGCTGCAGGTAGGGTGGACCTCTGCCCGAGTGGAGCCCCTGGACCCGCTACCTATGAGGTGCTACAGGTGCATGGGAACTGGTCACACCCGTGCACTCTGTCCCTCTCCGGTAGATAGGAGCGGGCTATGCTACCGATGTGGCAAAACCGGCCACACAACGAGGGAGTGTGAGGCGGAGAAAGCGTGGTGTGCCGTGTGCCACCACGCCAAACTGCCGGCTGGCCATGTAATGGGGGGACCCTCGTGCACCCCCCCATACACAAGAGGGAAAATGGCTGCCACCGCCACCGCCAGGTCCCACGTAGCTGCCAAACCGCAGGAGGTCCCCCAGAACAAGGCGTCGCGACCATACAGTGAGGAGCAAAATATGGAAGAACACTAATGCCAGCACAACCAATACCGATAATTTGGGACGTGCTGCAGGCTAATCTGAACCACTCCGCCCGAGCTCAGGATTTACTCCTGCAGCATATGGCGGAGTGGGGCATTAGTGTTGCGATCGTGGCGGAGCCCTATTTTGCTCCTCCCCAGCCCAACTGGGTTGGCGACGCGGACGGGCTGGTGGCAATGGTGGCCCCACCCATGGGAGACCACCCCCCACTTGCCAAAACCGAGGGCGGCTCCGGCTACGCAGCGGCCAAATGGGGAGACACGGTACTCGTGGCGGTGTACTTCTCCCCCAACAGGCCGCTGGTTGAGTTCGAGCGCTACCTCGGTAGGCTCACGGGGGTGGTCGCAAGAGCGGCGCCGTCACCGGTGCTGGTGATGGGGGACCTCAACGCCAAGTGCAGGGCGTGGGGGTCCCCAGTCACGGATCCCAAGGGCCAGGCCCTTTGGGAATGGTCCGTGCGTTCCGGCCTCGTGGTGGCAAATAGGGGCACTGAGCACACCTGTGTCCGCCGACAGGGGGGGTCCATAGTGGACATCACTTTCGCCTCCCCTGCGATTGCGGACAGGATGTCAGACTGGCGGGTCCTGCTGGACACGGAGACCCTCTCCGACCACAGGTACATTCGGATGAGGGTCTCCAAGTCGATGGCGGCTCCGGCGCAGGGCCCTGCAGTGCCAGCGGGACGTGCTCAGTTCCCCAGGTGGAGCCTCGCCACCTTGGACCGAGACATGGCCGAGGAGACGGCGATGGTCGAGGTTTGGCGAGCACCTCCACCAGACCGGACCGCGGATGTTGAGGAGAGGGCTGCGCAATTCCGGGCGTCACTCACCTCGGTGTGTGACGCCGCCATGCGCAGGGTGGGGCGGCCGCCTGCAAAGAACCGAGTCTACTGGTGGACGGGGGAGGTTGCGGCCCTCCGTCTCACCTGTAACGCGGCCAGACGGGCCTACACTCGGTGCAGGCGGCGAAGGCAACACACGGTGGAGGAGGAGGGGCTCCTTCATGAGGCCCTCCGGCAGGCGAAGGAGGCGCTGTCGGCGGCCATCGCTAAGGCCAAAGACTCAGCCTATGAGGAGTTCCTGGCGACGTTGGACAGGGATCCATGGGGGCGTCCATACAAGGTGGTACGCAATAAAATGCGCCACGCCCCCGGCATGGATTCCCTGGAGCCGGAACTCCTCGGCAGGGTGGTTGAGGGTCTTTTCCCGGCAGCGCCAGACTTTGTCCCGCCCTGCATGGTGGCCCCCGCGGAGGAGCCGATGGAACCGGAAGCGGTCCCCCCGGTGACGGACGGCGAGCTGGGGTACGCCATCCACCGGCTGCGGGGCTGCAAAAAGGCCCCTGGCCCGGACGGCGTCCCTGGACGCATCTTGCCGGTGG
>OW026311.1:23407823-23630763 GCA_932273695.1 Apotomis betuletana | reverse complement strand
GGTATCTGTATCTGTATCTGTATCTGTTATCTGTATCTGTATCTGTATCTGTATCTGTATCTGTATCTGTATCTGTATCTGTATCTGTATCTGTATCTGTATCTGTTATGTATCTGTATCTGTACCTGTACCTGTACCTGTACCTGTACCTGTACCTGTACCTGTACCTGTACCTGTACCTGTACCTGTACCTGTGCCCTGTACCTGTACCTGTACCTGTACCTGTACCTGTATCTGTATCTGTATCTGTATCTGTATCTGTATCTGTATCTGTATCTGTATCTGTATCTGTATCTGTATCTGTATCTGTATCTGTATCTGTATCTGTATCTGTATCTGTATCTGTATCTGTATCTGTATCTGTATCTGTATCTGTATCTGTATCTGTATCTGTATCTGTATCTGTATCTGTATCTGTATCTGTATCTGGTATCTGTATCTGTATCTGTATCTGTATCTGTATCTGTATCTGTATCTGTATCTGTATCTGTATCTGTATCTGTATCTGTATCTGTATCTGTATCTGTACCTGTACCTGTACCTGTACCTGTACCTGAACCTGTACCTGTACCTGTACCTGTACCTGTACCTGTACCTGTACCTGTACCTGTACCTGTACCTGTACCATTATCTGTATCTGTATCTGTATCTGTATCTGTATCTGTATCTGTATCTGTATCTGTATCTGTATCTGTATCTGTATCTGTATCTGTATCTGTATCTGTATCTGTATCTGTATCTGTATCTGTATCTGTATCTGTATCTGTATCTGTATCTGTATCTGTATCTGTATCTGTATCTGTATCTGTATCTGTATCTGTATCTGTATCTGTATCTGTATCTGTATCTGTATCTGTATCTGTATCTGTATCTGTATCTGTATCTGTATCTGTATCTGTATCTGTATCTGTATCTGTATCTGTATCTGTATCTGTATCTGTATCTGTATCTGTATCTGTATCTGTATCTGTATCTGTATCTGTATCTGTATCTGTATCTGTATCTGTATCTGTATCTGTATCTGTATCTGTATCTGTATCTGTATCTGTATCTGTATCTGTATCTGTATCTGTATCTGTATCTGTATCTGTATCCTGTATCTGTATCTGTATCTGTATCTGTATCTGTATCTGTATCTGTATCTGTATCTGTATCTGTATCTGTATCTGTATCTGTATCTGTATCTGTATCTGTATCTGTATCTGTATCTGTATCTGTATCTGTATCTGTATCTGTATCTGTATCTGTATCTGTATCTGTATCTGTATCTGTATCTGTATCTGTATCTATATCTGTATCTGTATCTGTATCTGTATCTGTATCTGTATCTGTACCTGTACCTGTACCTGTATCTGTATCTGTATCTGTATCTGTATCTGTACCTGTATGTACCTGTGCCTGTGCCTGTGCCTGTGCCTGTGCCTGTGCCTGTGCCTGTGCCTGTACCTGTACCTGTATCTGTATCTGTATCTGTATCTGTATCTGTATCTGTGTCTGTATCTGTACCTGTACATGTACCTGTACCTGTATCTGTATCTGTATCTGTATCTGTATCTGTATCTGTATCTGTATCTGTATCTGTATCTGTATCTGTATCTGTATCTGTATCTGTATCTGTATCTGTATCTGTATCTGTATCTGTATCTGTATCTGTATCTGTATCTGTATCTGTATCTGTATCTGTATCTGTATCTGTATCTGTATCTGTATCTGTATCTGTACCTGTACCTGTACCTGTACCTGTACCTGTACCTGTACCTGTACCTGTACCTGTACCTGTACCTGTACCTGTACCTGTACCATTATCTGTATCTGTATCTGTATCTGTATCTGTATCTGTATCTGTATCTGTATCTGTATCTGTATCTGTATCTGTATCTGTATCTGTATCTGTTCTGTGCCTGTGCCTGTGCCTGTGTCTGTGCCTGTGCCTGTATCTGTATCTATATCTGTATCTGTATCTGTATCTGTATCTGTACCTGTACCTGTACCTGTATCTGTATCTGTATCTGTACCTGTATGTACCTGTACCTGTACCTGTACCTGTACCTGTACCTGTACCTGTACCTGTACCTGTACCTGTACCTGTACCTGTACCTGTACCTGTACCTGTACCTGTACCTGTATCTGTATCTGTATCTATATCTGTATCTGTATCTGTATCTGTATCTGTATCTGTACCTGTACCTGTACCTGTATCTGTATCTGTATCTGTATCTGTATCTGTACCTGTTTGTACCTGTACCTGTACCTGTACCTGTACCTGTATCTGTATCTGTATCTGTATCTGTATCTGTACCTGTTCCTGTACCTGTACCTGTATCTGTATCTGTATCTGTATCTGTATCTGTATCTGTATCTGTATCTGTATCTGTATCTGTATCTTTATCTGTATCTGTATCTGTATCTGTATCTGTATCTGTATCTGTATCTGTATCTGTATCTGTATCTGTATCTGTATCTGTATCTGTATCTGTATCTGTATCTGTATCTGTATCTGTATCTGTATCTGTATCTGTATCTGTATCTGTATCTGTATCTGTATCTGTATCTGTATCTGTTCTGTGCCTGTGCCTGTGCCTGTGTCTGTGCCTGTATCTGTATCTATATCTGTATCTGTATCTGTATCTGTATCTGTATCTGTATCTGTACCTGTACCTGTACCTGTATCTGTATCTGTATCTGTATCTGTACCTGTATGTACCTGTATGTACCTGTACCTGTACCTGTACCTGTTCCTGTACCTGTTCCTGTACCTGTACCTGTACCTGTATCTGTACCTGTATCTGTATCTGTATCTGTATCTGTATCTGTATCTGTATCTGTATCTGTATCTGTATCTGTATCTGTATCTGTATCTGTATCTGTATCTGTATCTGTATCTGTATCTGTATCTGTATCTGTATCTGTATCTGTATCTGTATCTGTATCTGTATCTGTATCTGTATCTGTATCTGTATCTGTATCTGTATCTGTATCTGCATCTGTATCTGTATCTGTATATGTATCTGTATCTGTATCTGCATCTGTATCTGTATCTGTTATGTATCTGTATCTGTATCTGTATCTGTATCTGTATCTGTATCTGTATCTGTATCTGTATCTGTATCTGTATCTGTATCTGTATCTGTATCTGTATCTGTATCTGTATCTGTATCTGTATCTGTTCTGTACCTGTACCTGTACCTGTACCTGTACCTGTACCTGTATCTGTATCTGTATCTGTATCTGTATCTGTATCTGTATCTGTACCTGTATGTACCTGTACCTGTGCCTGTGCCTGTGCCTGTGCCTGTGCCTGTGCCTGTGCCTGTGCCTGTGCCTGTGCCTGTGCCTGTGCCTGTGCCTGTGCCTGTGCCTGTGCCTGTGCTTGTGCCTGTGCCTGTGCCTGTGCCTGTGCCTGTGCCTGTGCCTGTGCCTGTGCCTGTGCCTGTGCCTGTGCCTGTGCCTGTGCCTGTGCCTGTGCTTGTGCCTGTGCCTGTGCCTGTGCCTGTGCCTGTGCCTGTGCCTGTGCCTGTGCCTGTGCCTGTGCCTGTGCCTGTGCCTGTGCCTGTGCCTGTGCCTGTGCCTGTGCCTGTGCCTGTGCCTGTTCCTGTTCCTGTGCCTGTGCCTGTGCCTGTGCCTGTGCCTGTGCCTGTGCCTGTGCCTGTGCCTGTGCCTGTGCCTGTGCCTGTGCCTGTGCCTGTGCCTGTGCCTGTGCCTGTGCCTGTGCCTGTGCCTGTGCCTGTGCCTGTGCCTGTGCCTGTGCCTGTGCCTGTGCCTGTGCCTGTGCCTGTGCCTGTGCCTGTGCCTGTGCCTGTGCCTGTGCCTGTGCCTGTGCCTGTGCCTGTGCCTGTGCCTGTGCCTGTGCCTGTGCCTGTGCCTGTGCCTGTGCCTGTGCCTGTGCCTGTGCCTGTGCCTGTGCCTGTGCCTGTGCCTGTGCCTGTGCCTGTGCCTGTGCCTGTATCTGTACCTGTATCTGTATCTGTATCTGTATCTGTATCTGTATCTGTTCTGTACCTGTACCTGTACCTGTACCTGTACCTGTATCTGTATCTGTATCTGTATCTGTATCTGTATCTGTATCTGTATCTATATCTGTATCTGTATCTGTATCTGTATCTGTATCTGTATCTGTACCTGTACCTGTACATGTACCTGTACCTGTACCTGTATCTGTATCTGTACCTGTATCTGTATCTGTATCTGTATCTGTATCTGTATCTGTATCTGTATCTGTACCTGTACATGTACCTGTACCTGTATCTGTATCTGTATCTGTATCTGTATCTGTATCTGTATCTGTATCTGTATCTGTATCTGTATCTGAACCTGTTCCTGTACCTGTACCTGTACCTGTATCTGTATCTGTATCTGTATCTGTATCTGTATCTGTATCTGTATCTGTATCTGTATCTGTATCTGTATCTGTATCTGTATCTGTATCTGTATCTGTATCTGTATCTGTATCTGTATCTGTATCTGTATCTGTATCTGTATCTGTATCTGTATCTGTATCTGTATCTGATCTGTATCTGTATCTGCATCTGTATCTGTATCTGTTATGTATCTGTATCTGTATCTGTATCTGTATCTGTATCTGTATCTGTATCTGTATCTGTATCTGTATCTGTATCTGTATCTGTATCTGTATCTGTATCTGTATCTGTATCTGTATCTGTATCTGTATCTGTATCTGTATCTGTATCTGTATCTGTTCTGTACCTGTACCTGTACCTGTACCTGTACCTGTATCTGTATCTGTATCTGTATCTGTATCTGTATCTGTATCTGTATCTGTATCTGTATCTGTATCTGTATCTGTATCTATATCTGTATCTGTATCTGTATCTGTACCTGTACCTGTACCTGTATCTGTATCTGTATCTGTATCTGTATCTGTATCTGTATCTGTATCTGTTATGTATCTGTATCTGTATCTGTATCTGTATCTGTATCTGTATCTGTATCTGTATCTGTATCTGTATCTGTATCTGTATCTGTATCTGTATCTGTATCTGTATCTGTATGTGTATCTGTATCTGTATCTGTATCTGTATCTGTATCTGTATCTGTATCTGTATCTGTATCTGTATCTGTTCTGTACCTGTACCTGTACCTGTACCTGTACCTGTATCTGTATCTGTATCTGTATCTGTATCTGTATCTGTATCTGTATCTGTATCTGTATCTGTATCTGTATCTGTATCTGTATCTGTATCTGTATCTGTATCTATATCTGTACCTGTATCTGTATCTGTATCTGTATCTGTATCTGTATCTGTATCTGTACCTGTTCCTGTACCTGTACCTGTACCTGTACCTGTACCTGTACCTGTACCTGTACCTGTACCTGTACCTGTACCTGTACCTGTACCTGTACCTGTACCTGTACCTGTACCTGTACCTGTACCTGTACCTGTACCTGTACCTGTACCTGTACCTGTACCATTATCTGTATCTGTATCTGTATCTGTATCTGTATCTGTATCTGTATCTGTATCTGTATCTGTATCTGTATCTGTATCTGTATCTGTATCTGTATCTGTATCTGTATCTGTATCTGTATCTGTATCTGTATCTGTACCTGTATGTACCTGTACCTGTACCTGTACCTGTTCCTGTACCTGTACCTGTACCTGTACCTGTACCTGTACCTGTACCTGTACCTGTACCTGTACCTGTACCTGTACCTGTATCCGTATCCGTATCTGTATCTGTATCTGTATCTGTATCTGTATCTGTATCTGTATCTGTATCTGTATCTGTATCTGTATCTGTATCTGTATCTGTATCTGTATCTGTATCTGTATCTGTATCTGTATCTGTATCTGTATCTGTATCTGTATCTGTATCTGTATCTGTATCTGTATCTGTATCTGTATCTGTATCTGTATCTGTATCTGTATCTGTATCTGTATCTGTATCTGTATCTGTATCTGTTCTGTATCTGTATCTGTACCTGTTCCTGTACCTGTGCCTGTGCCTGTGCCTGTGCCTGTGCCTGTGCCTGTGCCTGTGCCTGTGCCTGTGCCTGTGCCTGTGCCTGTGCCTGTGCCTGTGCCTGTGCCTGTGCCTGTGCCTGTGCCTGTGCCTGTGCCTGTGCCTGTGCCTGTGCCTGTGCCTGTGCCTGTGCCTGTGCCTGTGCCTGTGCCTGTGCCTGTGCCTGTGCCTGTGCCTGTGCCTGTGCCTGTGCCTGTGCCTGTGCCTGTGCCTGTGCCTGTGCCTGTGCCTGTGCCTGTGCCTGTGCCTGTGCCTGTGCCTGTGCCTGTGCCTGCGCCTGTGCCTGTACCTGTGCCTGTGCCTGTGCCTGTGCCTGTGCCTGTGCCTGTGCCTGTGCCTGTGCCTGTGCCTGTGCCTGTGCCTGTGCCTGTGCCTGTGCCTGTGCCTGTGCCTGTGCCTGTGCCTGTGCCTGTGCCTGTGCCTGTGCCTGTGCCTGTGCCTGTGCCTGTGCCTGTGCCTGTGCCTGTGCCTGTGCCTGTGCCTGTGCCTGTGCTGGCCTGTGCCTGTGCCTGTGCCTGTGCCTGTGCCTGTGCCTGTGCCTGCTGGCCTGTGCCTGTGCCTGTGCCTGTGCCTGTGCCTGTGCCTGTGCCTGTGCCTGTGCCTGTGCCTGTGCCTGTGCCTGTGCCTGTGCCTGTGCCTGTGCCTGTGCCTGTGCCTGTGCCTGTGCCTGTGCCTGTGCCTGTGCCTGTGCCTGTGCCAGTGCCTGTGCCTGTACCTGTACCTGTACCTGTACCTGTACCTGTACCTGTGCAGTATGTAGCTAATGTCTACATTTAGTATAGCATGCAGTATAACTGTAACCTAATGCATATTGCTTGGATAAGCGTTAACCTTATTATAAAATGTATATAAGCTAATGTTTTACCAAATTAAATGGTCATTCTACTATCTACAGTTCCGCCTTTCACTCATCTACTCATCTACTCGATACCCATAAATCTTACATTACTTCATGGCGACCCTGCCTTAGCGGACCAAAGAGAATCTTCTGAACCTAAAGCGCAGCCAGAAACGCAGCCACAACCAGAACCTCAGAACAACTTCGACCAAAAACCACCAAGCGACCAAGAAGACAAGAAGACCAAGAAACCAATCTCGAAATGGCGACCCAAGTGAAAATCTCTATCGAAGGAATCGACGTCACGATATTAGGACCGCCCGAAATTATACGGAGCATCCGAGTGACAGTGTCACCGACGGGACACCGCACCGTCCAGGAAACAGCAAACATACGGATAACGGCTTCCGTACCTCGACCGACACCTCGCCAGCCCCGGGATCAGGAAGCATCCCAGCCGACAGAGACACAGCCACTGCAGCAGCCGACAACGCATCGAGCGCAGCCAGCCCAGGAAACAGGAGCCATCAGATTTACGACCGGACAGGAGACGCCGCTCGTGACAGCACATCGGAATCAACTCCGGAATGCCAGAGCACGCACGCAGGCACGAGTCGAGCCACAACAACTTCGGCCCAGCCAGCCCTGGGAAGACGACAGTTCACCCAGAGGACGAGGAAGACGACACCAGGACTCCAGCAGTCCCCAACAGCCACAAAGCAGAGGGAGAGGATGGCGCAGGTCAGTCACCATCGCACCATTGCGACGGCCATGGAACCAGACCAGACCACACCAAGTTACGGAGCTGTAAGGTTTTCACGATATTTTGTTATTATATTTTGTTCGATTTCTTTTTATGATATTTTTTTTTTATACATTTAATAATTAATCAGCTGTACAGGTTAACGCTCAACTCATCCAAAATTTCATAAAATCATTCATATTTTCATAAATATTTTTTTTTCGATCGTAGTCAGCCCGTGTCACTTAAAATCATAAATCGTTACAATTTGTTCTAATTATAGATTAACAAAGTCACAATTATCGTAAACAAGTTTCGCAATATGTCCGGGTATTGCCGCCTTTCGCAATACCGGCCCGCGCGCTCGGAAACGCAACACCCGCGCGCGTCAGCAAATTTTTTAAGTAGGTCGAGCGTCTTCGCCAATTTATAATTAACTTTAAATTTTATTGAATGAAATCCGATACCCACACTTAGTGCGTTCGAGATTGACTTTGAATATTTTGTATTAACAATTACACTTTGACTAGTTATTGAACTGATCATTTAATAGTTTAGTCTAGTGAATTGAAGATTGAATTTATTACTTTCATTATAGGAAATTTTATTGATGAAATTTTAATTTCAAATATTTTTTTTACTCTCTCAGTACTTGGTAAGGTACGGTACAGATTTATGTTAGGAGATGAAGGCACATTTGTATAGTGTGTACTTGCATCGGTTAGATTCACGATCCTTTTTCTCGATCATAGTGTGACCCACCGTCCTCCGTGAGAGTAATTTGGGGACTTTTAGTCTTAATAATTATATATATTGTGTTTCTAAGTACAGGCGACGGACCTGATATGCCATATTGATTAGGTATAAAGTTTGGGCGCTAGTCCTTCTTGTTTGCTCATGGTGTTCTGGACTATCGTGCCCTCCGTGAAAACAGTTGGAGACTTATTAAGTCTTAATGTATTTGCGACACCGACTTACAGGCACATAGTGCATGTAGCCTGATATACATTTGGGTGACCATACCCACTATTTTTGAGGATAGGGTACGCACAGAGGCGTAGCCCACATTGTTGTTTAAAGGGTGACCATGCCCTTGGGTAACCATTCCCATTTATTTCGTGTTGAAGAGCAGAGACTCCAACACTTATAAGGCATTAGATATTTTATAGGGTAAATGTACCGATACCGTAATACCAGTACAATACATGTGATATATACATGAGATTTAATGGTGAATTTTATAAATTTTTTTTATTATTTTGAGAGAGATTAGGTAATTGATAATAATACTAATAATTTTGTTGGAACAGACAGGAATTTTTATAAAAATAATTTAAACTTTAACTAAAAAATATTTCATTTGAAACAGTGACACTGGGATATGACGACAATTTTTTTTTATGGGGTGACCAACTAATTTTTGATAAATCCTTTTAAAGTGTTTAAACTTAGTAATAAGTAGTTTACACAGTGGTCCCCATCGAATTGTAAACAAGTAACATGCATTATTTTTTTTTCTTTTTCTCCAGCACCCCGGGGGTGAAGGTATCTTACGGGGAAGCTGCAGTATGTAGCTAATGTCTACATTTAGTATAGCATGCAGTATAACTGTAACCTAATGCATATTGCTTGGATAAGCGTTAACCTTATTATAAAATGTATATAAGCTAATGTTTTACCAAATTAAATGGTCATTCTACTATCTACAGTTCCGCCTTTCACTCATCTACTCATCTACTCGATACCCATAAATCTTACATTACTTCACCTGTACCTGTACCTGTACCTGTACCTGTACCTGTACCTGTACCTGTACCTGTATCTGTATCTGTACCTGTACCTGTACCTGTACCTGTATCTGTATCTGTATCTGTATCTGTATCTGTATCTGTATCTGTATCTGTATCTGTATCTGTATCTGTACCTGTACCTGTACCTGTACCTGGACCTGGACCTGTACCTGTACCTGTACCTGTACCTGTACCTGTACCTGTACCTGTACCTGTACCTGTACCTGTACCTGTACCTGTACCTGTATCTGTATCTGTATCTGTATCTGTATCTGTATCTGTGTCTGTATCTGTACCTGTACATGTACCTGTAACTGTATCTGTATCTGTATCTGTATCTGTATCTGTATCTGTATCTGTATCTGTATCTGTATCTGTATCTGTATCTGTATCTGTATCTGTATCTGTATCTGTATCTGTATCTGTATCTGTATCTGTATCTGTATCTGTATCTGTATCTGTATCTGTATCTGTATCTGTATCTGTATCTGTATCTGTATCTGTATCTGTATCTGTATCTGTATCTGTATCTGTATCTGTATCTGTATCTGTATCTGTTCTGTATCTGTATCTGTACCTGTTCCTGTACCTGTACCTGTACCTGTACCTTTGTACCTGTACCTGTACCTGTACCTGTACCTGTACCTGTACCTGTACCTGTACCTGTACCTGTACCTGTACCTGTACCTGTACCTGTACCTGTACCTGTACCTGTACCTGTACCTGTACCTGTACCTGTACCTGTACCTGTACCTGTACCTGTACCTGTACCTGTACCTGTATCTGTATCTGTATCTGTATCTGTATCTGTATCTGTATCTGTATCTGTATCTGTATCTGTATCTGTATCTGTATCTGTATCTGTATCTGTATCTGTATCTGTATCTGTATCTGTATCTGTATCTGTATCTGTATCTGTATCTGTATCTGTATCTGTATCTGTATCTGTATCTGTATCTGTATCTGTATCTGTATCTGTATCTGTATCTGTATCTGTATCTGTATCTGTATCTGTATCTGTATCTGTATCTGTATCTGTATCTGTATCTGTATCTGTATCTGTATCTGTATCTGTATCTGTATCTGTATCTGTATCTGTATCTGTATCTGTATCTGTATCTGTATCTGTATCTGTATCTGTATCTGTATCTGTATCTGAATCTGTATCTGAATCTGAATCTGTATCTGTACCTGTACCTGTACCTGTACCTGTACCTGTACCTGTACCTGTACCTGTACCTGTACCTGTACCTGTACCTGTACCTGTACCTGTACCTGTATCTGTATCTGTATCTGTACCTGTACCTGTACCAGTACCTGTACCTGTACCTGTACCTGTATCTGTATCTGTATCTGTATCTGTACCTGTACCTGTACCTGTACCTGTACCTGTACCTGTACCTGTACCTGTACCTGTACCTGTACCTGTACCTGTACCTGTACCTGTACCTGTACCTGTACCTGTACCTGTACCTGTACCTGTACCTGTACCTGTACCTGTACCTGTACCTGTACCTGTACCTGTACCTGTACCTGTACCATTATCTGTATCTGTATCTGTATCTGTATCTGTATCTGTATCTGTATCTGTATCTGTATCTGTATCTGTATCTGTATCTGTATCTGTATCTGTATCTGTATCTATATCTGTATCTGTATCTGTATCTGTATCTGTATCTGTATCTGTACCTGTACCTGTACCTGTATCTGTATCTGTATCTGTACCTGTATGTACCTGTACCTGTACCTGTACCTGTTCCTGTACCTGTACCTGTACCTGTACCTGTACCTGTACCTGTACCTGTACCTGTACCTGTACCTGTACCATTATCTGTATCTGTATCTGTATCTGTATCTGTATCTGTATCTGTATCTGTATCTGTATCTGTATCTGTATCTGTATCTGTATCTGTATCTGTATCTGTATCTGTATCTGCATCTGTATCTGTATCTGTATATGTATCTGTATCTGTATCTGCATCTGTATCTGTATCTGTTATGTATCTGTATCTGTATCTGTATCTGTATCTGTATCTGTATCTGTATCTGTATCTGTATCTGTATCTGTATCTGTATCTGTATCTGTATCTGTATCTGTATCTGTATCTGTATCTGTATCTGTATCTGTTCTGTACCTGTACCTGTACCTGTACCTGTACCTGTATCTGTATCTGTATCTGTATCTGTATCTGTATCTGTATCTGTATCTGTACCTGTATGTACCTGTACCTGTGCCTGTGCCTGTGCCTGTGCCTGTGCCTGTGCCTGTGCCTGTGCCTGTGCCTGTGCCTGTGCCTGTGCCTGTGCCTGTGCCTGTGCCTGTGCCTGTGCCTGTGCCTGTGCCTGTGCCTGTGCCTGTGCCTGTGCCTGTGCCTGTGCCTGTGCCTGTGCCTGTGCCTGTGCCTGTGCCTGTGCCTGTGCCTGTGCCTGTGCCTGTGCCTGTGCCTGTGCCTGTGCCTGTGCCTGTGCCTGTGCCTGTGCCTGTGCCTGTGCCTGTGCCTGTGCCTGTGCCTGTGCCTGTGCCTGTGCCTGTGCCTGTGCCTGTGCCTGTGCCTGTGCCTGTGCCTGTGCCTGTGCCTGTGCCTGTGCCTGTGCCTGTGCCTGTATCTGAACCTGTATCTGTATCTGTATCTGTATCTGTATCTGTATCTGTTCTGTACCTGTACCTGTACCTGTACCTGTACCTGTATCTGTATCTGTATCTGTATCTGTATCTGTATCTGTATCTGTATCTATATCTGTATCTGTATCTGTATCTGTATCTGTATCTGTATCTGTACCTGTACCTGTACATGTACCTGTACCTGTACCTGTATCTGTATCTGTACCTGTATCTGTATCTGTATCTGTATCTGTATCTGTATCTGTATCTGTATCTGTACCTGTACATGTACCTGTACCTGTATCTGTATCTGTATCTGTATCTGTATCTGTATCTGTATCTGTATCTGTATCTGTATCTGAACCTGTTCCTGTACCTGTACCTGTACCTGTATCTGTATCTGTATCTGTATCTGTATCTGTATCTGTATCTGTATCTGTATCTGTATCTGTATCTGTATCTGTATCTGTATCTGTATCTGTATCTGTATCTGTATCTGATCTGTATCTGTATCTGCATCTGTATCTGTATCTGTTATGTATCTGTATCTGTATCTGTATCTGTATCTGTATCTGTATCTGTATCTGTATCTGTATCTGTATCTGTATCTGTATCTGTATCTGTATCTGTATCTGTATCTGTATCTGTATCTGTATCTGTATCTGTTCTGTACCTGTACCTGTACCTGTACCTGTACCTGTATCTGTATCTGTATCTGTATCTGTATCTGTATCTGTATCTGTATCTGTATCTGTATCTGTATCTGTATCTGTATCTGTATCTGTATCTATATCTGTATCTGTATCTGTATCTGTACCTGTACCTGTACCTGTATCTGTATCTGTATCTGTATCTATATCTGTATCTGTATCAGATACAGGTACAGGTACAGGTACCTGTACCTGTACCTGTACCTGTACCTGTATCTGTATCTGTATCTGTATCTGTATCTGTATCTGTATCTGTATCTGTATCTGTATCTGTATCTATATCTGTATCTGTATCTGTATCTGTACCTGTACCTGTACCTGTATCTGTATCTGTATCTGTATCTGTATCTGTATCTGTATCTGTATCTGTATCTGTATCTGTATCTGTATCTGTATCTGTATCTGTATCTGTATCTGTATCTGTATCTGTATCTGTATCTGTATCTGATCTGTATCTGTATCTGCATCTGTATCTGTATCTGTATCTGTATCTGTATCTGTTATGTATCTGTATCTGTATCTGTATCTGTATCTGTATCTGTATCTGTATCTGTATCTGTATCTGTATCTGTATCTGTATCTGTATCTGTATCTGTATCTGTATCTGTATCTGTATCTGTATCTGTATCTGTATCTGTATCTGTATCTGTATCTGTATCTGTATCTGTTCTGTACCTGTACCTGTACCTGTACCTGTACCTGTACCTGTATCTGTATCTGTATCTGTATCTGTATCTGTATCTGTATCTGTATCTGTATCTGTATCTGTATCTGTATCTGTATCTGTATCTGTATCTGTATCTATATCTGTACCTGTATCTGTATCTGTATCTGTATCTGTATCTGTATCTGTATCTGTACCTGTACCTGTACCTGTACCTGTACCTGTACCTGTACCTGTACCTGTACCTGTACCTGTACCTGTACCTGTACCTGTACCTGTACCTGTACCTGTACCTGTACCTGTACCTGTACCATTATCTGTATCTGTATCTGTATCTGTATCTGTACCTGTACCTGTATCTGTATCTGTATCTGTATCTGTATCTGTATCTGTATCTGTATCTGTATCTGTATCTGTACCTGTATGTACCTGTACCTGTGCCTGTGCCTGTGCCTGTGCCTGTGCCTGTGCCTGTGCCTGTGCCTGTGCCTGTGCCTGTGCCTGTGCCTGTGCCTGTGCCTGTGCCTGTGCCTGTGCCTGTGCCTGTGCCTGTGCCTGTGCCTGTGCCTGTGCCTGTGCCTGTGCCTGTGCCTGTGCCTGTGCCTGTGCCTGTGCCTGTGCCTGTGCCTGTGCCTGTGCCTGTGCCTGTGCCTGTGCCTGTGCCTGTGCCTGTGCCTGTGCCTGTGCCTGTGCCTGTGCCTGTGCCTGTGCCTGTGCCTGTGCCTGTGCCTGTGCCTGTGCCTGTGCCTGTGCCTGTGCCTGTGCCTGTGCCTGTGCCTGTGCCTGTGCCTGTGCCTGTGCCTGTGCCTGTGCCTGTGCCTGTGCCTGTGCCTGTGCCTGTGCCTGTGCCTGTGCCTGTGCCTGTGCCTGTGCCTGTGCCTGTGCCTGTGCCTGTGCCTGTGCCTGTGCCTGTGCCTGTGCCTGTGCCTGTGCCTGTGCCTGTGCCTGTGCCTGTATCTGTACCTGTATCTGTATCTGTATCTGTATCTGTATCTGTTCTGTACCTGTACCTGTACCTGTACCTGTACCTGTATCTGTATCTGTATCTGTATCTGTATCTGTATCTGTACCTGTATCTGTATCTGTATCTGTATCTGTATCTGTATCTGTATCTGTATCTGTATCTGTATCTGTATCTGTATCTGTATCTGTATCTGTATCTATATCTGTACCTGTATCTGTATCTGTATCTGTATCTGTATCTGTATCTGTATCTGTACCTGTACCTGTACCTGTACCTGTACCTGTACCTGTACCTGTACCTGTACCTGTACCTGTACCTGTACCTGTACCTGTACCTGTACCTGTACCTGTACCTGTACCTGTACCTGTACCATTATCTGTATCTGTATCTGTATCTGTATCTGTATCTGTATCTGTATCTGTATCTGTATCTGTATCTGTATCTGTATCTGTATCTGTATCTGTATCTGTATCTGTATCTGTATCTGTATCTATATCTGTATCTGTATCTGTATCTGTATCTGTACCTGTACCTGTACCTGTATCTGTATCTGTATCTGTACCTGTATGTACCTGTACCTGTACCTGTACCTGTTCCTGTACCTGTACCTGTACCTGTACCTGTACCTGTACCTGTACCTGTACCTGTACCTGTACCTGTACCTGTACCATTATCTGTATCTGTATCTGTATCTGTATCTGTATCTGTATCTGTATCTGTATCTGTATCTGTATCTGTATCTGTATCTGTATCTGTATCTGTATCTGTATCTGCATCTGTATCTGTATCTGTATCTGTATATGTATCTGTATCTGTATCTGCATCTGTATCTGTATCTGTTATGTATCTGTATCTGTATCTGTATCTGTATCTGTATCTGTATCTGTATCTGTATCTGTATCTGTATCTGTATCTGTATCTGTATCTGTATCTGTATCTGTATCTTTATCTGTATCTGTATCTGTATCTGTATCTGTATCTGTATCTGTATCTGTATCTGTTCTGTACCTGTACCTGTACCTGTACCTGTACCTGTATCTGTATCTGTATCTGTATCTGTATCTGTATCTGTATCTGTATCTGTATCTGTATCTGTACCTGTATGTACCTGTACCTGTGCCTGTGCCTGTGCCTGTGCCTGTGCCTGTGCCTGTGCCTGTGCCTGTGCCTGTGCCTGTGCCTGTGCCTGTGCCTGTGCCTGTGCCTGTGCCTGTGCCTGTGCCTGTGCCTGTGCCTGTGCCTGTGCCTGTGCCTGTGCCTGTGCCTGTGCCTGTGCCTGTGCCTGTGCCTGTGCCTGTGCCTGTGCCTGTGCCTGTGCCTGTGCCTGTGCCTGTGCCTGTGCCTGTGCCTGTGCCTGTGCCTGTGCCTGTGCCTGTGCCTGTGCCTGTGCCTGTGCCTGTGCCTGTGCCTGTGCCTGTGCCTGTGCCTGTGCCTGTGCCTGTGCCTGTGCCTGTGCCTGTGCCTGTGCCTGTGCCTGTGCCTGTGCCTGTGCCTGTGCCTGTGCCTGTGCCTGTGCCTGTGCCTGTGCCTGTGCCTGTGCCTGTGCCTGTGCCTGTGCCTGTGCCTGTGCCTGTGCCTGTGCCTGTGCCTGTGCCTGTGCCTGTGCCTGTGCCTGTGCCTGTGCCTGTATCTGTACCTGTATCTGTATCTGTATCTGTATCTGTATCTGTTCTGTACCTGTACCTGTACCTGTACCTGTACCTGTATCTGTATCTGTATCTGTATCTGTATCTGTATCTGTATCTGTATCTGTATCTATATCTGTATCTGTATCTGTATCTGTATCTGTATCTGTATCTGTACCTGTACCTGTACATGTACCTGTACCTGTACCTGTATCTGTATCTGTACCTGTATCTGTATCTGTATCTGTATCTGTATCTGTATCTGTATCTGTATCTGTACATGTACCTGTACCTGTATCTGTATCTGTATCTGTATCTGTATCTGTATCTGTATCTGTATCTGTATCTGTATCTGTATCTGTATCTGAACCTGTTCCTGTACCTGTACCTGTACCTGTATCTGTATCTGTATCTGTATCTGTATCTGTATCTGTATCTGTATCTGTATCTGTATCTGTATCTGTATCTGTATCTGTATCTGTATCTGTATCTGTATCTGATCTGTATCTGTATCTGCATCTGTATCTGTATCTGTATCTGTATCTGTATCTGTATCTGTATCTGTATCTGTATCTGTATCTGTATCTGTATCTGTATCTGTATCTGTATCTGTATCTGTATCTGTATCTGTATCTGTATCTGTATCTGTATCTGTATCTGTATCTGTATCTGTATCTGTATCTGTATCTGTTCTGTACCTGTACCTGTACCTGTACCTGTACCTGTATCTGTATCTGTATCTGTATCTGTATCTGTATCTGTATCTGTATCTGTATCTGTATCTGTATCTGTATCTGTATCAGTATCTGTATCTATATCTGTATCTGTATCTGTATCTGTACCTGTACCTGTACCTGTATCTGTATCTGTATCTGTATCTGTATCTGTATCTGTATCTGTATCTGTATCTGTATCTGTATCTGTATCTGATCTGTATCTGTATCTGCATCTGTATCTGTATCTGTATCTGTATCTGTATCTGTTATGTATCTGTATCTGTATCTGTATCTGTATCTGTATCTGTATCTGTATCTGTATCTGTATCTGTATCTGTATCTGTATCTGTATCTGTATCTGTATCTGTATCTGTATCTGTATCTGTATCTGTATCTGTATCTGTATCTGTATCTGTATCTGTATCTGTATCTGTATCTGTATCTGTATCTGTATCTGTATCTGTTCTGTACCTGTACCTGTACCTGTACCTGTACCTGTATCTGTATCTGTATCTGTATCTGTATCTGTATCTGTATCTGTATCTGTATCTGTATCTGTATCTGTATCTGTATCTGTATCTGTATCTGTATCTGTATCTGTATCTATATCTGTACCTGTATCTGTATCTGTATCTGTATCTGTATCTGTATCTGTATCTGTACCTGTACCTGTACCTGTACCTGTACCTGTACCTGTACCTGTACCTGTACCATTATCTGTATCTGTATCTGTATCTGTATCTGTACCTGTACCTGTACCTGTACCTGTACCTGTACCTGTACCATTATCTGTATCTGTATCTGTATCTGTATCTGTATCTGTATCTGTATCTGTATCTGTATCTGTATCTGTATCTGTATCTGTATCTGTATCTGTATCTGTATCTGTATCTGTATCTGTATCTATATCTGTATCTGTATCTGTATCTGTATCTGTACCTGTACCTGTACCTGTATCTGTATCTGTTTCTGTACCTGTATGTACCTGTACCTGTACCTGTACCTGTTCCTGTACCTGTACCTGTACCTGTACCTGTACCTGTACCTGTACCTGTACCTGTACCATTATCTGTATCTGTATCTGTATCTGTATCTGTATCTGTATCTGTATCTGTATCTGTATCTGTATCTGTATCTGTATCTGTATCTGTATCTGTATCTGTATCTGCATCTGTATCTGTATCTGTATATGTATCTGTATCTGTATCTGCATCTGTATCTGTATCTGTTATGTATCTGTATCTGTATCTGTATCTGTATCTGTATCTGTATCTGTATCTGTATCTGTATCTGTATCTGTATCTGTATCTGTATCTGTATCTGTATCTGTATCTGTATCTGTATCTGTATCTGTATCTGTATCTGTATCTGTATCTGTATCTGTATCTGTATCTGTTCTGTACCTGTACCTGTACCTGTACCTGTACCTGTATCTGTATCTGTATCTGTACCTGTATCTGTATCTGTATCTGTATCTGTACCTGTATCTGTATCTGTATCTGTATCTGTATCTGTATCTGTATATGTATCTGTATCTGTATCTGCATCTGTATCTGTATATGTATCTGTATCTGTATCTGCATCTGTATCTGTATCTGTATCTGCATCTGTATCTGTATCTGTATCTGTATCTGTATCTGTATCTGTATCTGTATCTGTATCTGTATCTGTATCTGTATCTGTATCTGTATCTGTATCTGTATCTGTATCTGTATCTGTATCTGTATCTGTTCTGTACCTGTACCTGTACCTGTACCTGTACCTGTATCTGTATCTGTATCTGTATCTGTATCTGTATCTGTATCTGTATCTGTATCTGTATCTGTACCTGTATGTACCTGTACCTGTGCCTGTGCCTGTGCCTGTGCCTGTGCCTGTGCCTGTGCCTGTGCCTGTGCCTGTGCCTGTGCCTGTGCCTGTGCCTGTGCCTGTGCCTGTGCCTGTGCCTGTGCCTGTGCCTGTGCCTGTGCCTGTGCCTGTGCCTGTGCCTGTGCCTGTGCCTGTGCCTGTGCCTGTGCCTGTGCCTGTGCCTGTATCTGTACCTGTATCTGTACCTGTATCTGTATCTGTATCTGTATCTGTATCTGTATCTGTATCTGTACCTGTTCCTGTACCTGTACCTGTACCTGTACCTGTACCTGTACCTGTACCTGTACCTGTACCTGTACCTGTACCTGTACCTGTACCTGTACCTGTACCTGTACCTGTACCTGTACCTGTACCTGTACCTGTACCTGTACCATTATCTGTATCTGTATCTGTATCTGTATCTGTATCTGTATCTGTATCTGTATCTGTATCTGTATCTGTATCTGTATCTGTATCTGTATCTGTATCTATATCTGTATCTGTATCTGTATCTGTATCTGTACCTGTACCTGTACCTGTATCTGTATCTGTATCTGTACCTGTATGTACCTGTACCTGTACCTGTACCTGTTCCTGTACCTGTACCTGTACCTGTACCTGTACCTGTACCTGTACCTGTACCTGTACCTGTACCTGTACCTGTACCATTATCTGTATCTGTATCTGTATCTGTATCTGTATCTGTATCTGTATCTGTATCTGTATCTGTATCTGTATCTGTATCTGTATCTGTATCTGTATCTGTATCTGTATCTGTATCTGTATCTGTATCTGTATCTGTATCTGTATCTGTATCTGCATCTGTATCTGTATCTGTATATGTATCTGTATCTGTATCTGCATCTGTATCTGTATCTGTTATGTATCTGTATCTGTATCTGTATCTGTATCTGTATCTGTATCTGTATCTGTATCTGTATCTGTATCTGTATCTGTATCTGTATCTGTATCTGTATCTGTATCTGTATCTGTATCTGTATCTGTATCTGTATCTGTATCTGTATCTGTATCTGTATCTGTTCTGTACCTGTACCTGTACCTGTACCTGTACCTGTATCTGTATCTGTATCTGTATCTGTATCTGTATCTGTATCTGTATCTGTATCTGTATCTGTATCTGTATCTGTATCTGTATCTGTATCTGTATCTGTACCTGTATGTACCTGTACCTGTGCCTGTGCCTGTGCCTGTGCCTGTGCCTGTGCCTGTGCCTGTGCCTGTGCCTGTGCCTGTGCCTGTGCCTGTGCCTGTGCCTGTGCCTGTGCCTGTGCCTGTGCCTGTGCCTGTGCCTGTGCCTGTGCCTGTGCCTGTGCCTGTGCCTGTGCCTGTGCCTGTGCCTGTGCCTGTGCCTGTGCCTGTGCCTGTGCCTGTGCCTGTGCCTGTGCCTGTGCCTGTGCCTGTGCCTGTGCCTGTGCCTGTGCCTGTGCCTGTGCCTGTGCCTGTGCCTGTGCCTGTGCCTGTGCCTGTGCCTGTGCATGTGCCTGTGCCTGTGCCTGTGCCTGTGCCTGTGCCTGTGCCTGTGCCTGTGCCTGTGCCTGTGCCTGTGCCTGTGCCTGTGCCTGTGCCTGTGCCTGTACCTGTGCCTGTACCTGTACCTGTACCTGTACCTGTACCTGTACCTGTGCCTGTGCCTGTGCCTGTGCCTGTATCTGTATCTGTATCTGTATCTGTACCTGTTCCTGTATCTGTATCTGTATCTGTATCTGTATCTGTATCTGTATCTGTATCTGTATCTGTATCTGTATCTGTATCTTTATCTGTATCTGTATCTGTATCTGTATCTGTATCTGTATCTGTATCTGTATCTGTATCTGTATCTGTATCTGTATCTGTATCTGTATCTGTATCTGTATCTGTATCTGTATCTGTATCTGTATCTGTATCTGTACCTGTACCTGTACCTGTACCTGTACCTGTACCTGTACATGTACCTGTACCTGTACCTGTACCTGTACCTGTACCTGTACCTGTACCTGTACCTGTACCTGTACCTGTACCTGTACCTGTACCTGTACCTGTACCTGTATCTGTATCTGTATCTGTATCTGTATCTGCATCTGTATCTGTATCTGTTATGTATCTGTATCTGTATCTGTATCTGTATCTGTATCTGTATCTGTATCTGTATCTGTATCTGTATCTGTATCTGTATCTGTATCTGTATCTGTATCTGTATCTGTACCTGTACCTGTACCTGTACCTGTACCTGTACCTGTACCTGTACCTGTACCTGTACCTGTACCTGTACCTGTACCTGTACCTGTACCTGTACCTGTACCATTATCTGTATCTGTATCTGTATCTGTATCTGTATCTGTATCTGTATCTGTATCTGTATCTGTATCTGTATCTGTATCTGTATCTGTATCTGTATCTGTATCTGTATCTGTATCTGTATCTGTATCTGTATCTGTATCTGTATCTGTATCTGTATCTGTATCTGTATCTGTATCTGTATCTGTATCTGTATCTGTATCTGTATCTGTATCTGTATCTGTATCTGTATCTGTATCTGTATCTGTATCTGTATCTGTATCTGTATCTGTATCTGTATCTGTATCTGTATCTGTATCTGTATCTGTATCTGTATCTGTATCTGTATCTGTATCTGTATCTGTATCTGTATCTGTATCTGTATCTGTATCTGTATCTGTATCTGTATCTGTATCTGTATCTGTATCTGTATCTGTATCTGTATCTGTATCTGTATCTGTACCTGTACCTGTACCTGTACCTGTACCTGTACCTGTACCTGTACCTGTACCTGTACCTGTACCTGTACCTGTACCTGTACCTGTACCTGTACCTGTACCTGTACCTGTACCTGTACCATTATCTGTATCTGTATCTGTATCTGTATCTGTATCTGTATCTGTATCTGTATCTGTATCTGTATCTGTATCTGTATCTGTATCTGTATCTGTATCTGTATCTGTGTCTGTATCTGTATCTGTATCTGTATCTGTATCTGTATCTGTATCTGTATCTGTATCTGTATCTGTATCTGTATCTGTATCTGTATCTGTATCTGTATCTGTATCTGTATCTGTATCTGTATCTGTATCTGTATCTGTATCTGTATCTGTATCTGTATCTGTATCTGTATCTGTATCTGTATCTGTATCTGTATCTGTATCTGTATCTGTATCTGTATCTGTATCTGTATCTGTATCTGTATCTGTATCTGTATCTGTATCTGTATCTGTATCTGTATCTGTATCTGTATCTGTATCTGTATCTGTATCTGTATCTGTATCTGTATCTGTATCTGTATCTGTATCTGTATCTGTATCTGTATCTGTATCTGTATCTGTATCTGTACCTGTACCTGTACCTGTATCTGTATCTGTATCTGTATCTGTATCTGTATCTGTACCTGTATGTACCTGTGCCTGTGCCTGTGCCTGTGCCTGTGCCTGTGCCTGTGCCTGTGCCTGTACCTGTACCTGTATCTGTATCTGTATCTGTATCTGTATCTGTATCTGTGTCTGTATCTGTACCTGTACATGTACCTGTACCTGTATCTGTATCTGTATCTGTATCTGTATCTGTATCTGTATCTGTATCTGTATCTGTATCTGTATCTGTATCTGTATCTGTATCTATATCTGTATCTGTATCTGTATCTGTATCTGTATCTGTATCTGTACCTGTACCTGTACATGTACCTGTACCTGTACCTGTATCTGTATCTGTACCTGTATCTGTATCTGTATCTGTATCTGTATCTGTATCTGTATCTGTATCTGTACCTGTACATGTACCTGTACCTGTATCTGTATCTGTATCTGTATCTGTATCTGTATCTGTATCTGTATCTGTATCTGTATCTGTATCTGAACCTGTTCCTGTACCTGTACCTGTACCTGTATCTGTATCTGTATCTGTATCTGTATCTGTATCTGTATCTGTATCTGTATCTGTATCTGTATCTGTATCTGTATCTGTATCTGTATCTGTATCTGTATCTGTATCTGTATCTGTATCTGATCTGTATCTGTATCTGCATCTGTATCTGTATCTGTTATGTATCTGTATCTGTATCTGTATCTGTATCTGTATCTGTATCTGTATCTGTATCTGTATCTGTATCTGTATCTGTATCTGTATCTGTATCTGTATCTGTATCTGTATCTGTATCTGTATCTGTATCTGTATCTGTATCTGTTCTGTACCTGTACCTGTACCTGTACCTGTACCTGTATCTGTATCTGTATCTGTATCTGTATCTGTATCTGTATCTGTATCTGTATCTGTATCTGTATCTGTATCTGTATCTGTATCTGTATCTGTATCTATATCTGTATCTGTATCTGTATCTGTACCTGTACCTGTACCTGTATCTGTATCTGTATCTGTATCTGTATCTGTATCTGTATCTGTATCTGTATCTGTATCTGTATCTGTATCTGTATCTGTATCTGTATCTGTATCTGATCTGTATCTGTATCTGCATCTGTATCTGTATCTGTATCTGTATCTGTATCTGTTATGTATCTGTATCTGTATCTGTATCTGTATCTGTATCTGTATCTGTATCTGTATCTGTATCTGTATCTGTATCTGTATCTGTATCTGTATCTGTATCTGTATCTGTATCTGTATCTGTATCTGTATCTGTATCTGTTCTGTACCTGTACCTGTACCTGTACCTGTACCTGTACCTGTATCTGTATCTGTATCTGTATTTGTATCTGTATCTGTATCTGTATCTGTATCTGTATCTGTATCTGTATCTGTATCTGTATCTGTATCTGTATCTGTATCTATATCTGTACCTGTATCTGTATCTGTACCTGTACCTGTACCTGTACCTGTACCTGTACCTGTACCTGTACCTGTACCTGTACCTGTACCTGTACCTGTACCTGTACCATTATCTGTATCTGTATCTGTATCTGTATCTGTATCTGTATCTGTATCTGTATCTGTATCTGTATCTGTATCTGTATCTGTATCTGTATCTGTATCTGTATCTGTATCTATATCTGTATCTGTATCTGTATCTGTATCTGTATCTGTACCTGTACCTGTATCTGTATCTGTACCTGTACCTGTACCTGTATCTGTATCTGTATCTGTACCTGTATGTACCTGTACCTGTACCTGTACCTGTTCCTGTACCTGTACCTGTACCTGTACCTGTACCTGTACCTGTACCTGTACCTGTACCTGTACCTGTACCTGTACCATTATCTGTATCTGTATCTGTATCTGTATCTGTATCTGTATCTGTATCTGTATCTGTATCTGTATCTGTATCTGTATCTGTATCTGTATCTGTATCTGTATCTGTATCTGTATCTGTATCTGTATCTGTATCTGTATCTGTATCTGTATCTGTTCTGTACCTGTACCTGTACCTGTACCTGTACCTGTATCTGTATCTGTATCTGTATCTGTATCTGTATCTGTATCTGTATCTGTATCTGTATCTGTACCTGTATGTACATGTACCTGTGCCTGTGCCTGTGCCTGTGCCTGTGCCTGTGCCTGTGCCTGTGCCTGTGCCTGTGCCTGTGCCTGTGCCTGTGCCTGTGCCTGTGCCTGTGCCTGTGCCTGTGCCTGTGCCTGTGCCTGTGCCTGTGCCTGTGCCTGTGCCTGTGCCTGTGCCTGTGCCTGTGCCTGTGCCTGTGCCTGTGCCTGTGCCTGTGCCTGTGCCTGTGCCTGTGCCTGTGCCTGTGCCTGTGCCTGTGCCTGTGCCTGTGCCTGTGCCTGTGCCTGTGCATGTGCCTGTGCCTGTGCCTGTGCCTGTGCCTGTGCCTGTGCCTGTGCCTGTGCCTGTGCCTGTGCCTGTGCCTGTGCCTGTGCCTGTACCTGTGCCTGTACCTGTACCTGTACCTGTACCTGTACCTGTACCTGTGCCTGTGCCTGTGCCTGTGCCTGTATCTGTATCTGTATCTGTATCTGTACCTGTTCCTGTATCTGTATCTGTATCTGTATCTGTATCTGTATCTGTATCTGTATCTGTATCTGTATCTGTATCTGTATCTGTATCTGTATCTGTATCTGTATCTTTATCTGTATCTGTATCTGTATCTGTATCTGTATCTGTATCTGTATCTGTATCTGTATCTGTATCTGTATCTGTATCTGTATCTGTATCTGTATCTGTATCTGTATCTGTATCTGTATCTGTACCTGTACCTGTACCTGTACCTGTACCTGTACCTGTACATGTACCTGTACCTGTACCTGTACCTGTACCTGTACCTGTACCTGTACCTGTACCTGTACCTGTACCTGTACCTGTACCTGTACCTGTACCTGTATCTGTATCTGTATCTGTATCTGTATCTGCATCTGTATCTGTATCTGTTATGTATCTGTATCTGTATCTGTATCTGTATCTGTATCTGTATCTGTATCTGTATCTGTATCTGTATCTGTATCTGTATCTGTATCTGTATCTGTATCTGTATCTGTATCTGTATCTGTACCTGTACCTGTACCTGAACCTGTACCTGTACCTGTACCTGTACCTGTATCTGTATCTGTATCTGTATCTGTATCTGTATCTGTATCTGTATCTGTATCTGTATCTGTTTCTGTATCTATATCTGTATCTGTATCTGTATCTGTATCTGTATCTGTATCTGTATCTGTATCTGTATCTGTATCTGTATCTGCATCTGTATCTGTATCTGTATCTGTATCTGTATCTGTATCTATATCTGTACCTGTATGTACCTGTACCTGTACCTGTATCTGTATCTGTATCTGTATCTGTATCTGTATCTGTATCTGTATCTGTACCTGTACATGTACCTGTACCTGTATCTGTATCTGTATCTGTATCTGTATCTGTATCTGTACCTGTACCTGTACCTGAACCTGTACCTGTACCTGTACCTGTACCTGTATCTGTATCTGTATCTGTATCTGTATCTGTATCTGTATCTGTATCTGTATCTGTATCTGTTTCTGTATCTATATCTGTATCTGTATCTGTATCTGTATCTGTATCTGTATCTGTATCTGTATCTGTATCTGTATCTGTATCTGCATCTGTATCTGTATCTGTATCTGTATCTGTATCTGTATCTGTATCTGTACCTGTATGTACCTGTACCTGTACCTGTATCTGTATCTGTATCTGTATCTGTATCTGTATCTGTATCTGTATCTGTACCTGTACATGTACCTGTACCTGTATCTGTATCTGTATCTGTATCTGTATCTGTATCTGTATCTGTATCTGTATCTGTATCTGTACCTGTACATGTACCTGTACATGTACCTGTACCTGTATCTGTATCTGTATCTGTATCTGTATCTGTATCTGTACCTGTACCTGTATCTGTATCTGTATCTGTATCTGTACCTGTATCTGTATCTGTATCTGTATCTGTATCTGTATCTGTACCTGTACCTGTACCTGTACCTGGACCTGGACCTGTACCTGTACCTGTACCTGTACCTGTACCTGTACCTGTACCTGTACCTGTACCTGTACCTGTACCTGTATCTGTATCTGTATCTGTATCTGTATCTGTATCTGTGTCTGTATCTGTACCTGTACATGTACCTGTACCTGTATCTGTATCTGTATCTGTATCTGTATCTGTATCTGTATCTGTATCTGTATCTGTATCTGTATCTGTATCTGTATCTGTATCTGTATCTGTATCTGTATCTGTATCTGTATCTGTATCTGTATCTGTATCTGTATCTGTATCTGTATCTGTATCTGTATCTGTATCTGTATCTGTATCTGTATCTGTATCTGTATCTGTATCTGTATCTGTATCTGTATCTGTATCTGTATCTGTATCTGTATCTGTATCTGTATCTGTTCTGTATCTGTATCTGTACCTGTTCCTGTACCTGTACCTGTGCCTGTGCCTGTGCCTGTGCCTGTGCCTGTGCCTGTGCCTGTGCCTGTGCCTGTGCCTGTGCCTGTGCCTGTGCCTGTGCCTGTGCCTGTGCCTGTGCCTGTGCCTGTGCCTGTGCCTGTGCCTGTGCCTGTGCCTGTGCCTGTGCCTGTGCCTGTGCCTGTGCCTGTGCCTGTGCCTGTGCCTGTGCCTGTGCCTGTGCCTGTGCGGGTGCCTGTGCCTGTGCCTGTGCCTGTGCCTGTGCCTGTGCCTGTGCCTGTGCCTGTGCCTGTGCCTGTGCCTGTGCCTGTGCCTGTGCCTGTGCCTGTGCCTGTGCCTGTGCCTGTGCCTGTGCCTGTGCCTGTGGCTGTGCCTGTGCCTGTGCCTGTGCCTGTGCCTGTGCCTGTGCCTGTGCCTGTGCCTGTGCCTGTGCCTGTGCCTGTGCCTGTGCCTGTGCCTGTGCCTGTGCCTGTGCCTGTGCCTGTGCCTGTGCCTGTGCCTGTGCCTGTGCCTGTGCCTGTGCCTGTGCCTGTGCCTGTGCCTGTGCCTGTGCCTGTGCCTGTGCCTGTGCCTGTGCCTGTGCCTGTGCCTGTGCCTGTGCCTGTGCCTGTGCCTGTGCCTGTGCCTGTGCCTGTGCCTGTGCCTGTGCCTGTGCCTGTGCCTGTGCCTGTGCCTGTGCCTGTGCCTGTGCCTGTGCCTGTGCCTGTGCCTGTGCCTGTGCCTGTGCCTGTGCCTGTGCCTGTGCCTGTGCCTGTGCCTGTGCCTGTGCCTGTGCCTGTATCTGTATCTGTATCTGTATCTGTATCTGTATCTGTATCTGTTCTGTACCTGTACCTGTACCTGTACCTGTACCTGTATCTGTATCTGTATCTGTATCTGTATCTGTATCTGTATCTGTATCTGTATCTGTACCTGTATGTACCTGTACCTGTGCCTGTGCCTGTGCCTGTGCCTGTGCCTGTGCCTGTGCCTGTGCCTGTGCCTGTGCCTGTGCCTGTGCCTGTGCCTGTGCCTGTGCCTGTGCCTGTGCCTGTGCCTGTGCCTGTGCCTGTGCCTGTGCCTGTGCCTGTGCCTGTGCCTGTGCCTGTGCCTGTGCCTGTGCCTGTGCCTGTGCCTGTGCCTGTGCCTGTGCCTGTGCCTGTGCCTGTGCCTGTATCTGTACCTGTATCTGTATCTGTATCTGTATCTGTATCTGTATCTGTTCTGTACCTGTACCTGTACCTGTACCTGTACCTGTATCTGTATCTGTATCTGTATCTGTATCTGTATCTGTATCTGTATCTATATCTGTATCTGTATCTGTATCTGTATCTGTATCTGTATCTGTACCTGTACCTGTACATGTACCTGTACCTGTACCTGTATCTGTATCTGTACCTGTATCTGTATCTGTATCTGTATCTGTATCTGTATCTGTATCTGTATCTGTACCTGTACATGTACCTGTACCTGTATCTGTATCTGTATCTGTATCTGTATCTGTATCTGTATCTGTATCTGTATCTGTATCTGTATCTGAACCTGTTCCTGTACCTGTACCTGTACCTGTATCTGTATCTGTATCTGTATCTGTATCTGTATCTGTATCTGTATCTGTATCTGTATCTGTATCTGTATCTGTATCTGTATCTGTATCTGTATCTGATCTGTATCTGTATCTGCATCTGTATCTGTATCTGTATCTGTATCTGTATCTGAATCTGTACCTGTACATGTACCTGTACCTGTATCTGTATCTGTATCTGTATCTGTATCTGTATCTGTATCTGTATCTGTATCTGTATCTGAACCTGTTCCTGTACCTGTACCTGTATCTGTATCTGTATCTGTATCTGTATCTGTATCTGTATCTGTATCTATATCTGTATCTGTATCTGTATCTGTATCTGTATCTGTACCTGTACCTGTACATGTACCTGTACCTGTACCTGTATCTGTATCTGTACCTGTATCTGTATCTGTATCTGTATCTGTATCTGTATCTGTATCTGTATCTGTACCTGTACATGTACCTGTACCTGTACCTGTACCTGTACCTGTACCTGTACCTGTATCTGTACCTGTACCTGTACCTGTACCTGTACCTGTACCTGTACCTGTACCTGTACCTGTACCTGTACCTGTACCTGTACCTGTACCTGTACCTGTACCTGTACCTGTACCTGTACCTGTATCTGTATCTGTACCTGTACCTGTACCTGTACCTGTATCTGTATCTGTATCTGTATCTGTATCTGTATCTGTATCTGTATCTGTATCTGTATCTGTATCTGTATCTGTATCTGTATCTGTACCTGTACCTGTATCTGTATCTGTATCTGTATCTGTATCTGTATCTGTATCTGTATCTGTATCTGTATCTGTATCTGTACCTGTACCTGTACCTGTACCTGGACCTGGACCTGTACCTGTACCTGTACCTGTACCTGTACCTGTACCTGTACCTGTACCTGTACCTGTACCTGTACCTGTACCTGTACCTGTACCTGTACCTGTACCTGTACCTGTATCTGTATCTGTATCTGTATCTGTATCTGTATCTGTATCTGTGTCTGTATCTGTACCTGTACATGTACCTGTAACTGTATCTGTATCTGTATCTGTATCTGTATCTGTATCTGTATCTGTATCTGTATCTGTACCTGTACCTGTACCTGTATCTGTATCTGTATCTGTATCTGTATCTGTATCTGTATCTGTATCTGTACCTGTACCTGTACCTGTACCTGGACCTGTACCTGTACCTGTACCTGTACCTGTACCTGTACCTGTACCTGTACCTGTACCTGTACCTGTACCTGTACCTGTATCTGTACCTGTACCTGTACCTGTACCAGTACCTGTACCTGTACCTGTACCTGTACCTGTACCTGTACCTGTACCTGTACCTGTACCTGTACCTGTACCTGTACCTGTACCTGTACCTGTACCTGTACCTGTACCTGTACCTGTACCTGTACCTGTACCTGTACCTGTACCTGTACCTGTACCTGTACCTGTACCTGTACCTGTACCTGTACCTGTACCTGTACCTGTACCTGTACCTGTACCTGTACCTGTACCTGTACCTGTACCTGTACCTGTACCTGTACCTGTACCTGTACCTGTACCTGTACCTGTACCTGTACCTGTACCTGTACCTGTACCTGTACCTGTACCTGTACCTGTACCTGTACCTGTACCTGTACCTGTACCTGTACCTGTACCTGTACCTGTACCTGTACCTGTACCTGTACCTGTACCTGTACCTGTATCTGTATCTGTACCTGTACCTGTACCTGTATCTGTATCTGTATCTGTATCTGTATCTGTATCTGTATCTGTATCTGTGTCTGTATCTGTATCTGTATCTGTATCTGTATCTGTATCTGTATCTGTATCTGTATCTGTATCTGTATCTGTATCTGTATCTGTATCTGTATCTGTATCTGTATCTGTATCTGTATCTGTATCTGTATCTGTATCTGTATCTGTATCTGTATCTGTATCTGTATCTGTATCTGTATCTGTATCTGTATCTGTATCTGTATCTGTATCTGTATCTGTATCTGTTCTGTATCTGTATCTGTACCTGTTCCTGTGCCTGTGCCTGTGCCTGTGCCTGTGCCTGTGCCTGTGCCTGTGCCTGTGCCTGTGCCTGTGCCTGTGCCTGTGCCTGTGCCTGTGCCTGTGCCTGTGCCTGTGCCTGTGCCTGTGCCTGTGCCTGTGCCTGTGCCTGTGCCTGTGCCTGTGCCTGTGCCTGTGCCTGTGCCTGTGCCTGTGCCTGTGCCTGTGCCTGTGCCTGTGCCTGTGCCTGTGCCTGTGCCTGTGCCTGTGCCTGTGCCTGTGCCTGTGCCTGTGCCTGTGCCTGTGCCTGTGCCTGTGCCTGTGCCTGTGCCTGTGCCTGTGCCTGTGCCTGTGCCTGTGCCTGTGCCTGTGCCTGTGCCTGTGCCTGTGCCTGTGCCTGTGCCTGTGCCTGTGCCTGTGCCTGTGCCTGTGCCTGTGCCTGTGCCTGTGCCTGTGCCTGTGCCTGTGCCTGTGCCTGTGCCTGTGCCTGTGCCTGTGCCTGTGCCTGTGCCAGTACCTGTGCCTGTACCTGTACCTGTACCTGTACCTGTACCTGTACCTGTGCAGTATGTAGCTAATGTCTACATTTAGTATAGCATGCAGTATAACTGTAACCTAATGCATATTGCTTGGATAAGCGTTAACCTTATTATAAAATGTATATAAGCTAATGTTTTACCAAATTAAATGGTCATTCTACTATCTACAGTTCCGCCTTTCACTCATCTACTCATCTACTCGATACCCATAAATCTTACATTACTTCATGGCGACCCTGTGCGATGATGGAGGAGAGACGGGTTAATTGAAACACGCTATCTGACGATTAAAGTAGAACTATATTATTCATTGGATGGTACATGGCTTATATAGTCTTAACTGTAATTAGGACACGTGTGGTTAGGTGGGGAGGTCTACACGTGTAAGGTGTCTTATGACGACCTGTTACATGAGATGGTTGTTATTGTTGGACATCTGAGACTTTATCCCATATTTGGGATACCTTTCCTTATATGGTACCGACAAGGTGATACCTGATACTTATTATCTAGTTACATTTACCTATACCTACTACATCTCCTTCCTATGGGAAGAAAAAAAAAATATGTGTTTAACATTTTTGTTTTTTCTTTAACAATATAAAATATCTAAGTTATTCAATATATAATTTTGTTCATTCCTATGAATAAGTTTTACTTTTCCATTTTCCAAACATTTCAACATTCGGATTTTAATCTCTTAATACTATCAAATGGACCTGAAAATACACTTGTCACTTTTTCTATTTTCATTTTAACTAATATTTTATCATTAGGCTTATATACTACTTGTCTATTATTATTTTTTCCATAAGCTGTCTTTCTACCATGTTTATTTTCTTTCTTTTTCTTTATTACATGTTGAAAAATATCAAAATTGTAAAAATGTAGTATTATGTTTACAAGAGTAAAAAAAAATAACAAAACATTACGTTTAAAAGAATACCTTTAACGTGTTAATAAAACAATTTAAAATTACTGATGAACAGCTTTTGAAAGCTATGTAGGTATGTATGCATTTAGTTGTTAATTTAATTTCTAAATAACCAAAAATTAATTAGCGGACCAAAGAGAATCTTCTGAACCTAAAGCGCAGCCAGAAACGCAGCCACAACCAGAACCTCAGAACAACTTCGACCAAAAACCACCAAGCGACCAAGAAGACAAGAAGACCAAGAAACCAATCTCGAAATGGCGACCCAAGTGAAAATCTCTATCGAAGGAATCGACGTCACGATATTAGGACCGCCCGAAATTATACGGAGCATCCGAGTGACAGTGTCACCGACGGGACACCGCACCGTCCAGGAAACAGCAAACATACGGATAACGGCTTCCGTACCTCGACCGACACCTCGCCAGCCCCGGGATCAGGAAGCATCCCAGCCGACAGAGACACAGCCACTGCAGCAGCCGACAACGCATCGAGCGCAGCCAGCCCAGGAAACAGGAGCCATCAGATTTACGACCGGACAGGAGACGCCGCTCGTGACAGCACATCGGAATCAACTCCGGAATGCCAGAGCACGCACGCAGGCACGAGTCGAGCCACAACAACTTCGGCCCAGCCAGCCCTGGGAAGACGACAGTTCACCCAGAGGACGAGGAAGACGACACCAGGACTCCAGCAGTCCCCAACAGCCACAAAGCAGAGGGAGAGGATGGCGCAGGTCAGTCACCATCGCACCATTGCGACGGCCATGGAACCAGACCAGACCACACCAAGTTACGGAGCTGTAAGGTTTTCACGATATTTTGTTATTATATTTTGTTCGATTTCTTTTTATGATATTTTTTTTTTATACATTTAATAATTAATCAGCTGTACAGGTTAACGCTCAACTCATCCAAAATTTCATAAAATCATTCATATTTTCATAAATATTTTTTTTTCGATCGTAGTCAGCCCGTGTCACTTAAAATCATAAATCGTTACAATTTGTTCTAATTATAGATTAACAAAGTCACAATTATCGTAAACAAGTTTCGCAATATGTCCGGGTATTGCCGCCTTTCGCAATACCGGCCGCGCGCTCGGAAACGCAACACCCGCGCGCGTCAGCAAATTTTTTAAGTAGGTCGAGCGTCTTCGCCAATTTATAATTAACTTTAAATTTTATTGAATGAAATCCGATACCCACACTTAGTGCGTTCGAGATTGACTTTGAATATTTTGTATTAACAATTACACTTTGACTAGTTATTGAACTGATCATTTAATAGTTTAGTCTAGTGAATTGAAGATTGAATTTATTACTTTCATTATAGGAAATTTTATTGATGAAATTTTAATTTCAAATATTTTTTTTACTCTCTCAGTACTTGGTAAGGTACGGTACAGATTTATGTTAGGAGATGAAGGCACATTTGTATAGTGTGTACTTGCATCGGTTAGATTCACGATCCTTTTTCTCGATCATAGTGTGACCCACCGTCCTCCGTGAGAGTAATTTGGGGACTTTTAGTCTTAATAATTATATATATTGTGTTTCTAAGTACAGGCGACGGACCTGATATGCCATATTGATTAGGTATAAAGTTTGGGCGCTAGTCCTTCTTGTTTGCTCATGGTGTTCTGGACTATCGTGCCCTCCGTGAAAACAGTTGGAGACTTATTAAGTCTTAATGTATTTGCGACACCGACTTACAGGCACATAGTGCATGTAGCCTGATATACATTTGGGTGACCATACCCACTATTTTTGAGGATAGGGTACGCACAGAGGCGTAGCCCACATTGTTGTTTAAAGGGTGACCATGCCCTTGGGTAACCATTCCCATTTATTTCGTGTTGAAGAGCAGAGACTCCAACACTTATAAGGCATTAGATATTTTATAGGGTAAATGTACCGATACCGTAATACCAGTACAATACATGTGATATATACATGAGATTTAATGGTGAATTTTATAAATTTTTTTTATTATTTTGAGAGAGATTAGGTAATTGATAATAATACTAATAATTTTGTTGGAACAGACAGGAATTTTTATAAAAATAATTTAAACTTTAACTAAAAAATATTTCATTTGAAACAGTGACACTGGGATATGACGACAATTTTTTTTTATGGGGTGACCAACTAATTTTTGATAAATCCTTTTAAAGTGTTTAAACTTAGTAATAAGTAGTTTACACAGTGGTCCCCATCGAATTGTAAACAAGTAACATGCATTATTTTTTTTTCTTTTTCTCCAGCACCCCGGGGGTGAAGGTATCTTACGGGGAAGCTGCAGTATGTAGCTAATGTCTACATTTAGTATAGCATGCAGTATAACTGTAACCTAATGCATATTGCTTGGATAAGCGTTAACCTTATTATAAAATGTATATAAGCTAATGTTTTACCAAATTAAATGGTCATTCTACTATCTACAGTTCCGCCTTTCACTCATCTACTCATCTACTCGATACCCATAAATCTTACATTACTTCACCTGTACCTGTACCTGTACCTGTACCTGTACCTGTACCTGTACCTGAACCTGTATCTGTATCTGTACCTGTACCTGTACCTGTACCTGTATCTGTATCTGTATCTGTATCTGTATCTGTATCTGTATCTGTATCTGTATCTGTATCTGTATCTGTATCTGTATCTGTATCTGTATCTGTATCTGTATCTGTATCTGTATCTGTATCTGTATCTGTATCTGTATCTGTATCTGTATCTGTATCTGTATCTGTATCTGTATCTGTATCTGTATCTGTATCTGTATCTGTATCTGTATCTGTATCTGTATCTGTATCTGTATCTGTATCTGTATCTGTATCTGTATCTGTATCTGTATCTGTATCTGTATCTGTATCTGTATCTGTATCTGTATCTGTATCTGTATCTGTATCTGTATCTGTATCTGTATCTGTATCTGTATCTGTATCTGTATCTGTATCTGTATCTGTATCTGTATCTGAATCTGTATCTGAATCTGAATCTGTATCTGTACCTGTACCTGTACCTGTACCTGTACCTGTACCTGTACCTGTACCTGTACCTGTACCTGTACCTGTACCTGTACCTGTACCTGTACCTGTATCTGTATCTGTATCTGTACCTGTACCTGTACCAGTACCTGTACCTGTACCTGTACCTGTATCTGTATCTGTATCTGTATCTGTACCTGTACCTGTACCTGTACCTGTACCTGTACCTGTACCTGTACCTGTACCTGTACCTGTACCTGTACCTGTACCTGTACCTGTACCTGTACCTGTACCTGTACCTGTACCTGTACCTGTACCTGTATCTGTATCTGTATCTGTATCTGTATCTGTATCTGTATCTGTATCTGTATCTGTATCTGTACCTGTATCTGTATCTGTATCTGTATCTGTATCTGTATCTGTATCTGTACCTGTATCTGTATCTGTATCTGTATCTGTATCTGTATCTGTATCTGTATCTGTATCTGTATCTGTATCTTTATCTGTATCTGTATCTGTATCTGTATCTGTATCTGTATCTGTATCTGTATCTGTATCTGTATCTGTATCTGTATCTGTATCTGTATCTGTATCTGTATCTGTATCTGTATCTGTATCTGTATCTGTATCTGTATCTGTATCTGTATCTGTATCTGTATCTGTATCTGTATCTGTATCTGTATCTGTATCTGTATCTGTATCTGTATCTGTATCTGTATCTGTATCTGTATCTGTATCTGTATCTGTATCTGTATCTGTATCTGTATCTGTATCTGTATCTGTATCTGTATCTGTATCTGTATCTGTATCTGAATCTGTATCTGAATCTGAATCTGTATCTGTACCTGTACCTGTACCTGTACCTGTACCTGTACCTGTACCTGTACCTGTACCTGTACCTGTACCTGTACCTGTACCTGTACCTGTACCTGTATCTGTATCTGTATCTGTACCTGTACCTGTACCAGTACCTGTACCTGTACCTGTACCTGTATCTGTATCTGTATCTGTATCTGTACCTGTACCTGTACCTGTACCTGTACCTGTACCTGTACCTGTACCTGTACCTGTACCTGTACCTGTACCTGTACCTGTACCTGTACCTGTACCTGTACCTGTACCTGTACCTGTACCTGTACCTGTATCTGTATCTGTATCTGTATCTGTATCTGTATCTGTATCTGTATCTGTATCTGTATCTGTACCTGTATCTGTATCTGTATCTGTATCTGTATCTGTATCTGTATCTGTACCTGTATCTGTATCTGTATCTGTATCTGTATCTGTATCTGTATCTGTATCTGTTCTGTGCCTGTGCCTGTGCCTGTGTCTGTGCCTGTGCCTGTATCTGTATCTATATCTGTATCTGTATCTGTATCTGTATCTGTACCTGTACCTGTACCTGTATCTGTATCTGTATCTGTATCTGTACCTGTATGTACCTGTACCTGTACCTGTACCTGTACCTGTACCTGTACCTGTACCTGTACCTGTACCTGTACCTGTACCTGTACCTGTACCTGTACCTGTATCTGTATCTGTATCTATATCTGTATCTGTATCTGTATCTGTATCTGTATCTGTACCTGTACCTGTACCTGTATCTGTATCTGTATCTGTATCTGTATCTGTACCTGTTTGTACCTGTACCTGTACCTGTACCTGTACCTGTATCTGTATCTGTATCTGTATCTGTATCTGTATCTGTACCTGTTCCTGTACCTGTACCTGTATCTGTATCTGTATCTGTATCTGTATCTGTATCTGTATCTGTATCTGTATCTGTATCTGTATCTGTATCTTTATCTGTATCTGTATCTGTATCTGTATCTGTATCTGTATCTGTATCTGTATCTGTATCTGTATCTGTATCTGTATCTGTATCTGTATCTGTATCTGTATCTGTATCTGTATCTGTATCTGTATCTGTATCTGTATCTGTATCTGTATCTGTATCTGTTCTGTGCCTGTGCCTGTGCCTGTGTCTGTGCCTGTGCCTGTATCTGTATCTATATCTGTATCTGTATCTGTATCTGTATCTGTACCTGTACCTGTACCTGTATCTGTATCTGTATCTGTACCTGTATGTACCTGTATGTACCTGTACCTGTACCTGTACCTGTTCCTGTACCTGTTCCTGTACCTGTACCTGTACCTGTATCTGTACCTGTATCTGTATCTGTATCTGTATCTGTATCTGTATCTGTATCTGTATCTGTATCTGTATCTGTATCTGTATCTGTATCTGTATCTGTATCTGTATCTGTATCTGTATCTGTATCTGTATCTGTATCTGTATCTGTATCTGCATCTGTATCTGTATCTGTATATGTATCTGTATCTGTATCTGCATCTGTATCTGTATCTGTTATGTATCTGTATCTGTATCTGTATCTGTATCTGTATCTGTATCTGTATCTGTATCTGTATCTGTATCTGTATCTGTATCTGTATCTGTATCTGTATCTGTATCTGTATCTGTATCTGTATCTGTATCTGTATCTGTTCTGTACCTGTACCTGTACCTGTACCTGTACCTGTATCTGTATCTGTATCTGTATCTGTATCTGTATCTGTATCTGTATCTGTATCTGTATCTGTATCTGTACCTGTATGTACCTGTACCTGTGCCTGTGCCTGTGCCTGTGCCTGTGCCTGTGCCTGTGCCTGTGCCTGTGCCTGTGCCTGTGCCTGTGCCTGTGCCTGTGCCTGTGCCTGTGCCTGTGCCTGTGCCTGTGCCTGTGCCTGTGCCTGTGCCTGTGCCTGTGCCTGTGCCTGTGCCTGTGCCTGTGCCTGTGCCTGTGCCTGTGCCTGTGCCTGTGCCTGTGCCTGTGCCTGTGCCTGTGCCTGTGCCTGTGCCTGTGCCTGTGCCTGTGCCTGTGCCTGTGCCTGTGCCTGTGCCTGTGCCTGTGCCTGTGCCTGTGCATGTGCCTGTGCCTGTGCCTGTGCCTGTGCCTGTGCCTGTGCCTGTGCCTGTGCCTGTGCCTGTGCCTGTGCCTGTGCCTGTGCCTGTGCCTGTGCCTGTGCCTGTACCTGTACCTGTACCTGTACCTGTACCTGTACCTGTGCCTGTGCCTGTGCCTGTGCCTGTATCTGTATCTGTATCTGTATCTGTATCTGTACCTGTTCCTGTATCTGTATCTGTATCTGTATCTGTATCTGTATCTGTATCTGTATCTGTATCTGTATCTGTATCTGTATCTGTATCTGTATCTGTATCTGTATCTGTATCTGTATCTGTATCTGTATCTGTATCTGTATCTGTATCTGTATCTGTATCTGTATCTGTATCTGTATCTGTATCTGTATCTGTATCTGTATCTGTATCTGTATCTGTATCTGTATCTGTATCTGTATCTGTATCTGTACCTGTACCTGTACCTGTACCTGTACCTGTACCTGTACATGTACCTGTACCTGTACCTGTACCTGTACCTGTACCTGTACCTGTACCTGTACCTGTACCTGTACCTGTACCTGTATCTGTATCTGTATCTGTATCTGTATCTGCATCTGTATCTGTATCTGTTATGTATCTGTATCTGTATCTGTATCTGTATCTGTATCTGTATCTGTATCTGTATCTGTATCTGTATCTGTATCTGTATCTGTATCTGTATCTGTACCTGTACCTGTACCTGTACCTGTACCTGTACCTGTACCTGTACCTGTACCTGTACCTGTACCTGTACCTGTACCTGTACCTGTACCTGTACCTGTACCTGTACCTGTACCTGTACCTGTACCTGTACCTGTACCTGTACCTGTACCATTATCTGTATCTGTATCTGTATCTGTATCTGTATCTGTATCTGTATCTGTATCTGTATCTGTATCTGTATCTGTATCTGTATCTGTATCTGTATCTGTATCTGTATCTGTATCTGTATCTGTATCTGTATCTGTATCTGTATCTGTATCTGTATCTGTATCTGTATCTGTATCTGTATCTGTATCTGTATCTGTATCTGTATCTGTATCTGTATCTGTATCTGTTTCTGTATCTGTATCTGTATCTGTATCTGTATCTGTATCTGTATCTGTATCTGTATCTGTATCTGTATCTGTATCTGTATCTGTATCTGTATCTGTATCTGTATCTGTATCTGTATCTGTATCTGTATCTGTATCTGTATCTGTATCTGTATCTGTATCTGTATCTGTATCTGTATCTGTACCTGTACCTGTACCTGTACCTGTACCTGTACCTGTACCTGTACCTGTACCTGTACCTGTACCTGTACCTGTACCTGTACCTGTACCTGTACCTGTACCTGTACCTGTACCTGTACCTGTACCTGTACCTGTACCTGTACCTGTACCTGTACCTGTACCTGTACCTGTACCTGTACCTGTACCTGTACCTGTACCTGTACCTGTACCTGTACCTGTACCTGTACCTGTACCATTATCTGTATCTGTATCTGTATCTGTATCTGTATCTGTATCTGTATCTGTATCTGTATCTGTATCTGTATCTGTATCTGTATCTGTATCTGTATCTGTATCTGTATCTGTATCTGTATCTGTATCTGTATCTGTATCTGTATCTGTATCTGTATCTGTATCTGTATCTGTATCTGTATCTGTATCTGTATCTGTATCTGTATCTGTATCTGTATCTGTATCTGTATCTGTATCTGTATCTGTATCTGTATCTGTATCTGTATCTGTATCTGTATCTGTATCTGTATCTGTATCTGTATCTGTATCTGTATCTGTATCTGTATCTGTATCTGTATCTGTATCTGTATCTGTATCTGTATCTGTATCTGTATCTGTATCTGTATCTGTATCTATATCTGTATCTGTATCTGTATCTGTATCTGTATCTGTACCTGTACCTGTACCTGTATCTGTATCTGTATCTGTATCTGTATCTGTACCTGTATGTACCTGTGCCTGTGCCTGTGCCTGTGCCTGTGCCTGTGCCTGTGCCTGTGCCTGTACCTGTACCTGTATCTGTATCTGTATCTGTATCTGTATCTGTATCTGTGTCTGTATCTGTACCTGTACATGTACCTGTACCTGTATCTGTATCTGTATCTGTATCTGTATCTGTATCTGTATCTGTATCTGTATCTGTATCTGTATCTGTATCTGTATCTGTATCTGTATCTGTATCTGTATCTGTATCTGTATCTGTATCTGTATCTGTATCTGTATCTGTATCTGTATCTGTATCTGTATCTGTATCTGTATCTGTATCTGTATCTGTATCTGTATCTGTATCTGTATCTGTATCTGTATCTGTATCTGTATCTATATCTGTACCTGTATCTGTATCTTTATCTGTATCTGTATCTGTATCTGTATCTGTATCTGTATCTGTATCTGTATCTGTATCTGTATCTGTATCTGTATCTGTATCTGTATCTGTATCTGTATCTGTATCTGTATCTGTATCTGTATCTGTATCTGTATCTGTATCTGTATCTGTATCTGTACCTGTACCTGTACCTGAACCTGTACCTGTACCTGTACCTGTACCTGTATCTGTATCTGTATCTGTATCTGTATCTGTATCTGTATCTGTATCTGTATCTGTATCTGTATCTGTATCTGTTTCTGTATCTATATCTGTATCTGTATCTGTATCTGTATCTGTATCTGTATCTGTATCTGTATCTGTATCTGTATCTGTATCTGTATCTGCATCTGTATCTGTATCTGTATCTGTTATGTATCTGTATCTGTATCTGTATCTGTATCTGTATCTGTATCTGTATCTGTATCTGTATCTGTATCTGTATCTGTATCTGTATCTGTATCTGTATCTGTATCTGTATCTGTATCTGTATCTGTATCTATATCTGTATCTGTATCTGTATCTGTATCTGTATCTGTACCTGTATGTACCTGTACCTGTACCTGTATCTGTATCTGTATCTGTATCTGTATCTGTATCTGTATCTGTATCTGTATCTGTTCGGTCCCAACCGACATTACTTTGCATAAAACTGAACGCACCCGAGCTGTCACTTTTGACACTAAGATCTTAGAGGTCGTTCTGTCACTTGAATTTTAACTTGCAGTTGTGCACATGTGATTTTGAGAGATTTGGAATTTGAAGCGTTTTGGAAAGACACATGTGTGTCCGCTTATTTTGCGTATATTTGTTGAACTCGAGTGATTTGTTCGGCCTAAGGCCCCTCGATAATATTGGACGTGAAAATTGTGGTTTTGACGGAGCTGGCGATACGGTAGCCGCGAGGATTCTTCGGCGCCCAGCAAACACATTCACACACACCATAACACACCCTACACTTACTCACCTTTGCTGGAATTGGGCTAGATCGGCTCCATTGGGAAGGTTAGTGCTTTAGATATAAGTTAGAATTAAGTTTAAGAGGCGCGTAATCGCGACCCGTTTTTGTACTCGCCCGGGAATTTACGTTTTGCTGGTTACACAGGTTGATGGGCCCCCTGTTACCCGTAGTCCAGGGCGGGAACAAAACATTTTTGGTAGCATAGAGCGTGGTTGTTTTGATTTGATCCACTTTTGATAAAATTTGGGTAAATTTTTTTGGTTAGAATTCACATGTTTTGAGGTTAAAGTTTTGACAAAAAGTGGTTAAATTTACATGTTTTTGATTTGAATAAGGTCAATTTGCTTATTATCAACAACACGAGAGTTGTTTTATGTAGATAATACTAGTTTAGTGCTCAAATTTAGGAAAGTTTCAACTTGTTATAAATTTGGGGGTTGGTAGACATTTTCTTTGTATGATTATAAGAAAGTAAATTATTAGAATAAACTCAACTCATTATAGTTTTATAGTGTTTTTGGAGTTAAAACAAGTATCATATTTTGTTGATATTGCATGTCAAGTTGAAACATTGAATTATTTGGAAATATTATTAGGAGCACTTTAGAAATTGACCTTTGGACTTTGATATTAAATGTTATAATTTGTTGGCATTTTTATAATTGGTAAACCGCCAGTGTGACTATATTGAATTAATATTGTTATTGGGTAAGAAATTCTACATAATTAATTTTAATTAATTAATTTATTGATTTGTTTGAGAATTTCACTTTGTGTTTTGTTTGAATTCAATATGGCAGCGGTATTTAAGACAGCAATTCGCGCGGAGTTACGTTGGTTTACTTCTGGGGCTGCTCTGGTGGACAGAGAAGACCGAACTGACGCATTGTTAGACAGGTTCGAACAGATTAGGGACCGCGTTGATAGGGCGCGACATAGCTTTGAAAGCTATCTCGGTAAAATTGAAGGCTCTGGGCCCGAGATGGCACAGCATGTTCTACGCGAGGCAGCTGAAGTGGAACGAGATTATGACCAATGCATTGAGCTGGCAGATAAAATCGTTCAGCGTGCAAAGGAGATATTGAGAATTCGGACCACCGGGGTCCGGAATGAGGGAAATTCTGCAATTAGACCCACTCCAGAATTGGCAGCACGACTTCCTGCGATAAGCATCCCACCGTTTGACGGAAACCTGGACCAATGGACCAGTTTTATTGACCTGTTCGATAGTTTGGTACACGCCCGAAAGGACCTAACGGACTCTTTGAAATTGGCGCAGCTGATGACAGCTTTGAAAGGTGAACCACGTGACCTGGTAGCACACTTGTCGTTCACTGATGAAAATTATGAAACCGCGCGCACACTGTTAAGAAACAGATACGAGAATGTGCGAAGGCTTGCGGATGCCATGATGGCAAAAATTTGGAATATTCCCCGGATCGCCCAGGTATCAGACATCAGAATAAAAATGCTGAATCCTGTTTTGACAGCGACCAAAGCTTTGGGGAAACTTGGCTTGCCTGTGGACCAATGGTCCTATATGTTACTGAGTTTTTTGTTGAACCGGCTACCTGCTGATGTCCGGGCGAGATTTGAGAACCAGTATGGAGGAGACACCGCCCAGCACTTACCGGCCTTTAGTGACATAGTGGCATTTTTGGAAACGGAGTGTCGCCGTGCTGATACTTCGAGTTTACCTTCAACCTCGAGACCAGCTGTGCCCTCAGGGGGCCAGATGGGAATTGTCGCTCAAAGGGGAAACTGGGGAAAATTGATACCTCGACCAGCGAGGCCCAGTCAATACAATGTTGGCACGGTGGAACCTGACCCCTGCTTGTACTGCAAGAAACCAGGCCATCGGGTGCCTGTCTGTTCGACGTTTCTTGCCCAGAGGGTCGAGGGTCGCCGGAACATCGCAAAGCAAAGGAAGTGGTGTTTCGTGTGTTTGGACCCACATTTTGTTCGGGACTGTGCCCAACCCCAGGAGTGCCGGTCATGTGGTGGGAAGCACCACCACATTTTGTGCATGAACCGCAACGGGACCTCCAAGCCTCCCGCTGCCCAGGGTTCACGCAGCACCCCTGTCCGGAGTCGGCACCCGGCCGACCAGGGGTATTTGGAAGATGGGGAAGGCGGGGAGAATTCGACCCCCCCGCATTCACAGAATTATGCTGCGGTCGCGCGCTCACCCGCGCCCTCACGGCGGGCTCCCACGGGCGGGTGGCCGCGCCCACCCCCTCCTCGGTCGGCGCCACGGATGTCGCCGCCGCTGGCCGAGCGACCGCGCCTGGAATCGCGACCTCCCGCGTTCGCAGGCCGGAGACGAGGGTACCGGGCGCCGCAGATGGCGCAACCAGCGCGACGCGCGTACCAGCCTGACTGGGATCCGCTCGACCGGTTCGAGCGGCCCTCCCACGCGGAGCAGGACGCCACGCGGTATCCCTGCTAGGGGTACGCCGCCCATGCATCGACCACCGCCACACCCCTCGAGACCGTGTTGTTGCCCACGGCCTCGGTTTGTGTGTGGGGTCCTGGCGGAGGATCAGTTCGTGTGCGCGCCCTACTGGATACGGGCGCACAGGGCTGTATTGTATCCAAACGGTTGATGCAACGGATGGGCTCGGTCTTGAGACCTCACCCGGACGGTGTCCGGGGGGTCGGCAACACATCAGTGTCAAACCTGGTAGGACAGGTCACGTTCACCTTTGGCCCGAGTCCCACCTCCCATGCGAGGATTACAGCTCCCGCATTGGTTTTGGAGGAGGTGGTGGGGGGGCACCCCCCGGTCAAGCTGCCACCAGAGATCCGGAACTTGACAGTTGGTTTGAATTTGGCGGATGCTGGCTTTGACACCCCTGGTCCGGTTGACGTGCTGCTGGGTGCAGACGTCCTAGGGGGCATATTGCTGACCGGCAAACGGATACTACAGCCTGGTGGACTTGTGGCATGGGACACCAAGTTCGGATATGCTGTAATGGGTCCAGTATTAGCAGTTTCCACGCCTCCTGCCGAGGAGAGCTGTTTGGTTGGAACTGCTCTCTCAGACGCGGTGCAACGCTTCTGGGAAATTGAAGAACCGCCTACCGCGCCGCGGATGAGTCCTGAGCAAGAGGAGTGCGAATTGTTTTACCAGAACAACACTGGCCGCCTCCGCTCTGGTCGGTTCATAACTCGACTCCCCCTACTTACTCATCGACCACCCCTTGGGGCCTCTCGCGCGTTGGCTGAGAAGCGGCTGGTTTCGATGGAGCGCCGTATGAAGAGGGATGCGCTCTTCCGGCAGAAGTATGTGGACTTCATGAGGGAGTACGAGCAGTTGGGACACATGACGGTGTCACGCATGGATTGGAGTACGGTGGAGCATTATTTTCTTCCCCACCATGCGGTATTGAAGTCACCGGTGTCCAAGATTCGAGTAGTATTTGATGGCTCTGCCGCCACCTCGACTGGAGTGTCCTTGAACCAATGTTTGCATGCAGGTCCTAAGCTGCACAAGGACATAACCGATATTCTCACTAATTTCAGGAAGCATCAGGTTGTGTTTGTGACCGACATCCGGATGATGTTTCGGCAGATCGTCATCCACCCTGATGACCGTCGGTATCAGCTGATCTTGTGGCGTGAGAGCCCAGATGAACCGATGTTGGTCTATGAACTGAATACGGTTACGTACGGTCTGAAGAGTAGCCCGTACATTTCTATTCGTACATTGTTGGAATTGGCGAACAGAGAGAGACTGAGGTTCCCTCGAGCGTCCGCCATTTTGGAGAAGGACTTGTTTGTGGACGACGTGTGCACCGGGGCCAATAGCGTCGAAGAAGCATTGGTCATCCGCGATGAATTGATTGCACTCTTGCGGACTGGTGGCTATGAGTTGCGGAAATGGTTGTCCAACTCACCAGAGGTTTTGGCCGGACTCCCAGATGACCACCAGCAGGATCCACACCTCTTCGAGAATGTTGATAATCCGCACATGTTGTCGGTTCTTGGCGTTCAGTATCGACCAGTCCAAGATGTGTTTACCTATCGGGTGGAATTGGATACCCCGAAGGTCTGGACAAAGCGGCTTGTTTAACATAGGCATTTTGTTTAGGGTTCTTATGATCCGCTAGATGGCGGTGTTACATCGCTGAATCACGCTATCGTTGTAAAACAGAATATATATAAGGTCTGTCAATCTATTGATTAAACGAGTATAAGTTAAAGTGACAGTGCAGTTTCAATACAAAAGGTAACAAGTGACAAGTGTAGTGAGTGTGAACATTGGTCCTTCGAGCATTGGATAATCGTGAGTACAGTGACATTGGAAAAAAAGTGAAGTGTCAAACACATAGAGTTTATACGCGGTTTGTGAAGTGTCAAAGACTTAGTAATTTTCGCGGTTTGTTTACTTGTCAAAGACTTAGAGAAATTCCGTTGAAAATTAACTTAGAAGAATTTCATTCGATTCTTGGACTTAGAATAATTTGCGTAAAAAAGACTTAGAAAATTTGTGTTGTTTTGGACTTAGAATATTTTCATACAAAAAAGACTTTGAAATTTACTATTCGGAAATGAACTTATAGATACAATAATATGTCGAATATTACGTCACAAGAAGAGCTTTTTAGTCAAATTAAAAGACTTATCACTAATCACAAGAAGACTTCGACATCAAGATACACGGAAAGTTATTTGAATACACGAATACAATCTCTTGAGGAGTACTGGTCGCAATTCCTTTCTGAACACCGAGAAATATTGAAAACCACAACCACAACTGATGACAGGAAGGAACTGAAGGAACTCTACAACAATGTTGAAGATCTTTACATGGATTTTAAGACTAGTTTATTGGAGCAGTTAGAACATATCCAAAAACCAAATGTTGCCGCACCCGCACCTCAAATAATCACGCAAAGCAAACTACCACCGATTAATATTCCCTCATTCTCTGGTGATTATCTACAATGGATGCACTTCAAAGATTTGTTTCTATCACTGATCCATAATGAGACGGGATTGAGCGATATACAGAAGCACCATTATTTGAGATCGAGTTTGAAAGGTGAAGCGGAACAACTAGTTCGTCACTTCGAGATTACTGCTGCCAATTATAGTAAAGCTTGGAATGCTTTAGTCAGTCGATACAGTAATGACAGAGTCATAGCAAACACCATTTTGAATCGTCTACTCACGCAGAAGAAACTCACATACGAATGCCCCAAAGGAATCAAGGATCTTCTTGATACTACCAACCAATGTCTCAGCAGTCTCACAAGTTTAAAAATAGTAACGACTACTTGGGATCCTATTATCGTGCACACAGTAGTATCGAAGTTAGATTATGACACGCACAAAGCTTGGGAGCAATCACTCGGATCTTCTATTGAGTTACCCACTTATAAGAGCCTCACGTCATTTTTAGAAGGACGATTCAGAGCTATGGAGATGCTATCTACACAAAAGAGAGAGAGAAGAGATCTCACATACCAACCACAAGTAACTGCACCTAATATTAAAAATGTGAAATCATTCACTACTGAAGTTGATACGGAATGCACCTACTGTAAAAAACACCACTATATCTGTCACTGCACTGAGTTCGCACAACTAGATATTGAACAACGCAAAGAGTTTGTGAAGAACAATAACTTATGCTTCAACTGCCTTGTCAAAGGACACTCGATTCGGAACTGCAGACAAACCACATCGTGTAAGACCTGCAATCGGAAACATCACACGCTTCTACACTATGAAAGCATAACAGCGAAGCCACTTATCGCAGAAAACGCACCCACAGAACCTGATGACACACAAAATACGCAACTCACAAGTCTGAAGGTTTCGATAAGTGACAACCAAGTTATTCTGGCTACAGCTATGATTGGTGTGATGGATTGCACTGGTTCTCTTGTGTACCTAAGAGCCCTGGTTGATCAAGGTTCACAAGCGACCTTCATTACGGAGTCAGCAGTTCAGTTGCTACGACTGAAGAAGACATCTCAGTCAGTTAATGTTACAGGCATCGGGAGTCGCTCTGTACAAGCACGACACGTCGTTAACTTAGATATCTATTCACCGATTGACACTCACCACGTAATGCAAGTTAACGCTCACGTACTTTCAAAGGTGACACCATCGTTACCCACCAAAGAGTTTGACATCACACAATGGCCTGCCTTGTCACAACTAAAGTTAGCCGATCCTCACATGCACCGTCCAGGACCCATAGACGTCCTGCTGGGGGCCGATGTCTACGCATGTATTTTACTGCAAGGAATGCACAAATTTGACACTCTTCTGGCACAAAATTCCAGATTGGGATGGTTAGTGACTGGAGCTACTAATCCATCGAGTGATCTACCACCTCACAATGTTAGAGTACACCACGCACATATAGAGGTAGATCAGCTCTTGCGCAAATTCTGGGAGACGGAAGAGTACACACCACATGAGAAACCGATGACGCTTCTTGATAAGCAATGTGAAGAGCACTATAAAGAAACCCACTATAGACAAGAAGATGGTCGTTACGTCGTACGATTACCCTTCAAAGATGGACACGAGGAGAAGTTGGGTGATTCACGACCCATCGCACTACAGAGACTTAAGCACATGGAAAGAAGATTCGCACACAAACCAGAATTTCAAAAGGATTATGCAAACTTCATTGATCAGTATCAGGAGTTTGATCACATGGAAGATGTAGACCCACAACATAAGCCAACTCACAAAGTATACTATCTTCCACATCACGCGGTTATTCGAGAAGCTAGCACTACGACTAAATTACGAGTAGTCTTTGATGGAACTGCACGCCCGTCAGATGGCTCCTCACTCAATGATGAATTGCTTGTTGGTCCACCACTGTTGCAAGATCTGCGTGATCTTATTACTCGATGGCGTACACATAAGATATGTTTACTCGCTGACGTGAAACAGATGTATCGCCAAATACTCATCGCCAAGGAAGACGTCGATTATCAGCGTATACTGTGGCGTTCTTCACCTCAAGATAACATCGTTGAGAAACGTTTATTGACTGTCACGTACGGTACTTCTTGCGCGCCATTCCTCGCCATTCGCACACTGAAGCAACTTGCACAAGATGAGAAAAACGACTTTCCAGAACTAGTTAACATCGTGAGTAATGACTTCTACATGGATGATTTGCTCACAGGTGCGAATGACGACGAAGAGGCTATGAAATTGCAACAACGTGTAACACAAATTATGGCTAAAGGTAAGTTTGAGATGCACAAATGGGCAACCAACAGTCCTGACGTTTTTAAGAACATTCCTATCGCGGAAAGAGCACAAAAGGAAACGGTTGACATCATACTTGATAACACTATCAAAGCTTTAGGAATCAGATGGAACTCACATCGTGATGTCTTCGAACTTAAGTTGGAAATTTCGAAACCCACCGAACCTTTCACTAAAACGTCAGTACTGTCGGATATTGCTAGAGCGTTTGACCCTTTGGGTTTTTTAGGACCTGTAATTATTACTGCAAAGATATTTTTACAAAAACTATGGTTGAGTGGTGTGAATTGGACTGATGAACTTCCTCAAGAGCTTGCCTCAGAGTGGTCAAGTTATAGAGATCAGCTCTATCACATGCCAACTTTATATCTAGAGCGCTGGGTTCATACACAATTTAATGTTAATGAAAAAGTGGAACTTCATGGGTTCAGTGACGCCTCTAGTTTAGCTTATGCTGCCGTGGTCTATTTACGAGTTATCACGCCCCACGGAATCCACGTATCTCTTATTATAGCAAAGACTAAAGTTGCGCCAGTTAAGCAGGTGTGCGTGCCACGTTTGGAACTGTGTGGCGCCGTGCTACTCTCAAAACTGCTAAAGGATGTTAAGGATAGCCTTCAACTTCCTGAAGAGTCTGTCTTTGCGTGGACAGATTCAATGATTGTTCTAGCTTGGCTTCGTAGAAGTCCAAACGCCTGGAAAACTTATGTAGCTAATCGTGTTACTGAAATAGTAAATAATGTAAGTAGTGGCCGGTGGCACCACATCAAGTCAGCAGACAATCCAGCGGACGTGGCGTCTCGTGGCATCCGTCCCGATTTAATGAAAGACTGCGAATTGTGGTGGTGCGGACCATCTATGCTTCACGAATCTAATGAATTTGGACTGTCGCTCACTCTCACTCGACATACCAGCTACACATTTAGAAGCCAAAGATAATTCACATAATAACAATACTAAGCTAGCAGCGTTTCAAACTGGTATATCAAACGAGAGCGACGAGAGATTTACTTACTTGTCTAGATATTCTAGCCTCACAAAATTAGTTCGCGTTACAGCTTACATGATGCGATTTGTAAGGCTGTGTAAAGCTCACATTGATGCTAGGAAAAATCAGTTAGATCCCACGACTTTACCTCAGCATTTAACAGTTTGCGAGTTAAGATATGCAACAAACATTTGTATCCGACTTTCACAAGGATTTTGGTTTCAAGAGGAATCGCAAATGCTGAGAAAAGGTCAAAAGCTTCCAAAGTCTAGTGAACTAGTACCACTTACTCCGTTTATAGATGAAAAGAAAATTATACGAGTTACTGGACGCATACGCAATGCCAATGTACACTTCAATACTCAGTCGCCGGTAGTATTAGTGGCAAAGTGTCCCTTAGCTGTCTTGATTGTTAAAGATGCTCACATTCATTGTCTTCACGGTGGTCCTCAGCTGACTTTGAATGGAATTCGTTGTAAATATTGGATAATTGGTGTTAAGAACTTGGTCAGAAAAACAGTTCATCAATGTATTCCTTGTTTCAAACAAACTGCAGCACCGATTAATCAATTGATGGGTCAGTTACCACCATGTCGAGTCACACCTGACAAGCCTTTTCGTAAATGCGGAGTGGACTTTGCGGGTCCAGTAATACTCAAGTTGTATCCTGGCCGATGCAAACGCACATGCAAAGCGTATATTGCCTTGTTCGTATGCACCGTGACTAAGGCAATTCACTTAGAACTTGTTAGTGACCTGTCCACAGCTGCATTTATTGCTGCCTTTCGGCGCTTTACTTCTAGGCGCGGTCATTGTAGCGACATGTGGAGTGACTGTGGTACGAACTTTGTTGGTGCCTCGAAAGAACTAGATGTCATGTTTAAAAATAGAAAGTCTGAAGTAGTTGGAGAAATATCTGAAATTCTTGCTAATGATCAGACAACGTGGCATTTTATTCCCCCAGGATCTCCTCACTTTGGAGGATTATGGGAAGCAGGAGTAAAGTCTGTTAAGGCTCATCTCAAACGTGTAATCGGACAAACTCTTCTCACGTTTGAAGAGTACACTACACTGTTGACTCAGGTGGAGTCGTGTGTAAATTCGCGACCACTAACTGCAATCAGTAGTTCAATTGATGATGCTCCTCCAATTACGCCTGGACATTTTCTTATGGGAGAAGCTCCTATCACTATTCCGGAAGAAAGTCTCGTTACTGTACCCGAATCTCGCTTAAATCGGTGGCAATTATTACAAAAAATGTTGCAATCACTTTGGGTTCGCTGGAGCTCTGAGTATTTAACAATACTACAGAATCGGTATAAATGGTCTAGTCAGAATTCAGACCCTGAAATTGGGACAGTGGTTCTGGTTAAGGATGAAAGACTCCCTCCCGGAAAGTGGTTGTTAGGTCGCATAATAGATAAGCATCCAGGTAGAGATGGTTTGACGAGGGTTGTAACTGTAAAGTGCAAGAACAGCACCCTTCGCAGACCTATTGCTAGAATTTGCCCTCTACCTATTGATTCTTAGGTATGTTCTGCTGATGGTATTCGTTTTTCTTGTTTGCAGTTTATACCCTATTAGTTAATTTACGAAGCGTTGAGATGTTTGACACAATGATTTCAAATTGGCTTTAAACCGGTATCCCACTTGTAGTTTTGTTTAGTATTTCTGGTTTTAGCTGTTTGTAAAGGACAAGTCGTCCTTGGGGGCCGGTAATGTTTAACATAGGCATTTTGTTTAGGGTTCTTATGATCCGCTAGATGGCGGTGTTACATCGCTGAATCACGCTATCGTTGTAAAACAGAATATATATAAGGTCTGTCAATCTATTGATTAAACGAGTATAAGTTAAAGTGACAGTGCAGTTTCAATACAAAAGGTAACAAGTGACAAGTGTAGTGAGTGTGAACATTGTTCTGTCTACGGTGGCCAGGACTTACGATCCAAATGGATGGATCTCGCCCGTCATCTTCAAGGCCAAAGCGTTTATGCAGCGCCTGTGGGCAGCCCCGATGGGTTGGGATGATGCGCTTTCCGGAGATTTGCTGAGCGATTGGGAAACCTACTTTTCTACGCTCCCGGAGATAAACCAGGTCGAACTGCCGCGTAAGTTGCTTCCCGCAGGGAAATACAGAGCAACACTTCATGGGTTTTGCGACGCCTCCGAGCGAGGATATGCGGCTGCCGTGTATTTGCGAACGGTCAGCTCCGCCGGAGCGGTCGACGTGCACTTGGTAATGGGAAAGAGCAAGGTGGCCCCGCTTCGGACTCGTTTGACGATCCCGAAGCTGGAATTGTCGGGTGCAGCTCTTCTTGTGCGATTGTTGAATCATGTAGCCTCGACCTTGAAGGACACCGTGAACCTTGAGGAGAGTGCCTATGCATGGACTGACAGCCAAATTGTCTTGTGTTGGCTGAAGTCGTCGGTCCACACATTGGAGGTTTTTGTGGCCAACCGTGTCTCGCAGATACAGAACTCTGAGACTGCTTTGGTTTGGAGACACGTGCCAGGTGAATTGAACCCATCGGACGTGGCGTCTAGGGGTTGCAACGCCATGGAGCTTGTTGCCCACCCACTGTGGTGGAAGCCAGAATGGCTATTGGAGATGGAGTCACGCTGGCGGCCTGCCAGTTGTGTCATTGGAACCCCATCGTCGGGATTGAAGATCCACCTTGTCGAGACCGCTCCAGGGACGGACCCTGCTTGGTTGCTAGCGCGATATAGTTCTCTCGACAAGCTGGTTGGAGTGACCGCCTGGGTCAGGCGATTTATTCACAATTGTCGCCACCCTGACAATCGGCTACACACCAGTGTTCTCGCTTTTGAAGAGCGGAAAGCAGCCCTACATCACTGGATTCGGGTTGTGCAGGAGGAACACTTGAGGGACGTATTGGAAACCCTGCGGAAGGGTCGCCCCAAACTTAGACGAGCGATAGCGCGTCTCAACCCGTTCATTGACGAGTCTGGAATACTCCGGGTTGGAGGACGGCTTCGCAATGCTAACTTGCCTTATTCGGCGCGCCACACCATACTGTTGCCTAAGAAAGGGCACTTGGTGGAATTGTTGGTGAATGATCGCCACCTTAAGAATTCTCATGCTAGCTGCAATGCGCTCCTGGGCATTCTGCAGCGAGAATTTTGGATACTGAACAGCAGACGCGTTGTGCGGAGCATCGTGTTCCGGTGCTTGCCTTGCTATAGGCTCAAGGCAGCCACGATGCAGCCTCAGATGGGTGATTTGCCCCCTGACAGGGTCACCCCGGCTAGGCCGTTTGAGAGGGTAGGGACGGATTTTGCCGGCCCTTTCTTGGTTAAAACGTCGCGACTCCGAAATGCGAAGAGTGTAAAAGCGTATTTGTGCGTTTTCGTCTGCCTGTCCACCAAAGCCGCTCATCTTGAATTAGTTGCTGATCTTTCGACGGAGGCCTTTATTGCGGCCCTAGATAGGTTTGTAGCCCGTAGGGGACTCCCGTCTCTGATCCGGTCAGATTGCGGAACCAATTATAAAGGTGCCGACCGTTATTTACAAGATGTTGTGAAATTTTTGTTTGAAAATAGAATTGACATTGGTACAAACCTCTCCCGTCGGGGTGTCACCTGGACGTTTGACCCTCCGGGATGCCCCCATTGGGGAGGTATTTTCGAAGCTCTTGTAAAGCAAGCTAAGACTCACATGTATAGAGTCATAGGTCAAACTATTTTGACTTTTGAAGAGCTGGCGACGTTGTTTTGTAGAATTGAGGCAGTCCTCAATTCCCGTCCGTTGTGCCCGCTCAGCTCCGATCCAAATGACCTGGAAACGTTGACTCCAGGCCATTTCTTGATTGGTCAGCCACTTGTAGCCCTGCCGGAGCACCCCCTCAGGGAAGTACATTCCAATCGTTTGTCGCGCTATCAAATGCTGCAACAAATGGCTCAGAATTTTTGGACCAGATGGTCATTAGAGTATTTGCATGTTTTGCAGCAGCGCCTCAAGTGGACTGACAAAACCAATCCCCCCAGTGTTGGAGACCTCGTGTTGGTTAAGGATTCCAACCTACCGCCACTGCGTTGGCGCCGGGGGCGAATTGTTAACTTGTATCCCGGCAAGGACGGGACCCCTCGGTTTGCTGAGGTCATGGTGGGGGATTCGGTTCTCAAGCGAGCGGTAGCAACGCTATCGCGCCTTCCTCTTGTATAGCGGACCAGCTTAGAGCTGTTCCGAGGCGGGTGATTGTTCGGTCCCAACCGACATTACTTTGCATAAAACTGAACGCACCCGAGCTGTCACTTTTGACACTAAGATCTTAGAGGTCGTTCTGTCACTTGAATTTTAACTTGCAGTTGTGCACATGTGATTTTGAGAGATTTGGAATTTGAAGCGTTTTGGAAAGACACATGTGTGTCCGCTTATTTTGCGTATATTTGTTGAACTCGAGTGATTTGTTCGGCCTAAGGCCCCTCGATAATATTGGACGTGAAAATTGTGGTTTTGACGGAGCTGGCGATACGGTAGCCGCGAGGATTCTTCGGCGCCCAGCAAACACATTCACACACACCATAACACACCCTACACTTACTCACCTTTGCTGGAATTGGGCTAGATCGGCTCCATTGGGAAGGTTAGTGCTTTAGATATAAGTTAGAATTAAGTTTAAGAGGCGCGTAATCGCGACCCGTTTTTGTACTCGCCCGGGAATTTACGTTTTGCTGGTTACACAGGTTGATGGGCCCCCTGTTACCCGTAGTCCAGGGCGGGAACAAAACAGTATCTGTATCTGTACCTGTACATGTACCTGTACCTGTATCTGTATATGTATCTGTATCTGTATCTGTATCTGTATCTGTATCTGTATCTGTATCTGTATCTGTATCTGTACCTGTACATGTACCTGTACCTGTATCTGTATCTGTATCTGTATCTGTATCTGTATCTGTACCTGTACCTGTATCTGTATCTGTATCTGTATCTGTACCTGTATCTGTATCTGTATCTGTATCTGTATCTGTATCTGTATCTGTACCTTTTCCTGTACCTGTACCTGGACCTGGACCTGTACCTGTACCTGTACCTGTACCTGTACCTGTACCTGTACCTGTACCTGTACCTGTACCTGTACCTGTATCTGTATCTGTATCTGTATCTGTATCTGTATCTGTATCTGTGTCTGTATCTGTACCTGTACATGTACCTGTAACTGTATCTGTATCTGTATCTGTATCTGTATCTGTATCTGTATCTGTATCTGTATCAGTATCTGTATCTGTATCTGTATCTGTATCTGTATCTGTACCTGTACCTGTACCTGTATCTGTATCTGTATCTGTATCTGTATCTGTATCTGTATCTGTATCTGTACCTGTACCTGGACCTGGACCTGTACCTGTACCTGTACCTGTACCTGTACCTGTACCTGTACCTGTACCTGTACCTGTACCTGTACCTGTACCTGTATCTGTATCTGTATCTGTATCTGTATCTGTATCTGTATCTGAATCTGTACCTGTACCTGTACCTGTACCTGTACCTGTATCTGTATCTGTATCTGTATCTGTATCTGTATCTGTATCTGTATCTGTATCTGTATCTGTATCTGTATCTGTATCTGTATCTGTATCTGTATCTGTATCTGCATCTGTATCTGTATCTGTTATGTATCTGTATCTGTATCTGTATCTGTATCTGTATCTGTATCTGTATCTGTATCTGTATCTGTATCTGTATCTGTATCTGTATCTGTATCTGTATCTGTATCTGTTCTGTACCTGTACCTGTGCCTGTACCTGTGCCTGTGCCTGTGCCTGTGCCTGTGCCTGTGCCTGTGCCTGTGCCTGTGCCTGTGCCTGTGCCTGTGCCTGTGCCTGTGCCTGTGCCTGTGCCTGTGCCTGTGCCTGTGCCTGTGCCTGTGCCTGTGCCTGTGCCTGTGCCTGTGCCTGTGCCTGTGCCTGTGCCTGTGCCTGTGCCTGTGCCTGTGCCTGTGCCTGTGCCTGTGCCTGTGCCTGTGCCTGTGCCTGTGCCTGTGCCTGTGCCTGTGCCTGTGCCTGTGCCTGTGCCTGTGCCTGTGCCTGTGCCTGTGCCTGTGCCTGTGCCTGTGCCTGTGCCTGTGCCTGTGCCTGTGCCTGTGCCTGTGCCTGTGCCTGTGCCTGTGCCTGTGCCTGTGCCTGTGCCTGTGCCTGTGCCTGTGCCTGTGCCTGTGCCTGTGCCTGTGCCTGTGCCTGTGCCTGTGCCTGTGCCTGTGCCTGTGCCTGTGCCTGTGCCTGTGCCTGTGCCTGTGCCTGTGCCTGTGCCTGTGCCTGTGCCTGTGCCTGTGCCTGTGCCTGTGCCTGTGCCTGTGCCTGTGCCTGTGCCTGTGCCTGTGCCTGTGCCTGTGCCTGAGCCTGTGCCTGTGCCTGTGCCTGTGCCTGTGCCTGTGCCTGTGCCTGTGCCTGTGCCTGTGCCTGTGCCTGTGCCTGTGCCTGTGCCTGTGCCTGTGCCTGTGCCTGTGCCTGTGCCTGTGCCTGTGCCTGTGCCTGTGCCTGTGCCTGTGCCTGTGCCTGTGCCTGTGCCTGTGCCTGTGCCTGTGCCTGTGCCTGTGCCTGTGCCTGTGCCTGTGCCTGTGCCTGTGCCTGTGCCTGTGCCTGTGCCTGTGCCTGTGCCTGTGCCTGTGCCTGTGCCTGTGCCTGTGCCTGTGCCTGTGCCTGTGCCTGTGCCTGTGCCTGTGCCTGTGCCTGTGCCTGTGCCTGTGCCTGTATCTGTACCTGTATCTGTATCTGTATCTGTATCTGTATCTGTATCTGTTCTGTACCTGTACCTGTACCTGTACCTGTACCTGTATCTGTATCTGTATCTGTATCTGTATCTGTATCTGTATCTGTATCTGTATCTGTATCTGTATCTGTATCTGTATCTGTATCTGTATCTGTACCTGTACCTGTACATGTACCTGTACCTGTACCTGTATCTGTATCTGTACCTGTATCTGTATCTGTATCTGTATCTGTATCTGTATCTGTATCTGTACCTGTACATGTACCTGTACCTGTATCTGTATCTGTATCTGTATCTGTATCTGTATCTGTATCTGTATCTGTATCTGAACCTGTTCCTGTACCTGTACCTGTACCTGTATCTGTATCTGTATCTGTATCTGTATCTGTATCTGTATCTGTATCTGTATCTGTATCTGTATCTGTATCTGTATCTGTATCTGTATCTGTATCTGATCTGTATCTGTATCTGCATCTGTATCTGTATCTGTTATGTATCTGTATCTGTATCTGTATCTGTATCTGTATCTGTATCTGTATCTGTATCTGTATCTGTATCTGTATCTGTATCTGTATCTGTATCTGTATCTGTATCTGTATCTGTATCTGTATCTGTATCTGTATCTGTATCTGTTCTGTACCTGTACCTGTACCTGTACCTGTACCTGTATCTGTATCTGTATCTGTATCTGTATCTGTATCTGTATCTGTATCTGTATCTGTATCTGTATCTGTATCTGTATCTGTATCTGTATCTGTATCTGTATCTGTATCTGTATCTGTATCTGTACCTGTACCTGTACCTGTATCTGTATCTATATCTGTATCTGTATCAGATACAGGTACAGGTACAGGTACCTGTACCTGTACCTGTACCTGTACCTGTATCTGTATCTGTATCTGTATCTGTATCTGTATCTGTATCTGTATCTGTATCTGTATCTGTATCTGTATCTGTATCTGTATCTGTATCTGTATCTGTATCTGTATCTGTATCTGTATCTGTATCTGTATCTGTATCTGTACCTGTACTTGTACCTGTATCTGTATCTGTATCTGTATCTGTATCTGTATCTGTATCTGTATCTGTATCTGTATCTGTATCTGTATCTGTATCTGTATCTGTATCTGTATCTGTATCTGATCTGTATCTGTATCTGCATCTGTATCTGTATCTGTATCTGTATCTGTATCTGTTATGTATCTGTATCTGTATCTGTATCTGTATCTGTATCTGTATCTGTATCTGTATCTGTATCTGTATCTGTATCTGTATCTGTATCTGTATCTGTATCTGTATCTGTATCTGTATCTGTATCTGTATCTGTATCTGTATCTGTATCTGTATCTGTATCTGTATCTGTTCTGTACCTGTACCTGTACCTGTACCTGTACCTGTACCTGTATCTGTATCTGTATCTGTATCTGTATCTGTATCTGATCTGTATCTGTATCTGCATCTGTATCTGTATCTGTATCTGTATCTGTATCTGTATCTGTATCTGTATCTGTATCTGTATCTATATCTGTATCTGTATCTGTATCTGTATCTGTACCTGTACCTGTACCTGTATCTGTATCTGTATCTGTACCTGTATGTACCTGTACCTGTACCTGTACCTGTTCCTGTACCTGTACCTGTACCTGTACCTGTACCTGTACCTGTACCTGTACCTGTACCTGTACCATTATCTGTATCTGTATCTGTATCTGTATCTGTATCTGTATCTGTATCTGTATCTGTATCTGTATCTGTATCTGTATCTGTATCTGCATCTGTATCTGTATCTGTATATGTATCTGTATCTGTATCTGCATCTGTATCTGTATCTGTACCTGTACCTGTACCTGTATCTGTATCTGTATCTGTATCTGTATCTGTATCTGTATCTGTATCTGTATCTGTATCTGTATCTGTATCTGTATCTGTATCTGTTCTGTACCTGTACCTGTACCTGTACCTGTACCTGTATCTGTATCTGTATCTGTATCTGTATCTGTATCTGTATCTGTATCTGTATCTGTATCTGTATCTGTATCTGTATCTGTATCTGTATCTATATCTGTATCTGTATCTGTATCTGTACCTGTACCTGTACCTGTATCTGTATCTGTATCTGTATCTGTATCTGTATCTGTATCTGTATCTGTATCTGTATCTGTATCTGTATCTGTATCTGTATCTGTATCTGATCTGTATCTGTATCTGCATCTGTATCTGTATCTGTATCTGTATCTGTATCTGTTATGTATCTGTATCTGTATCTGTATCTGTATCTGTATCTGTATCTGTATCTGTATCTGTATCTGTATCTGTATCTGTATCTGTATCTGTATCTGTATCTGTATCTGTATCTGTATCTGTATCTGTATCTGTATCTGTATCTGTATCTGTATCTGTATCTGTATCTGTATCTGTTCTGTACCTGTACCTGTACCTGTACCTGTACCTGTATCTGTATCTGTATCTGTATCTGTATCTGTATCTGTATCTGTATCTGTATCTGTATCTGTATCTGTATCTGTATCTGTATCTGTATCTGTATCTGTATCTGTATCTGTATCTATATCTGTACCTGTATCTGTATCTGTATCTGTATCTGTATCTGTATCTGTATCTGTACCTGTTCCTGTACCTGTACCTGTACCTGTACCTGTACCTGTACCTGTACCTGTACCTGTACCTGTACCTGTACCTGTACCTTTACCTGTACCTGTACCTGTACCTGTACCTGTACCTGTACCTGTACCTGTACCTGTACCTGTATCTGTACCATTATCTGTATCTGTATCTGTATCTGTATCTGTATCTGTATCTGTATCTGTATCTGTATCTGTATCTGTATCTGTATCTGTATCTGTATCTATATCTGTATCTGTATCTGTATCTGTATCTGTACCTGTACCTGTACCTGTATCTGTATCTGTTTCTGTACCTGTATGTACCTGTACCTGTGCCTGTGCCTGTGCCTGTGCCTGTGCCTGTGCCTGTGCCTGTGCCTGTGCCTGTGCCTGTGCCTGTGCCTGTGCCTGTGCCTGTGCCTGTGCCTGTGCCTGTGCCTGTGCCTGTGCCTGTGCCTGTGCCTGTGCCTGTGCCTGTGCCTGTGCCTGTGCCTGTGCCTGTGCCTGTGCCTGTGCCTGTGCCTGTGCCTGTGCCTGTGCCTGTGCCTGTGCCTGTGCCTGTGCCTGTGCCTGTGCCTGTGCCTGTGCCTGTGCCTGTGCCTGTGCCTGTGCCTGTGCCTGTGCCTGTGCCTGTGCCTGTGCCTGTGCCTGTGCCTGTGCCTGTGCCTGTGCCTGTGCCTGTGCCTGTGCCTGTGCCTGTGCCTGTGCCTGTGCCTGTGCCTGTGCCTGTGCCTGTGCCTGTGCCTGTGCCTGTGCCTGTGCCTGTGCCTGTGCCTGTGCCTGTGCCTGTGCCTGTGCCTGTGCATGTGCCTGTGCCTGTGCCTGTGCCTGTGCCTGTGCCTGTGCCTGTGCCTGTGCCTGTGCCTGTGCCTGTGCCTGTGCCTGTGCCTGTGCCTGTACCTGTGCCTGTACCTGTACCTGTACCTGTACCTGTACCTGTACCTGTGCCTGTGCCTGTGCCTGTGCCTGTATCTGTATCTGTATCTGTATCTGTACCTGTTCCTGTATCTGTATCTGTATCTGTATCTGTATCTGTATCTGTATCTGTATCTGTATCTGTATCTGTATCTGTATCTTTATCTGTATCTGTATCTGTATCTGTATCTGTATCTGTATCTGTATCTGTATCTGTATCTGTATCTGTATCTGTATCTGTATCTGTATCTGTATCTGTATCTGTACCTGTACCTGTACCTGTACCTGTACCTGTACCTGTACATGTACCTGTACCTGTACCTGTACCTGTACCTGTACCTGTACCTGTACCTGTACCTGTACCTGTACCTGTACCTGTACCTGTACCTGTACCTGTACCTGTACCTGTATCTGTATCTGTATCTGTATCTGTATCTGCATCTGTATCTGTATCTGTTATGTATCTGTATCTGTATCTGTATCTGTATCTGTATCTGTATCTGTATCTGTATCTGTATCTGTATCTGTATCTGTATCTGTATCTGTATCTGTATCTGTATCTGTATCTGTATCTGTATCTGTATCTGTACCTGTACCTGTACCTGTACCTGTACCTGTACCTGTACCTGTACCTGTACCTGTACCTGTACCTGTACCTGTACCTGTACCTGTACCTGTACCTGTACCTGTACCTGTACCTGTACCTGTACCATTATCTGTATCTGTATCTGTATCTGTATCTGTATCTGTATCTGTATCTGTATCTGTATCTGTATCTGTATCTGTATCTGTATCTGTATCTGTATCTGTATCTGTATCTGTATCTGTATCTGTATCTGTATCTGTATCTGTATCTGTATCTGTATCTGTATCTGTATCTGTATCTGTATCTGTATCTGTATCTGTATCTGTATCTGTATCTGTATCTGTATCTGTATCTGTATCTGTATCTGTATCTGTATCTGTATCTGTATCTGTATCTGTATCTGTATCTGTATCTGTACCTGTACCTGTACCTGTACCTGTACCTGTACCTGTACCTGTACCTGTACCTGTACCTGTACCTGTACCTGTACCTGTACCTGTACCTGTACCTGTACCTGTACCATTATCTGTATCTGTATCTGTATCTGTATCTGTATCTGTATCTGTATCTGTATCTGTATCTGTATCTGTATCTGTATCTGTATCTGTATCTGTATCTGTATCTGTATCTGTATCTGTATCTGTATCTGTATCTGTATCTGTATCTGTATCTGTATCTGTATCTGTATCTGTATCTGTATCTGTATCTGTATCTGTATCTGTATCTGTATCTGTATCTGTATCTGTATCTGTATCTGTATCTGTATCTGTATCTGTATCTGTATCTGTATCTGTATCTGTATCTGTATCTGTATCTGTATCTGTATCTGTATCTGTATCTGTATCTGTATCTGTATCTGTATCTGTATCTGTATCTGTATCTGTATCTGTATCTGTATCTGTATCTGTATCTGTATCTGTATCTGTATCTATATCTGTATCTGTATCTGTATCTGTATCTGTATCTGTACCTGTACCTGTACCTGTATCTGTATCTGTATCTGTATCTGTACCTGTATGTACCTGTGCCTGTGCCTGTGCCTGTGCCTGTGCCTGTGCCTGTGCCTGTGCCTGTACCTGTACCTGTATCTGTATCTGTATCTGTATCTGTATCTGTATCTGTATCTGTGTCTGTATCTGTACCTGTACATGTACCTGTACCTGTATCTGTATCTGTATCTGTATCTGTATCTGTATCTGTATCTGTATCTGTATCTGTATCTGTATCTGTATCTGTATCTGTATCTGTATCTGTATCTGTATCTGTATCTGTATCTGTATCTGTATCTGTATCTGTATCTGTATCTGTATCTGTATCTGTATCTGTATCTGTATCTGTATCTGTATCTGTACCTGTACCTGTACCTGTACCTGTACCTGTACCTGTACCTGTACCTGTACCTGTACCTGTACCTGTACCTGTACCTGTACCTGTACCTGTACCATTATCTGTATCTGTATCTGTATCTGTATCTGTATCTGTATCTGTATCTGTATCTGTATCTGTATCTGTATCTGTATCTGTATCTGTATCTGTATATGTATCTGTATCTGTATCTGTATCTGTATCTGTATCTGTATCTGTATCTGTATCTGTATCTGTATCTGTATCTGTATCTGTATCTGTATCTGTATCTGTATCTGTATCTGTATCTGTATCTGTATCTGTATCTGTATCTGTATCTGTATCTGTATCTGTATCTGTATCTGTATCTGTATCTGTATCTGTATCTGTATCTGTATCTGTATCTGTATCTGTATCTGTATGTGTATCTGTATCTGTATCTGTATCTGTATCTGTATCTGTATCTGTATCTGTATCTATATCTGTATCTGTATCTGTATCTGTATCTGTATCTGTACCTGTACCTGTACCTGTATCTGTATCTGTATCTGTATCTGTATCTGTACCTGTATGTACCTGTGCCTGTGCCTGTGCCTGTGCCTGTGCCTGTGCCTGTGCCTGTACCTGTACCTGTATCTGTATCTGTATCTGTATCTGTATCTGTATCTGTGTCTGTATCTGTACCTGTACTTGTACCTGTATCTGTACCTGTATCTGTATCTGTATCTGTATCTGTATCTGTATCTGTATCTGTATCTGTATCTGTATCTGTATCTGTATCTGTGCTGTACCTGTACCTGTACCTGTACCTGTACCTGTATCTGTATCTGTATCTGTATCTGTATCTGTATCTGTATCTGTATCTGTATCTGTATCTGTATCTGTATCTGTACCTGTACCTGTACCTGTACCTGGACCTGGACCTGGACCTGTACCTGTACCTGTACCTGTACCTGTACCTGTACCTGTACCTGTACTTGTACCTGTACCTGTACCTGTATCTGTATCTGTATCTGTATCTGTATCTGTATCTGTATCTGTATCTGTGTCTGTATCTGTACCTGTACATGTACCTGTAACTGTATCTGTATCTGTATCTGTATCTGTATCTGTATCTGTATCTGTATCAGTATCTGTATCTGTATCTGTATCTGTATCTGTATCTGTATCTGTACCTGTACCTGTACCTGTATCTGTATCTGTATCTGTATCTGTATCTGTATCTGTATCTGTACCTGTACCTGGACCTGGACCTGTACCTGTACCTGTACCTGTACCTGTACCTGTACCTGTACCTGTACCTGTACCTGTACCTGTACCTGTACCTGTACCTGTACCTGTACCTGTATCTGTATCTGTATCTGTATCTGTATCTGTATCTGAATCTGTATCTGTATCTGAATCTGAATCTGTATCTGTATCTGTACCTGTACCTGTACCTGTACCTGTACCTGAACCTGTACCTATATCTGTATCTGTATCTGTATCTGTATCTGTATCTGTATCTGTATCTGTATCTGTATCTGTATCTGTATCTGTATCTGTATCTGTATCTGTATCTGTATCTGTATATGTATCTGTATCTGTATCTGTACCTGTACCTGTACCTGTACCTGTACCTGTACCTGTACCTGTACCTGTACCTGTATCTGTATCTGTACCTGTACCTGTACCTGTACCTGTATCTGTATCTGTATCTGTATCTGTATCTGTGTCTGTATCTGTATCTGTATCTGTATCTGTATCTGTATCTGTATCTGTATCTGTATCTGTATCTGTATCTGTATCTGTATCTGTGTAGTGAAACGCAGCTTGCTAGTTGAACACTGATTTATTGTTACCACCGGAGGGTATGCATATACAATATGAATCTACCCGTAACTTACATATACTACATCTCTTCCGTTATGGAATAAACTACAAACAAACGGGCACTTATAAGTGCCTATTATACTTATATTTACTTGAACTTGAAAATGAAAATTAATACTAAAATACACTCGCGACTGACACGTAATGAAATTATTATATATCGAAGTTCTATCTATACATATATGCATTTTATACTGTATCAGTCTACTAGTGTATTGACTCACATGAAATATAACCGTTATTACGATTTACTTATATCTATACTTATTATATACCTAGATTCAAATTAATACATTAAGGATGGATCGTGAAGATGTGTTAAATCGCATGACGCGTAACGTAAGTAGGTATACTTTACGTATGTATAAAATAACTAGTTACACGCTACAGTTAGTTGGTATTGGCGTCATTACTACGATTTAATACTTTCTATCTACTTACTTCTATTCATAATCTTCTAACAAAACCAATGTTGGAGTTTATTTATTTATTTGTATTTATCTGATGAGGAAAATGTTTCTAAGTAAAACAATGATATACCTATAAGACCGTAGCAGAAAATGTATAAGTACAAGTTATTTTATAGATAAAAATCATTTACAGCTACATGTAAGACTTAAATACATAGGAAAAATCCATAAATTAATACGTACATCTTACAGAGGCATAATACCATCCAGTATAATCAGAAGTATATTTAAACATCACATCATCATACAGAGTACATGCATATACTCTTCACCTACAAAACATTTACAGGTATAAAGCTAAAAATATTGAAGGGCTTTCTCTGCTAATATGCGGGCTTTGCTCCTGGTCACCGGTGGTGATGGTAATGGTGGTGGTGGTGGTGGTGGAGGAGGCTCCGCCCGACTCGGAATTCCCGTTTTGGAATCACACATCTGTGTTCCAGTGTCATTAGGCAGGTCATTGCTCTCGCGCGGTTCCTGCTTCAAGTCTCGACTGATGATGTGGCGGCGGTTTCGCCTGTACTTACGCCCTACTGCGTCCTGCAGTATGTAAGACCGCGGTTCCGCCGCTCTGTTCACCACTTCCATAAACCGTCGGGTACTTCCGTCCACTACCACTACCTTGCTTTTATTAGGTAGTGCAGGGAGGTCCCGAGCGGACTTGTCATACTCCGACTTAACTTTTTGTCGTTGCTTTTCTATCTCCACATAATTTTTCTGATTGTCTACAGTTTCCGTGAGCAATGGTGTGTATACCGGCAATCGTGTGTTTAATCGCCTTCCAAATAAAATCTGCGCCGGTGAATCGACATTGTTTCGCGGTGTCGACCTATAATTTAACAAACTCAGGTGATAATTTTGCCCGGAGTCTAGACATTTCTTTAATAAATTTTTGACTGTGCGTACTGTACGCTCGCTCTTACCGTTTGATTGCGGATACATAGGTGAGGAAGTGACGTGGGTTATTTCCCACTGCGCCAGAAATTTGTTAAAATCTCTGGACCTATATGCCGGCCCATTATCCGTTACTAATTCCGTCGGTATCCCGTGTCGACAAAACTGTTCTGTCATCGCCGCAATTACCGAATTACTATTTAAATTATTTAATTCATTAATTTCGACATAGTTCGAAAAATAGTCTACTAAAACTAGGTAATATTTCTTGCGATATTCGAATATGTCGGAACCTATTTTGCACCACGGTACATCGGGTACCTGATGCTGGCACAACGTCTCACGGCGCGGCGGCGGCGCGTGCAGCGCGCAGGCGCGACACTCGCGCACGGCGCGCTCCACGTCCTGCGCCTGCCCCGGCCAGAACATCACCTCGCGCGCGCGTCGCTTGCAGCGCTCGATGCCCAGGTGACCCTCATGCACTCGCCGAACCATCTCGCCGCGCAGCGGCATAGGAATGAAAACACGGTCATCTTTTAAGATAAGTCCGTCCGTGTAGTGCAGACTTTCCCTGTAAGGCCAGAAAATCCGACAAGCCGTGTTCACCTCGTATTTATTCTTGGGCCATCCGTTAATTATGTAACCTATTAATAATTTGCATTCATCGTCGTCTTGTGCATGTTTTCTAACTAAATTCAATTTTTCGTCACTGAACTGCAAATGTGCGATCAAAAAACACGTCTGCGCTTCCAGGTCCCCGTCTACGCGTTCATGCATCAGTTCCGGTAATGCAGCGCGTGACAGCGTATCGGCAATGTACATAAACTTCCCGGGTGTATATTGGACCTTTACATCATATGCCTGTACGCGCAGCATCATCCTTTGTAAACGCGCCGGGACGGCCGAAAGCGGTTTTTTAAAAATCGATTCAAGGGGTCGGTGGTCCGTCTGTATAGTGACGTCGCTCCTACCGAATACATATTGGTGAAAACGTTCACATGCATATACTATCGCCAGCATCTCTTTCTCAATTTGCGCATAACGCCGCTGCGTATCTGTAAGCGTCGCAGAGGCGAACTCGACCGGCCTTCCTCCTTGTAATATAACGGCACCCAAAGCTTCAGAGCTGGAGTCTACCGAAATAACAATCGGGATCGAGTTCGAGTATAGGGACAACACCGGTGCAGATGAAATTTTTGTTTTGAGTAATTGTACTGCTTCTGAATGTTGTCGATCCCAGAGCCATTCAGAATCCTTTCTGAGAAGTGTTCGTAGTACAGCCACCGACTCAGAATAATTAGGAATAAACTTAGAGAGAAAGTTTGCCATTCCTAGGAATCTCTCTAGCGATTTCCGATCAGAGGGATCGGGCATATCTACAATCGCTTTTACCTTAGCGTCTTCTGGCCGCATACCCTCAACATCAAACACGTGACCCAAATAGACAATCTGCCTCACCCCAAACTTACACTTCGCTTTGTTGAATCTAATACCTATTTCTTTAGCCCGCTCCAGCAGACGCTCGAGGCGCATATCATGCTCCTCTTTCGTTGCTCCCCAAACGATAATGTCGTCAATGAAAGAATCCGTTCCCTCCAAATCTTCCAGGTGTTGTCGAATTTTCGCATGAAAAAATTCAGGCGCACAGCTGATCCCGTACGGTAATCTTAAAAATTGGTACCTACCAAAGGGCGTGCTGAACGTGCAAAGATCCGCACTTGCCTCGTCTAGCTGCAACATCCAGAAGCCGCAGCGCGCGTCGAGCACGCTGAACCAGGCGGCGCCGCGCAAGCGCGCCGCCAGCTCACTGATCGTGGGTAGCGCGAAGTGCGCGCGCTTCACCGCGATGTTGAGCACCCGCGGATCCAAACACACCCTTATATCCCCACTCTTTTTTGCCGCTATTACGATAGGGTTAACCCATTCCGTTGGATGAGTCACCTTCCGGACAACACCCATTTTCTCCATTCGCAATAATTCCTCGTACAATTTATCCCGCATGCCCATAGGTATACGGCGGGCTGGGCATATAACAGGTTGAACGGATCTATCCACTATAATTCTATGCAACCCCGGTAGCTTACCTAACCCGCTAAACAATTCTGCGTAGTTGTCAATATTAAGTAAATCCACCCTTTGAATAAGGCCTATTTTTACACATCCACCCAAACCGAGGATATTTTGGCACCGCATATTAGCAACCGCAAAATTAATTTCGTAGTTCCTGTCCTTAAACGTTAACATTAAGGTGCATGCACCAATGATCGGGACTGAGTTACCAGTATATGAGAATACTTTTTTATTATAGGGAACGAGATGCTCAACACCGAGCTTTAGACGCTCAAAATCATATTTAGAAATAATGTTCAACATCGAACCGGTATCTAATTTAAAAGCGAATCGCTTACCCTTAACGTCCATATACTCTATCCATTGATTGTACTTCTCTCCGCTCCGCTTTTGCTCCTCGACAACGTCCACATAAAACGCATCACTTTCCGAATCGTCCGTTAAGTCGGACACGCTCACGTTATGCACAATACCGAACGGCTTACTGCTACACACACGCGCAAAATGACCCCGGCGGTCACACACATAACACGAAGCCCTCATGGCCGGGCATCGCTCCTCGTCTCTGCAGAACCCGCTTCCGCAGCGCGGACACGTCGACCGCACTCGCTGTTGCTGGCCGCGGGCGGGCGCCCCAGCGGCGCGTGACCCTGCCCGCGCGGGGCCGGGCCGCGGCGCCGGCGCTGAGCGCCCTCCGCGCGCTGGTGCTGAGCGCCACCCGCGCGACCCGTGCGCGCCGCTCACTTCGTTCACCTGCACATTGGATTCCGCGAATTGCTTATTTTCCTCCTTAGCTATCTCGTCTGCCTCGCATATTTGTATAGCCCTCTCCAAGGTCAACTCTTCCGCCCTTAGTAACCGATCTCTGACCGCGTTATTGGAGATACCGCACACTACGCGATCTCTTATCAGCCCTTCTGTCAATTTATCGAACTCGCACCCTTGACTCAGCAATCTCAAAGCCGTCACGTACTGACTGATCGTCTCACCGGCATTTTGGTTGCGAGTAAAAAATTTGAATCGCACCATAGTGATGTTTGTTTTTGTTCCGAAAAATGAATCAAATTTCTGTTTGATAGTCGTAATATCATCAGCACTTTCACCCGCACTAAACTCAAAGGTCGAGTATATCTCATAACCCTCTGGCCCTATGAGGTTCACCAGCAAGCTCGCTTGCACATCTTTAGCCTCTTTATTGATTCCAGACGCCTTAATGAATACACTAAAGTGTTTCCACCATTTTTGCCACGCCGCCGCGCGCGCCGCCGGGCTCCCGTCGACTTGTAACTCTGGCGGAGGCCGGGCGTGCTCCATTGCTATAAACTTCTACCAAAACCACTAAGTACACTCGTCCGCACGTCTGCCAATCCACACACTAATACTTTATAATTGAAACTTGAGTAATTAAATTAAACCGCTGCCACCATGTAGTGAAACGCAGCTTGCTAGTTGAACACTGATTTATTGTTACCACCGGAGGGTATGCATATACAATATGAATCTACCCGTAACTTACATATACTACAATCTGTATCTGTATCTGTATCTGTATCTGTATCTGTATCTGTATCTGTATCTGTATCTGTATCTGTATCTGTATCTGTATCTGTATCTGTATCTGTATCTGTATCTATATCTGTATCTGTATCTGTATCTGTATCTGTATCTGTTCTGTACCTGTACCTGTGCCTGTACCTGTGCCTGTGCCTGTGCCTGTGCCTGTGCCTGTGCCTGTGCCTGTGCCTGTGCCTGTGCCTGTGCCTGTGCCTGTGCCTGTGCCTGTGCCTGTGCCTGTGCCCGTGCCCGTGCCCGTGCCCGTGCCCGTGCCCGTGCCTGTGCCCGTGCCCGTGCCCGTGCCTGTGCCTGTGCCTGTGCCTGTGCCTGTGCCTGTGCCTGTGCCTGTGCCTGTGCCTGTGCCTGTGCCTGTGCCTGTGCCTGTGCCTGTGCCTGTGCCTGTGCCTGTGCCTGTGCCTGTGCCTGTGCCTGTGCCTGTGCCTGTGCCTGTGCCTGTGCCTGTGCCTGTGCCTGTGCCTGTGCCTGTGCCTGTGCCTGTGCCTGTGCCTGTGCCTGTGCCTGTGCCTGTGCCTGTGCCTGTGCCTGTGCCTGTGCCTGTGCCTGTGCCTGTGCCTGTGCCTGTGCCTGTGCCTGTGCCTGTGCCTGTGCCTGTGCCTGTGCCTGTGCCTGTGCCTGTGCCTGTGCCTGTGCCTGTGCCTGTGCCTGTGCCTGTGCCTGTGCCTGTGCCTATGCCTGTGCCTGTGCCTGTGCCTGTGCCTGTGCCTGTGCCTGTGCCTGTGCCTGTGCCTGTGCCTGTGCCTGTGCCTGTGCCTGTGCCTGTGCCTGTGCCTGTGCCTGTGCCTGTGCCTGTGCCTGTGCCTGTGCCTGTGCCTGTGCCTGTGCCTGTGCCTGTGCCTGTGCCTGTGCCTGTGCCTGTGCCTGTGCCTGTGCCTGTGCCTGTGCCTGTGCCTGTGCCTGTGCCTGTGCCTGTGCCTGTGCCTGTGCCTGTGCCTGTGCCTGTGCCTGTGCCTGTGCCTGTGCCTGTGCCTGTGCCTGTGCCTGTGCCTGTGCCTGTGCCTGTGCCTGTGCCTGTGCCTGTGCCTGTGCCTGTGCCTGTGCCTGTGCCTGTGCCTGTGCCTGTGCCTGTGCCTGTGCCTGTGCCTGTGCCTGTGCCTGTGCCTGTGCCTGTGCCTGTGCCTGTGCCTGTGCCTGTGCCTGTATCTGTATCTGTATCTGTATCTGTATCTGTATCTGTGTCTGTATCTGTACCTGTACATGTACCTGTACCTGTACCTGTACCTGTACCTGTATCTGTATCTGTATCTGTATCTGTATCTGTATCTGTATCTGTATCTGTATCTGTATCTGTATCTGTATCTGTATCTGTATCTGTATCTGTATCTGTATCTGTATCTGTATCTGTATCTGTATCTGTATCTGTATCTGTATCTGTTCTGTATCTGTATCTGTATCTGTACCTGTTCCTGTACCTGTACCTGTACCTGTACCTTTGTACCTGTACCTGTACCTGTACCTGTACCTGTACCTGTACCTGTACCTGTACCTGTACCTGTACCTGTACCTGTACCTGTACCTGTACCTGTACCTGTACCTGGACCTGTACCTGTACCTGTATCTGTATCTGTATCTGTATCTGTATCTGTATCTGTATCTGTATCTGTATCTGTATCTGTATCTGTATCTGTATCTGTATCTGTATCTGTATCTGTATCTATATCTGTATCTGTATCTGTATCTGTATCTGTATCTGTACCTGTACCTGTACCTGTATCTGTATCTGTATCTGTATCTGTACCTGTATGTACCTGTACCTGTACCTGTACCTGTACCTGTACCTGTACCTGTACCTGTACCTGTACCTGTTCCTGTACCTGTACCTGTACCTGTACTTGAACCTGTACCTGTACCTGTACCTGTACCTGTACCTGTACCTGTACCTGTATCTGTATCTGTATCTGTATCTGTATCTGTATCTGTATCTGTATCTGTATCTGTATCTGTATCTGTATCTGTATCTGTATCTGTATCTATATCTGTATCTGTATCTGTATCTGTATCTGTATCTGTATCTGTACCTGTACCTGTACCTGTATCTGTATCTGTATCTGTATCTGTACCTGTATGTACCTGTACCTGTACCTGTACCTGTACCTGTACCTGAACCTGTATCTGTATCTGTACCTGTACCTGTACCTGTACCTGTATCTGTATCTGTATCTGTATCTGTATCTGTATCTGTATCTGTATCTGTATCTGTATCTGTATCTGTACCTGTACCTGTACCTGTACCTGGACCTGGACCTGTACCTGTACCTGTACCTGTACCTGTACCTGTACCTGTACCTGTACCTGTACCTGTACCTGTACCTGTACCTGTACCTGTATCTGTATCTGTATCTGTATCTGTATCTGTATCTGTGTCTGTATCTGTACCTGTACATGTACCTGTAACTGTATCTGTATCTGTATCTGTATCTGTATCTGTATCTGTATCTGTATCTGTATCTGTATCTGTATCTGTATCTGTATCTGTATCTGTATCTGTATCTGTATCTGTATCTGTATCTGTATCTGTATCTGTATCTGTATCTGTATCTGTATCTGTATCTGTATCTGTATCTGTATCTGTATCTGTATCTGTATCTGTATCTGTATCTGTATCTGTATCTGTATCTGTATCTGTATCTGTATCTGTATCTGTTCTGTATCTGTATCTGTACCTGTTCCTGTACCTGTACCTGTACCTGTACCTTTGTACCTGTACCTGTACCTGTACCTGTACCTGTACCTGTACCTGTACCTGTACCTGTACCTGTACCTGTACCTGTACCTGTACCTGTACCTGTACCTGTACCTGTATCTGTACCTGTACCTGTACCTGTACCTGTACCTGTACCTGTACCTGTACCTGTACCTGTACCTGTATCTGTATCTGTATCTGTATCTGTATCTGTATCTGTATCTGTATCTGTATCTGTATCTGTATCTGTATCTGTATCTGTATCTGTATCTGTATCTGTATCTGTATCTGTATCTGTATCTGTATCTGTATCTGTATCTGTATCTGTATCTGTATCTGTATCTGTATCTGTATCTGTATCTGTATCTGTATCTGTATCTGTATCTGTATCTGTATCTGTATCTGTATCTGTATCTGTATCTGTATCTGTATCTGTATCTGTATCTGTATCTGTATCTGTATCTGTATCTGTATCTGTATCTGTATCTGTATCTGTATCTGTATCTGTATCTGTATCTGTATCTGTATCTGTATCTGAATCTGTATCTGAATCTGAATCTGTATCTGTACCTGTACCTGTACCTGTACCTGTACCTGTACCTGTACCTGTACCTGTACCTGTACCTGTACCTGTACCTGTACCTGTACCTGTACCTGTATCTGTATCTGGATCTGTACCTGTACCTGTACCAGTACCTGTACCTGTACCTGTACCTGTATCTGTATCTGTATCTGTATCTGTACCTGTACCTGTACCTGTACCTGTACCTGTACCTGTACCTGTACCTGTACCTGTACCTGTACCTGTACCTGTACCTGTACCTGTACCTGTACCTGTACCTGTACCTGTACCTGTACCTGTACCTGTACCTGTACCTGTACCTGTACCTGTACCTGTACCATTATCTGTATCTGTATCTGTATCTGTATCTGTATCTGTATCTGTATCTGTATCTGTATCTGTATCTGTATCTGTATCTGTATCTGTATCTGTATCTGTATCTGTATCTGTATCTATATCTGTATCTGTATCTGTATCTGTATCTGTACCTGTACCTGTACCTGTATCTGTATCTGTATCTGTACCTGTATGTACCTGTACCTGTACCTGTACCTGTTCCTGTACCTGTACCTGTACCTGTACCTGTACCTGTACCTGTACCTGTACCTGTACCTGTACCTGTACCTGTACCATTATCTGTATCTGTATCTGTATCTGTATCTGTATCTGTATCTGTATCTGTATCTGTATCTGTATCTGTATCTGTATCTGTATCTGTATCTGTATCTGTATCTGCATCTGTATCTGTATCTGTATATGTATCTGTATCTGTATCTGCATCTGTATCTGTATCTGTTATGTATCTGTATCTGTATCTGTATCTGTATCTGTATCTGTATCTGTATCTGTATCTGTATCTGTATCTGTATCTGTATCTGTATCTGTATCTGTATCTGTATCTGTATCTGTATCTGTATCTGTATCTGTTCTGTACCTGTACCTGTACCTGTACCTGTACCTGTATCTGTATCTGTATCTGTATCTGTATCTGTATCTGTATCTGTATCTGTATCTGTATCTGTGCCTGTGCCTGTGCCTGTGCCTGTGCCTGTGCCTGTGCCTGTGCCTGTGCCTGTGCCTGTGCCTGTGCCTGTGCCTGTGCCTGTGCCTGTGCCTGTGCCTGTGCCTGTGCCTGTGCCTGTGCCTGTGCCTGTGCCTGTGCCTGTGCCTGTGCCTGTGCCTGTGCCTGTGCCTGTGCCTGTGCCTGTGCCTGTGCCTGTGCCTGTGCCTGTGCCTGTGCCTGTGCCTGTGCCTGTGCCTGTGCCTGTGCCTGTGCCTGTGCCTGTGCCTGTGCCTGTGCCTGTGCCTGTGCCTGTGCCTGTGCCTGTGCCTGTGCCTGTGCCTGTGCCTGTGCCTGTGCCTGTGCCTGTGCCTGTGCCTGTGCCTGTGCCTGTGCCTGTGCCTGTGCCTGTGCCTGTGCCTGTATCTGTACCTGTATCTGTATCTGTATCTGTATCTGTATCTGTATCTGTTCTGTACCTGTACCTGTACCTGTACCTGTACCTGTATCTGTATCTGTATCTGTATCTGTATCTGTATCTGTATCTGTATCTGTATCTGTATCTGTATCTGTATCTGTATCTGTATCTGTATCTGTACCTGTACCTGTACATGTACCTGTACCTGTACCTGTATCTGTATCTGTACCTGTATCTGTATCTGTATCTGTATCTGTATCTGTATCTGTATCTGTATCTGTACCTGTACATGTACCTGTACCTGTATCTGTATCTGTATCTGTATCTGTATCTGTATCTGTATCTGTATCTGTATCTGTATCTGAACCTGTTCCTGTACCTGTACCTGTACCTGTATCTGTATCTGTATCTGTATCTGTATCTGTATCTGTATCTGTATCTGTATCTGTATCTGTATCTGTATCTGTATCTGTATCTGTATCTGTATCTGTATCTGATCTGTATCTGTATCTGCATCTGTATCTGTATCTGTTATGTATCTGTATCTGTATCTGTATCTGTATCTGTATCTGTATCTGTATCTGTATCTGTATCTGTATCTGTATCTGTATCTGTATCTGTATCTGTATCTGTATCTGTATCTGTATCTGTATCTGTATCTGTATCTGTATCTGTTCTGTACCTGTACCTGTACCTGTACCTGTACCTGTATCTGTATCTGTATCTGTATCTGTATCTGTATCTGTATCTGTATCTGTATCTGTATCTGTATCTGTATCTGTATCTGTATCTGTATCTGTATCTATATCTGTATCTGTATCTGTATCTGTACCTGTACCTGTACCTGTATCTGTATCTGTATCTGTATCTATATCTGTATCTGTATCAGATACAGGTACAGGTACAGGTACCTGTACCTGTACCTGTACCTGTACCTGTATCTGTATCTGTATCTGTATCTGTATCTGTATCTGTATCTGTATCTGTATCTGTATCTGTATCTGTATCTGTATCTGTATCTGTATCTGTATCTGTATCTGTACCTGTACCTGTACCTGTATCTGTATCTGTATCTGTATCTGTATCTGTATCTGTATCTGTATCTGTATCTGTATCTGTATCTGTATCTGTATCTGTATCTGTATCTGTATCTGTATCTGTATCTGTATCTGTATCTGTATCTGATCTGTATCTGTATCTGCATCTGTATCTGTATCTGTATCTGTATCTGTATCTGTTATGTATCTGTATCTGTATCTGTATCTGTATCTGTATCTGTATCTGTATCTGTATCTGTATCTGTATCTGTATCTGTATCTGTATCTGTATCTGTATCTGTATCTGTATCTGTATCTGTATCTGTATCTGTATCTGTATCTGTATCTGTATCTGTATCTGTTCTGTACCTGTACCTGTACCTGTACCTGTACCTGTACCTGTATCTGTATCTGTATCTGTATCTGTATCTGTATCTGTATCTGTATCTGTATCTGTATCTGTATCTGTATCTGTATCTGTATCTGTATCTGTATCTGTATCTATATCTGTACCTGTATCTGTATCTGTATCTGTATCTGTATCTGTATCTGTATCTGTACCTGTACCTGTACCTGTACCTGTACCTGTACCTGTACCTGTACCTGTACCTGTACCTGTACCTGTACCTGTACCTGTACCTGTACCTGTACCTGTACCTGTACCTGTACCTGTACCTGTACCTGTACCATTATCTGTATCTGTATCTGTATCTGTATCTGTATCTGTATCTGTATCTGTATCTGTATCTGTATCTGTATCTGTATCTGTATCTGTATCTGTATCTGTATCTGTATCTATATCTGTATCTGTATCTGTATCTGTATCTGTACCTGTACCTGTACCTGTATCTGTATCTGTATCTGTACCTGTATGTACCTGTACCTGTACCTGTACCTGTTCCTGTACCTGTACCTGTACCTGTACCTGTACCTGTACCTGTACCTGTACCTGTACCTGTACCTGTACCATTATCTGTATCTGTATCTGTATCTGTATCTGTATCTGTATCTGTATCTGTATCTGTATCTGTATCTGTATCTGTATCTGTATCTGTATCTGTATCTGTATCTGTATCTGCATCTGTATCTGTATCTGTATATGTATCTGTATCTGTATCTGCATCTGTATCTGTATCTGTTATGTATCTGTATCTGTATCTGTATCTGTATCTGTATCTGTATCTGTATCTGTATCTGTATCTGTATCTGTATCTGTATCTGTATCTGTTTCTGTATCTGTATCTGTATCTGTATCTGTATCTGTATCTGTATCTGTATCTGTATCTGTATCTGTTCTGTACCTGTACCTGTACCTGTACCTGTACCTGTACCTGTATCTGTATCTGTATCTGTATCTGTATCTGTATCTGTATCTGTATCTGTATCTGTACCTGTATGTACCTGTACCTGTGCCTGTGCCTGTGCCTGTGCCTGTGCCTGTGCCTGTGCCTGTGCCTGTGCCTGTGCCTGTGCCTGTGCCTGTGCCTGTGCCTGTGCCTGTGCCTGTGCCTGTGCCTGTGCCTGTGCCTGTGCCTGTGCCTGTGCCTGTGCCTGTGCCTGTGCCTGTGCCTGTGCCTGTGCCTGTGCCTGTGCCTGTGCCTGTGCCTGTGCCTGTGCCTGTGCCTGTGCCTGTGCCTGTGCCTGTGCCTGTGCCTGTGCCTGTGCCTGTGCCTGTACCTGTACCTGTATCTGTATCTGTATCTGTATCTGTATCTGTATCTGTATCTGTATCTGTATCTGTATCTGTATCTGTATCTGTATCTGTATCTGTATCTGTATCTGTATCTGATCTGTATCTGTATCTGCATCTGTATCTGTATCTGTTATGTATCTGTATCTGTATCTGTATCTGTATCTGTATCTGTATCTGTATCTGTATCTGTACCTGTATGTACCTGTACCTGTGCCTGTGCCTGTGCCTGTGCCTGTGCCTGTGCCTGTGCCTGTGCCTGTGCCTGTGCCTGTGCCTGTGCCTGTGCCTGTGCCTGTGCCTGTGCCTGTGCCTGTGCCTGTGCCTGTGCCTGTGCCTGTGCCTGTGCCTGTGCCTGTGCCTGTGCCTGTGCCTGTGCCTGTGCCTGTGCCTGTGCCTGTGCCTGTGCCTGTGCCTGTGCCTGTGCCTGTGCCTGTGCCTGTGCCTGTGCCTGTGCCTGTGCCTGTGCCTGTGCCTGTGCCTGTGCCTGTGCCTGTGCCTGTGCCTGTGCCTGTGCCTGTGCCTGTGCCTGTGCCTGTGCCTGTGCCTGTGCCTGTGCCTGTGCCTGTGCCTGTGCCTGTGCCTGTGCCTGTGCCTGTGCCTGTGCCTGTGCCTGTGCCTGTGCCTGTATCTGTACCTGTATCTGTATCTGTATCTGTATCTGTATCTGTATCTGTTCTGTACCTGTACCTGTACCTGTACCTGTACCTGTATCTGTATCTGTATCTGTATCTGTATCTGTATCTGTATCTGTATCTGTATCTATATCTGTATCTGTATCTGTATCTGTATCTGTATCTGTATCTGTACCTGTACCTGTACATGTACCTGTACCTGTACCTGTATCTGTATCTGTACCTGTATCTATATCTGTATCTGTATCTGTATCTGTATCTGTATCTGTATCTGTACATGTACCTGTACCTGTATCTGTATCTGTATCTGTATCTGTATCTGTATCTGTATCTGTATCTGTATCTGTATCTGTATCTGTATCTGAACCTGTTCCTGTACCTGTACCTGTACCTGTATCTGTATCTGTATCTGTATCTGTATCTGTATCTGTATCTGTATCTGTATCTGTATCTGTATCTGTATCTGTATCTGTATCTGTATCTGTATCTGTATCTGTATCTGATCTGTATCTGTATCTGCATCTGTATCTGTATCTGTATCTGTATCTGTATCTGTATCTGTATCTGTATCTGTATCTGTATCTGTATCTGTATCTGTATCTGTATCTGTATCTGTATCTGTATCTGTATCTGTATCTGTATCTGTATCTGTATCTGTATCTGTATCTGTATCTGTATCTGTATCTGTATCTGTATCTGTATCTGTTCTGTACCTGTACCTGTACCTGTACCTGTACCTGTATCTGTATCTGTATCTGTATCTGTATCTGTATCTGTATCTGTATCTGTATCTGTATCTGTATCTGTATCTGTATCTGTATCTGTATCAGTATCTGTATCTATATCTGTATCTGTATCTGTATCTGTACCTGTACCTGTACCTGTATCTGTATCTGTATCTGTATCTGTATCTGTATCTGTATCTGTATCTGTATCTGTATCTGTATCTGTATCTGTATCTGATCTGTATCTGTATCTGCATCTGTATCTGTATCTGTATCTGTATCTGTATCTGTTATGTATCTGTATCTGTATCTGTATCTGTATCTGTATCTGTATCTGTATCTGTATCTGTATCTGTATCTGTATCTGTATCTGTATCTGTATCTGTATCTGTATCTGTATCTGTATCTGTATCTGTATCTGTATCTGTATCTGTATCTGTATCTGTATCTGTATCTGTATCTGTATCTGTATCTGTATCTGTTCTGTACCTGTACCTGTACCTGTACCTGTACCTGTATCTGTATCTGTATCTGTATCTGTATCTGTATCTGTATCTGTATCTGTATCTGTATCTGTATCTGTATCTGTATCTGTATCTGTATCTGTATCTGTATCTGTATCTGTATCTGTACCTGTATCTGTATCTGTATCTGTATCTGTATCTGTATCTGTATCTGTACCTGTACCTGTACCTGTACCTGTACCTGTACCTGTACCTGTACCTGTACCATTATCTGTATCTGTATCTGTATCTGTATCTGTACCTGTACCTGTACCTGTACCTGTACCTGTACCTGTACCATTATCTGTATCTGTATCTGTATCTGTATCTGTATCTGTATCTGTATCTGTATCTGTATCTGTATCTGTATCTGTATCTGTATCTGTATCTGTATCTATATCTGTATCTGTATCTGTATCTGTATCTGTACCTGTACCTGTACCTGTATCTGTATCTGTTTCTGTACCTGTATGTACCTGTACCTGTACCTGTACCTGTTCCTGTACCTGTACCTGTACCTGTACCTGTACCTGTACCTGTACCTGTACCTGTACCTGTACCATTATCTGTATCTGTATCTGTATCTGTATCTGTATCTGTATCTGTATCTGTATCTGTATCTGTATCTGTATCTGTATCTGTATCTGTATCTGCATCTGTATCTGTATCTGTATATGTATCTGTATCTGTATCTGCATCTGTATCTGTATCTGTTATGTATCTGTATCTGTATCTGTATCTGTATCTGTATCTGTATCTGTATCTGTATCTGTATCTGTATCTGTATCTGTATCTGTATCTGTATCTGTATCTGTATCTGTATCTGTATCTGTATCTGTATCTGTATCTGTTCTGTACCTGTACCTGTACCTGTACCTGTACCTGTATCTGTATCTGTATCTGTACCTGTATCTGTATCTGTATCTGTATCTGTACCTGTATCTGTATCTGTATCTGTATCTGTATCTGTATCTGTATATGTATCTGTATCTGTATCTGCATCTGTATCTGTATATGTATCTGTATCTGTATCTGCATCTGTATCTGTATCTGTATCTGCATCTGTATCTGTATCTGTATCTGTATCTGTATCTGTATCTGTATCTGTATCTGTATCTGTATCTGTATCTGTATCTGTATCTGTATCTGTATCTGTTCTGTACCTGTACCTGTACCTGTACCTGTACCTGTATCTGTATCTGTATCTGTATCTGTATCTGTATCTGTATCTGTATCTGTATCTGTATCTGTATCTGTACCTGTATGTACCTGTACCTGTGCCTGTGCCTGTGCCTGTGCCTGTGCCTGTGCCTGTGCCTGTGCCTGTGCCTGTGCCTGTGCCTGTGCCTGTGCCTGTGCCTGTGCCTGTGCCTGTGCCTGTGCCTGTGCCTGTGCCTGTGCCTGTGCCTGTGCCTGTGCCTGTGCCTGTATCTGTACCTGTATCTGTATCTGTATCTGTATCTGTATCTGTATCTGTATCTGTTCTGTACCTGTACCTGTACCTGTACCTGTACCTGTATCTGTATCTGTATCTGTATCTGTATCTGTATCTGTATCTGTATCTATATCTGTATCTGTATCTGTATCTGTATCTGTATCTGTACCTGTACCTGTACATGTACCTGTACCTGTACCTGTATCTGTATCTGTACCTGTATCTGTATCTGTATCTGTATCTGTATCTGTATCTGTATCTGTATCTGTACCTGTACATGTACCTGTACCTGTATCTGTATCTGTATCTGTATCTGTATCTGTATCTGTATCTGTATCTGTATCTGTATCTGAACCTGTTCCTGTACCTGTACCTGTACCTGTATCTGTATCTGTATCTGTATCTGTATCTGTATCTGTATCTGTATCTGTATCTGTATCTGTATCTGTATCTGTATCTGTATCTGTATCTGTATCTGTATCTGTATCTGTATCTGTATCTGTATCTGATCTGTATCTGTATCTGCATCTGTATCTGTATCTGTTATGTATCTGTATCTGTATCTGTATCTGTATCTGTATCTGTATCTGTATCTGTATCTGTATCTGTATCTGTATCTGTATCTGTATCTGTATCTGTATCTGTATCTGTATCTGTATCTGTATCTGTATCTGTATCTGTATCTGTATCTGTATCTGTTCTGTACCTGTACCTGTACCTGTACCTGTACCTGTATCTGTATCTGTATCTGTATCTGTATCTGTATCTGTATCTGTATCTGTATCTGTATCTGTATCTGTATCTGTATCTGTATCTGTATCTGTATCTGTATCTGTATCTATATCTGTATCTGTATCTGTATCTGTACCTGTACCTGTACCTGTACCTGTATCTGTATCTGTATCTGTATCTGTATCTGTATCTGTATCTGTATCTGTATCTGTATCTGTATCTGTATCTGTATCTGTATCTGATCTGTATCTGTATCTGCATCTGTATCTGTATCTGTATCTGTATCTGTATCTGTTATGTATCTGTATCTGTATCTGTATCTGTATCTGTATCTGTATCTGTATCTGTATCTGTATCTGTATCTGTATCTGTATCTGTATCTGTATCTGCATCTGTATCTGTATCTGTATATGTATCTGTATCTGTATCTGCATCTGTATCTGTATCTGTTATGTATCTGTATCTGTATCTGTATCTGTATCTGTATCTGTATCTGTATCTGTATCTGTATCTGTATCTGTATCTGTATCTGTATCTGTATCTGTATCTGTATCTGTATCTGTATCTGTATCTGTATCTGTATCTGTATCTGTTCTGTACCTGTACCTGTACCTGTACCTGTACCTGTATCTGTATCTGTATCTGTATCTGTATCTGTATCTGTATCTGTATCTGTACCTGTATGTACCTGTACCTGTGCCTGTGCCTGTGCCTGTGCCTGTGCCTGTGCCTGTGCCTGTGCCTGTGCCTGTGCCTGTGCCTGTGCCTGTGCCTGTGCCTGTGCCTGTGCCTGTGCCTGTGCCTGTGCCTGTGCCTGTGCCTGTGCCTGTGCCTGTGCCTGTGCCTGTGCCTGTGCCTGTGCCTGTGCCTGTGCCTGTGCCTGTGCCTGTGCCTGTGCCTGTGCCTGTGCCTGTGCCTGTGCCTGTGCCTGTGCCTGTGCCTGTGCCTGTGCCTGTGCCTGTGCCTGTGCCTGTGCCTGTGCCTGTGCCTGTGCCTGTGCCTGTGCCTGTGCCTGTGCCTGTGCCTGTGCCTGTGCCTGTGCCTGTGCCTGTGCCTGTGCCTGTGCCTGTGCCTGTGCCTGTGCCTGTGCCTGTGCCTGTGCCTGTGCCTGTGCCTGTGCCTGTGCCTGTGCCTGTGCCTGTGCCTGTGCCTGTATCTGTACCTGTATCTGTATCTGTATCTGTATCTGTATCTGTTCTGTACCTGTACCTGTACCTGTACCTGTACCTGTATCTGTATCTGTATCTGTATCTATATCTGTATCTGTATCTGTATCTATATCTGTATCTGTATCTGTATCTGTATCTGTATCTGTATCTGTACCTGTACCTGTACATGTACCTGTACCTGTACCTGTATCTGTATCTGTACCTGTATCTGTATCTGTATCTGTATCTGTATCTGTATCTGTATCTGTATCTGTACCTGTACATGTACCTGTACCTGTATCTGTATCTGTATCTGTATCTGTATCTGTATCTGTATCTGTATCTGTATCTGTATCTGAACCTGTTCCTGTACCTGTACCTGTACCTGTATCTGTATCTGTATCTGTATCTGTACCTGTACCTGTACATGTACCTGTACCTGTACCTGTATCTGTATCTGTATCTGTATCTGTACCTGTACATGTACCTGTACCTGTACCTGTACCTGTACCTGTATCTGTACCTGTACCTGTACCTGTACCTGTACCTGTACCTGTACCTGTACCTGTACCTGTACCTGTACCTGTACCTGTACCTGTACCTGTACCTGTACCTGTACCTGTACCTGTACCTGTACCTGTATCTGTATCTGTACCTGTACCTGTACCTGTACCTGTATCTGTATCTGTATCTGTATCTGTATCTGTATCTGTATCTGTATCTGTATCTGTATCTGTATCTGTATCTGTATCTGTACCTGTACCTGTATCTGTATCTGTATCTGTATCTGTATCTGTATCTGTATCTGTATCTGTATCTGTATCTGTATCTGTACCTGTACCTGTACCTGTACCTGGACCTGGACCTGTACCTGTACCTGTACCTGTACCTGTACCTGTACCTGTACCTGTACCTGTACCTGTACCTGTACCTGTACCTGTATCTGTATCTGTATCTGTATCTGTATCTGTATCTGTATCTGTGTCTGTATCTGTACCTGTACATGTACCTGTAACTGTATCTGTATCTGTATCTGTATCTGTATCTGTATCTGTATCTGTATCTGTATCTGTACCTGTACCTGTACCTGTACCTGTATCTGTATCTGTATCTGTATCTGTATCTGTATCTGTATCTGTATCTGTACCTGTACCTGTACCTGTACCTGGACCTGTACCTGTACCTGTACCTGTACCTGTACCTGTACCTGTACCTGTACCTGTACCTGTACCTGTACCTGTACCTGTACCTGTATCTGTACCTGTACCTGTACCTGTACCTGTACCTGTACCTGTACCTGTACCTGTACCTGTACCTGTACCTGTACCTGTACCTGTACCTGTACCTGTACCTGTACCTGTACCTGTACCTGTACCTGTACCTGTACCTGTACCTGTACCTGTACCTGTACCTGTACCTGTACCTGTATCTGTACCTGTACCTGTACCTGTACCAGTACCTGTACCTGTACCTGTACCTGTACCTGTACCTGTACCTGTACCTGTACCTGTACCTGTACCTGTACCTGTACCTGTACCTGTACCTGTACCTGTACCTGTACCTGTACCTGTACCTGTACCTGTACCTGTACCTGTACCTGTACCTGTACCTGTACCTGTACCTGTACCTGTACCTGTACCTGTACCTGTACCTGTACCTGTACCTGTACCTGTACCTGTACCTGTACCTGTACCTGTACCTGTACCTGTACCTGTACCTGTACCTGTACCTGTACCTGTACCTGTACCTGTACCTGTACCTGTACCTGTACCTGTACCTGTACCTGTACCTGTACCTGTACCTGTACCTGTACCTGTACCTGTACCTGTACCTGTATCTGTACCTGTACCTGTACCTGTACCTGTATCTGTATCTGTATCTGTATCTGTATCTGTATCTGTATCTGTATCTGTGTCTGTATCTGTATCTGTATCTGTATCTGTATCTGTATCTGTATCTGTATCTGTATCTGTATCTGTATCTGTATCTGTACCTGTATGTACCTGTACCTGTGCCTGTGCCTGTGCCTGTGCCTGTGCCTGTGCCTGTGCCTGTGCCTGTGCCTGTGCCTGTGCCTGTGCCTGTGCCTGTGCCTGTGCCTGTGCCTGTGCCTGTGCCTGTGCCTGTGCCTGTGCCTGTGCCTGTGCCTGTGCCTGTGCCTGTGCCTGTGCCTGTGCCTGTGCCTGTGCCTGTGCCTGTGCCTGTGCCTGTGCCTGTGCCTGTGCCTGTGCCTGTGCCTGTGCCTGTGCCTGTGCCTGTGCCTGTGCCTGTGCCTGTGCCTGTGCCTGTGCCTGTGCATGTGCCTGTGCCTGTGCCTGTGCCTGTGCCTGTGCCTGTGCCTGTGCCTGTGCCTGTGCCTGTGCCTGTGCCTGTGCCTGTGCCTGTACCTGTGCCTGTACCTGTACCTGTACCTGTACCTGTACCTGTACCTGTGCCTGTGCCTGTGCCTGTGCCTGTATCTGTATCTGTATCTGTATCTGTACCTGTTCCTGTATCTGTATCTGTATCTGTATCTGTATCTGTATCTGTATCTGTATCTGTATCTGTATCTGTATCTGTATCTGTATCTGTATCTTTATCTGTATCTGTATCTGTATCTGTATCTGTATCTGTATCTGTATCTGTATCTGTATCTGTATCTGTATCTGTATCTGTATCTGTATCTGTATCTGTATCTGTATCTGTATCTGTATCTGTATCTGTATCTGTACCTGTACCTGTACCTGTACCTGTACCTGTACCTGTACATGTACCTGTACCTGTACCTGTACCTGTACCTGTACCTGTACCTGTACCTGTACCTGTACCTGTACCTGTACCTGTACCTGTACCTGTACCTGTACCTGTATCTGTATCTGTATCTGTATCTGTATCTGCATCTGTATCTGTATCTGTTATGTATCTGTATCTGTATCTGTATCTGTATCTGTATCTGTATCTGTATCTGTATCTGTATCTGTATCTGTATCTGTATCTGTATCTGTATCTGTATCTGTATCTGTATCTGTACCTGTACCTGTACCTGTACCTGTACCTGTACCTGTACCTGTACCTGTACCTGTACCTGTACCTGTACCTGTACCTGTACCTGTACCTGTACCTGTACCTGTACCTGTACCTGTACCTGTACCTGTACCATTATCTGTATCTGTATCTGTATCTGTATCTGTATCTGTATCTGTATCTGTATCTGTATCTGTATCTGTATCTGTATCTGTATCTGTATCTGTATCTGTATCTGTATCTGTATCTGTATCTGTATCTGTATCTGTATCTGTATCTGTATCTGTATCTGTATCTGTATCTGTATCTGTATCTGTATCTGTATCTGTATCTGTATCTGTATCTGTATCTGTATCTGTATCTGTATCTGTATCTGTATCTGTATCTGTATCTGTATCTGTATCTGTATCTGTATCTGTATCTGTATCTGTATCTGTATCTGTATCTGTATCTGTATCTGTATCTGTATCTGTATCTGTATCTGTATCTGTATCTGTATCTGTATCTGTATCTGTATCTGTATCTGTATCTGTATCTGTATCTGTATCTGTATCTGTATCTGTATCTGTATCTGTATCTGTATCTGTATCTGTATCTGTATCTGTATCTGTATCTGTATCTGTATCTGTACCTGTACCTGTACCTGTACCTGTACCTGTACCTGTACCTGTACCTGTACCTGTACCTGTACCTGTACCTGTACCTGTACCTGTACCTGTACCTGTACCTGTACCTGTACCTGTACCATTATCTGTATCTGTATCTGTATCTGTATCTGTATCTGTATCTGTATCTGTATCTGTATCTGTATCTGTATCTGTATCTGTATCTGTATCTGTATCTGTATCTGTATCTGTGTCTGTGTCTGTGTCTGTATCTGTATCTGTATCTGTATCTGTATCTGTATCTGTATCTGTATCTGTATCTGTATCTGTATCTGTATCTGTATCTGTATCTGTATCTGTATCTGTATCTGTATCTGTATCTGTATCTGTATCTGTATCTGTATCTGTATCTGTATCTGTATCTGTATCTGTATCTGTATCTGTATCTGTATCTGTATCTGTATCTGTATCTGTATCTGTATCTGTATCTGTATCTGTATCTGTATCTGTATCTGTATCTGTATCTGTATCTGTATCTGTATCTGTATCTGTATCTGTATCTGTATCTGTATCTGTATCTGTATCTGTATCTGTATCTGTATCTGTATCTGTATCTGTATCTGTATCTGTATCTGTATCTGTATCTGTACCTGTACCTGTACCTGTATCTGTATCTGTATCTGTATCTGTATCTGTACCTGTATGTACCTGTGCCTGTGCCTGTGCCTGTGCCTGTGCCTGTGCCTGTGCCTGTGCCTGTACCTGTACCTGTATCTGTATCTGTATCTGTATCTGTATCTGTATCTGTGTCTGTATCTGTACCTGTACATGTACCTGTACCTGTATCTGTATCTGTATCTGTATCTGTATCTGTATCTGAACCTGTTCCTGTACCTGTACCTGTACCTGTATCTGTATCTGTATCTGTATCTGTATCTGTATCTGTATCTGTATCTGTATCTGTATCTGTATCTGTATCTGTATCTGTATCTGTATCTGTATCTGTATCTGTATCTGTATCTGTATCTGTATCTGATCTGTATCTGTATCTGCATCTGTATCTGTATCTGTTATGTATCTGTATCTGTATCTGTATCTGTATCTGTATCTGTATCTGTATCTGTATCTGTATCTGTATCTGTATCTGTATCTGTATCTGAACCTGTTCCTGTACCTGTACCTGTACCTGTATCTGTATCTGTATCTGTATCTGTATCTGTATCTGTATCTGTATCTGTATCTGTATCTGTATCTGTATCTGTATCTGTATCTGTATCTGTATCTGTATCTGTATCTGTATCTGATCTGTATCTGTATCTGCATCTGTATCTGTATCTGTTATGTATCTGTATCTGTATCTGTATCTGTATCTGTATCTGTATCTGTATCTGTATCTGTATCTGTATCTGTATCTGTATCTGTATCTGTATCTGTATCTGTATCTGTATCTGTATCTGTATCTGTATCTGTATCTGTATCTGTATCTGTTCTGTACCTGTACCTGTACCTGTACCTGTACCTGTATCTGTATCTGTATCTGTATCTGTATCTGTATCTGTATCTGTATCTGTATCTGTATCTGTATCTGTATCTGTATCTGTATCTGTATCTGTATCTATATCTGTATCTGTATCTGTATCTGTACCTTTACCTGTACCTGTATCTGTATCTGTATCTGTATCTGTATCTGTATCTGTATCTGTATCTGTATCTGTATCTGTATCTGTATCTGTATCTGTATCTGTATCTGTATCTGATCTGTATCTGTATCTGCATCTGTATCTGTATCTGTATCTGTATCTGTATCTGTTATGTATCTGTATCTGTATCTGTATCTGTATCTGTATCTGTATCTGTATCTGTATCTGTATCTGTATCTGTATCTGTATCTGTATCTGTATCTGTATCTGTATCTGTATCTGTATCTGTATCTGTATCTGTATCTGTATCTGTATCTGTATCTGTATCTGTATCTGTTCTGTACCTGTACCTGTACCTGTACCTGTACCTGTACCTGTATCTGTATCTGTATCTGTATCTGTATCTGTATCTGTATCTGTATCTGTATCTGTATCTGTATCTGTATCTGTATCTGTATCTGTATCTGTATCTGTATCTGTATCTGTATCTATATCTGTACCTGTATCTGTATCTGTACCTGTACCTGTACCTGTACCTGTACCTGTACCTGTACCTGTACCTGTACCTGTACCTGTACCTGTACCTGTACCTGTACCATTATCTGTATCTGTATCTGTATCTGTATCTGTATCTGTATCTGTATCTGTATCTGTATCTGTATCTGTATCTGTATCTGTATCTGTATCTGTATCTGTATCTGTATCTGTATCTGTATCTATATCTGTATCTGTATCTGTATCTGTATCTGTATCTGTACCTGTACCTGTACCTGTATCTGTATCTGTATCTGTACCTGTATGTACCTGTACCTGTACCTGTACCTGTTCCTGTACCTGTACCTGTACCTGTACCTGTACCTGTACCTGTACCTGTACCTGTACCTGTACCTGTACCTGTACCATTATCTGTATCTGTATCTGTATCTGTATCTGTATCTGTATCTGTATCTGTATCTGTATCTGTATCTGTATCTGTATCTGTATCTGTATCTGTATCTGTATCTGCATCTGTATCTGTATCTGTATATGTATCTGTATCTGTATCTGCATCTGTATCTGTATCTGTTATGTATCTGTATCTGTATCTGTATCTGTATCTGTATCTGTATCTGTATCTGTATCTGTATCTGTATCTGTATCTGTATCTGTATCTGTATCTGTATCTGTATCTGTATCTGTATCTGTTCTGTACCTGTACCTGTACCTGTACCTGTACCTGTATCTGTATCTGTATCTGTATCTGTATCTGTATCTGTATCTGTATCTGTATCTGTATCTGTATCTGTACCTGTATGTACATGTACCTGTGCCTGTGCCTGTGCCTGTGCCTGTGCCTGTGCCTGTGCCTGTGCCTGTGCCTGTGCCTGTGCCTGTGCCTGTGCCTGTGCCTGTGCCTGTGCCTGTGCCTGTGCCTGTGCCTGTGCCTGTGCCTGTGCCTGTGCCTGTGCCTGTGCCTGTGCCTGTGCCTGTGCCTGTGCCTGTGCCTGTGCCTGTGCCTGTGCCTGTGCCTGTGCCTGTGCCTGTGCCTGTGCCTGTGCCTGTGCCTGTGCCTGTGCCTGTGCCTGTGCCTGTGCCTGTGCCTGTGCCTGTGCCTGTGCCTGTGCCTGTGCCTGTGCCTGTGCCTGTGCCTGTGCCTGTGCCTGTGCCTGTGCCTGTGCCTGTGCCTGTGCCTGTGCCTGTGCCTGTGGCCTGTGCCTGTGCCTGTGCCTGTGCCTGTGCCTGTGCCTGTGCCTGTGCCTGTGCCTGTGCCTGTGCCTGTGCCTGTGCCTGTGCCTGTACCTGTGCCTGTACCTGTACCTGTACCTGTACCTGTACCTGTACCTGTGCCTGTGCCTGTGCCTGTGCCTGTATCTGTATCTGTATCTGTATCTGTACCTGTTCCTGTATCTGTATCTGTATCTGTATCTGTATCTGTATCTGTATCTGTATCTGTATCTGTATCTGTATCTGTATCTGTATCTGTATCTGTATCTGTATCTGTATCTGTATCTGTATCTGTATCTGTATCTGTATCTGTATCTGTATCTGTATCTGTATCTGTATCTGTATCTGTATCTGTATCTGTATCTGTATCTGTATCTGTATCTGTATCTGTATCTGTACCTGTACCTGTACCTGTACCTGTACCTGTACCTGTACATGTACCTGTACCTGTACCTGTACCTGTACCTGTACCTGTACCTGTACCTGTACCTGTACCTGTACCTGTACCTGTACCTGTACCTGTACCTGTACCTGTATCTGTATCTGTATCTGTATCTGTATCTGCATCTGTATCTGTATCTGTTATGTATCTGTATCTGTATCTGTATCTGTATCTGTATCTGTATCTGTATCTGTATCTGTATCTGTATCTGTATCTGTATCTGTACCTGTACCTGTACCTGTACCTGTACCTGTACCTGTACCTGTACCTGTACCTGTACCTGTACCTGTACCTGTACCTGTACCTGTACCTGTACCTGTACCTGTACCTGTACCTGTACCTGTACCTGTACCATTATCTGTATCTGTATCTGTATCTGTATCTGTATCTGTATCTGTATCTGTATCTGTATCTGTATCTGTATCTGTATCTGTATCTGTATCTGTATCTGTATCTGTATCTGTATCTGTATCTGTATCTGTATCTGTATCTGTATCTGTATCTGTATCTGTATCTGTATCTGTATCTGTATCTGTATCTGTATCTGTATCTGTATCTGTATCTGTATCTGTATCTGTATCTGTATCTGTATCTGTATCTGTATCTGTATCTGTATCTGTATCTGTATCTGTATCTGTATCTGTATCTGTATCTGTATCTGTATCTGTATCTGTATCTGTATCTGTATCTGTATCTGTATCTGTATCTGTATCTGTATCTGTATCTGTATCTGTATCTGTATCTGTATCTGTATCTGTATCTGTATCTGTATCTGTATCTGTATCTGTATCTGTATCTGTATCTGTATCTGTATCTGTATCTGTATCTGTATCTGTATCTGTATCTGTATCTGTATCTGTATCTGTATCTGTATCTGTATCTGTATCTGTATCTGTATCTGTATCTGTATCTGTATCTGTATCTGTATCTGTATCTGTATCTGTACCTGTACCTGTACCTGTACCGGTACCTGTACCTGTACCTGTACCTGTACCTGTACCTGTACCTGTACCTGTACCTGTACCTGTACCTGTACCTGTACCCTTACCTGTACCTGTACCTGTACCTGTACCATTATCTGTATCTGTATCTGTATCTGTATCTGTATCTGTATCTGTATCTGTATCTGTATCTGTATCTGTATCTGTATCTGTATCTGTATCTGTATCTGTATCTGTATCTGTATCTGTATCTGTATCTGTATCTGTATCTGTATCTGTATCTGTATCTGTATCTGTATCTGTATCTGTATCCATATCTGTATCTGTATCTGTATCTGTATCTGTATCTGTATCTGTATCTGTATCTGTATCTGTATCTGTATCTGTATCTGTATCTGTATCTGTATCTGTATCTGTATCTGTATCTGTATCTGTATCTGTATCTGTATCTGTATCTGTATCTGTATCTGTATCTGTATCTGTATCTGTATCTGTATCTGTATCTGTATCTGTATCTGTATCTGTATCTGTATCTGTATCTGTATCTGTATCTGTATCTGTATCTGTATCTGTATCTGTATCTATATCTGTATCTGTATCTGTATCTGTATCTGTATCTGTATCTGTATCTGTACCTGTACCTGTACCTGTATCTGTATCTGTATCTGTATCTGTATCTGTACCTGTATGTACCTGTGCCTGTGCCTGTGCCTGTGCCTGTGCCTGTGCCTGTGCCTGTGCCTGTACCTGTACCTGTATCTGTATCTGTATCTGTATCTGTATCTGTATCTGTGTCTGTATCTGTACCTGTACATGTACCTGTACCTGTATCTGTATCTGTATCTGTATCTGTATCTGTATCTGTATCTGTATCTGTATCTGTATCTGTATCTGTATCTGTATCTGTATCTGTATCTGTATCTGTATCTGTATCTGTATCTGTATCTGTATCTGTATCTGTATCTGTATCTGTATCTGTATCTGTATCTGTATCTGTATCTGTATCTGTATCTGTATCTGTATCTGTATCTGTATCTGTATCTGTATCTGTATCTGTATCTGTATCTGTATCTATATCTGTACCTGTATCTGTATCTTTATCTGTATCTGTATCTGTATCTGTATCTGTATCTGTATCTGTATCTGTATCTGTATCTGTATCTGTATCTGTATCTGTATCTGTATCTGTATCTGTATCTGTATCTGTATCTGTATCTGTATCTGTATCTGTATCTGTATCTGTATCTGTATCTGTACCTGTACCTGTACCTGAACCTGTACCTGTACCTGTACCTGTACCTGTATCTGTATCTGTATCTGTATCTGTATCTGTATCTGTATCTGTATCTGTATCTGTATCTGTTTCTGTATCTATATCTGTATCTGTATCTGTATCTGTATCTGTATCTGTATCTGTATCTGTATCTGTATCTGTATCTGTATCTGCATCTGTATCTGTATCTGTATCTGTATCTGTATCTGTATCTATATCTGTATCTGTATCTGTATCTGTATCTGTATCTGTACCTGTATGTACCTGTACCTGTACCTGTATCTGTATCTGTATCTGTATCTGTATCTGTATCTGTATCTGTATCTGTACCTGTACATGTACCTGTACCTGTATCTGTATCTGTATCTGTATCTGTATCTGTATCTGTATCTGTATCTGTATCTGTATCTGTATCTGTACCTGTACATGTACCTGTACCTGTATCTGTATCTGTATCTGTATCTGTATCTGTATCTGTACCTGTATCTGTACCTGTACCTGTATCTGTATCTGTATCTGTATCTGTACCTGTATCTGTATCTGTATCTGTATCTGTATCTGTATCTGTACCTGTACCTGTACCTGTACCTGGACCTGGACCTGTACCTGTACCTGTACCTGTACCTGTACCTGTACCTGTACCTGTACCTGTACCTGTACCTGTACCTGTATCTGTATCTGTATCTGTATCTGTATCTGTATCTGTATCTGTGTCTGTATCTGTACCTGTACATGTACCTGTACCTGTATCTGTATCTGTATCTGTATCTGTATCTGTATCTGTATCTGTATCTGTATCTGTATCTGTATCTGTATCTGTATCTGTATCTGTATCTGTATCTGTATCTGTATCTGTATCTGTATCTGTATCTGTATCTGTATCTGTATCTGTATCTGTATCTGTATCTGTATCTGTATCTGTATCTGTATCTGTATCTGTATCTGTATCTGTATCTGTATCTGTATCTGTTCTGTATCTGTATCTGTACCTGTTCCTGTACCTGTACCTGTGCCTGTGCCTGTGCCTGTGCCTGTGCCTGTGCCTGTGCCTGTGCCTGTGCCTGTGCCTGTGCCTGTGCCTGTGCCTGTGCCTGTGCCTGTGCCTGTGCCTGTGCCTGTGCCTGTGCCTGTGCCTGTGCCTGTGCCTGTGCCTGTGCCTGTGCCTGTGCCTGTGCCTGTGCCTGTGCCTGTGCCTGTGCCTGTGCCTGTGCCTGTGCCTGTGCCTGTGCCTGTGCCTGTGCCTGTGCCTGTGCCTGTGCCTGTGCCTGTGCCTGTGCCTGTGCCTGTGCCTGTGCCTGTGCCTGTGCCTGTGCCTGTGCCTGTGCCTGTGCCTGTGCCTGTGCCTGTGCCTGTGCCTGTGCCTGTGCCTGTGCCTGTGCCTGTGCCTGTGCCTGTGCCTGTGCCTGTGCCTGTGCCTGTGCCTGTGCCTGTGCCTGTGCCTGTGCCTGTGCCTGTGCCTGTGCCTGTGCCTGTGCCTGTGCCTGTGCCTGTGCCTGTGCCTGTGCCTGTGCCTGTGCCTGTGCCTGTGCCTGTGCCTGTGCCTGTGCCTGTGCCTGTGCCTGTGCCTGTGCCTGTGCCTGTGCCTGTGCCTGTGCCTGTGCCTGTGCCTGTGCCTGTGCCTGTGCCTGTGCCTGTGCCTGTGCCTGTGCCTGTGCCTGTGCCTGTGCCTGTGCCTGTGCCTGTGCCTGTGCCTGTGCCTGTGCCTGTGCCTGTGCCTGTGCCTGTGCCTGTGCCTGTGCCTGTGCCTGTGCCTGTGCCTGTATCTGTATCTGTATCTGTATCTGTATCTGTATCTGTATCTGTATCTGTATCTGTATCTGTATCTGTATCTGTATCTGTATCTGTATCTGTATCTGTATCTGTACCTGTACCTGTACCTGTACCTGTACCTGTACCTGTACCTGGACCTGGACCTGGACCTGTACCTGTACCTGTACCTGTACCTGTACCTGTACCTGTACCTGTACCTGTACCTGTACCTGTATCTGTATCTGTATCTGTATCTGTATCTGTACCTGTACCTGTATCTGTATCTGTATCTGTATCTGTATCTGTATCTGTATCTGTATCTGTATCTGTATCTGTACCTGTACCTGTACCTGTACCTGTACCTGTACCTGGACCTGGACCTGTACCTGTACCTGTTCCTGTACCTGTACCTGTACCTGTACCTGTACCTGTACCTGTATCTGTATCTGTATCTGTATCTGTATCTGTATCTGTATCTGTATCTGTATCTGTGTCTGTATCTGTACCTGTACATGTACCTGTATCTGTATCTGTATCTGTATCTGTATCTGTATCTGTATCTGTATCTGTATCTGTATCTGTATCTGTATCTGTATCTGTATCTGTATCTGTATCTGTATCTGTATCTGTATCTGTATCTGTATCTGTATCTGTATCTGTATCTGTATCTGTATCTGTATCTGTATCTGTATCTGTTCTGTATCTGTATCTGTACCTGTTCCTGTACCTGTGCCTGTGCCTGTGCCTGTGCCTGTGCCTGTGCCTGTGCCTGTGCCTGTGCCTGTGCCTCTGCCTGTGCCTGTGCCTGTGCCTGTGCCTGTGCCTGTGCCTGTGCCTGTGCCTGTGCCTGTGCCTGTGCCTGTGCCTGTGCCTGTGCCTGTGCCTGTGCCTGTGCCTGTGCCTGTGCCTGTGCCTGTGCCTGTGCCTGTGCCTGTACCTGTGCCTGTACCTGTGCCTGTACCTGTACCTGTACCTGTACCTGTACCTGTGCCTGTGCCTGTGCCTGTGCCTGTATCTGTATCTGTATCTGTATCTGTACCTGTTCCTGTATCTGTATCTGTATCTGTATCTGTATCTGTATCTGTATCTGTATCTGTATCTGTATCTGTATCTTTATCTGTATCTGTATCTGTATCTGTATCTGTATCTGTATCTGTATCTGTATCTGTATCTGTATCTGTATCTGTATCTGTATCTGTATCTGTATCTGTATCTGTATCTGTATCTGTACCTGTACCTGTACCTGTACCTGTACCTGTACCTGTACCTGTACCTGTACCTGTACCTGTACCTGTACCTGTACCTGTACCTGTACCTGTACCTGTACCTGTACCTGTACCTGTACCTGTACCTGTACCTGTACCTGTACCTGTACCTGTACCTGTACCTGTACCTGTACCTGTACCTGTACCTGTACCTGTACCTGTACCTGTACCTGTACCTGTACCTGTACCTGTACCTGTACCTGTACCTGTACCTGTACCTGTACCATTATCTGTATCTGTATCTGTTTCTGTATCTGTATCTGTATCTGTATCTGTATCTGTATCTGTATCTGTATCTGTATCTGTATCTGTATCTGTATCTGTATCTGTATCTGTATCTGTATCTGTATCTGTATCTGTATCTATATCTGTATCTGTATCTGTATCTGTATCTGTACCTGTACCTGTACCTGTATCTGTATCTGTATCTGTATCTGTATCTGTATCTGTACCTGTATGTACCTGTACCTGTACCTGTACCTGTTCCTGTACCTGTTCCTGTACCTGTACCTGTACCTGTATCTGTACCTGTATCTGTATCTGTATCTGTATCTGTATCTGTATCTGTATCTGTATCTGTATCTGTATCTGTATCTGTATCTGTATCTGTATCTGTATCTGTATCTGTATCTGTATCTGTATCTGTATCTGTATCTGTATCTGTATCTGTATCTGTATCTGTATCTGCATCTGTATCTGTATCTGTATATGTATCTGTATCTGTATCTGCATCTGTATCTGTATCTGTTATGTATCTGTATCTGTATCTGTATCTGTATCTGTATCTGTATCTGTATCTGTATCTGTATCTGTATCTGTATCTGTATCTGTATCTGTATCTGTATCTGTATCTGTATCTGTATCTGTACCTGTACCTGTACCTGTACCTGTACCTGTACCTGTACCTGTACCTGTACCTGTACCTGTACCTGTACCTGTACCTGTACCTGTACCTGTACCCGTACCTGTACCTGTACCTGTACCTGTACCATTATCTGTATCTGTATCTGTATCTGTATCTGTATCTGTATCTGTATCTGTATCTGTATCTGTATCTGTATCTGTATCTGTATCTGTATCTGTATCTGTATCTGTATCTGTATCTGTATCTGTATCTGTATCTGTATCTGTATCTGTATCTGTATCTGTATCTGTATCTGTATCTGTATCTGTATCTGTATCTGTATCTGTATCTGTATCTGTATCTATATCTGTACCTGTATCTGTATCTTTATCTGTATCTGTATCTGTATCTGTATCTGTATCTGTATCTGTATCTGTATCTGTATCTGTACCTGTATGTACCTGTACCTGTGCCTGTGCCTGTGCCTGTGCCTGTGCCTGTGCCTGTGCCTGTGCCTGTGCCTGTGCCTGTGCCTGTGCCTGTGCCTGTGCCTGTGCCTGTGCCTGTGCCTGTGCCTGTGCCTGTGCCTGTGCCTGTGCCTGTGCCTGTGCCTGTGCCTGTGCCTGTGCCTGTGCCTGTGCCTGTGCCTGTGCCTGTGCCTGTTCCTGTGCCTGTGCCTGTGCCTGTGCCTGTGCCTGTGCCTGTGCCTGTGCCTGTTCCTGTGCCTGTGCCTGTGCCTGTGCCTGTGCCTGTGCCTGTGCCTGTGCCTGTGCCTGTGCCTGTGCCTGTGCCTGTGCCTGTGCCTGTGCCTGTGCCTGTGCCTGTGCCTTTGCCTGTGCCTGTGCCTGTGCCTGTGCCTGTGCCTGTGCCTGTGCCTGTGCCTGTGCCTGTGCCTGTGCCTGTGCCTGTGCCTGTGCCTGTGCCTGTGCCTGTGCCTGTGCCTGTGCCTGTGCCTGTGCCTGTATCTGTACCTGTATCTGTATCTGTATCTGTATCTGTATCTGTATCTGTATCTGTTCTGTACCTGTACCTGTACCTGTACCTGTACCTGTACCTGTACCTGTATCTGTATCTGTATCTGTATCTGTATCTGTATCTGTATCTGTATCTGTATCTATATCTGTATCTGTATCTGTATCTGTATCTGTATCTGTACCTGTACCTGTACATGTACCTGTACCTGTACCTGTATCTGTATCTGTACCTGTATCTGTATCTGTATCTGTATCTGTATCTGTATCTGTATCTGTATCTGTACCTGTACATGTACCTGTACCTGTATCTGTATCTGTATCTGTATCTGTATCTGTATCTGTATCTGTATCTGTATCTGTATCTGTATCTGTATCTGAACCTGTTCCTGTACCTGTACCTGTACCTGTTTCTGTATCTGTATCTGTATCTGTATCTGTATCTGTATCTGTATCTGTATCTGTATCTGTATCTGTATCTGTATCTGTATCTGTATCTGTATCTGTATCTGTATCTGTATCTGTATCTGATCTGTATCTGTATCTGCATCTGTATCTGTATCTGTTATGTATCTGTATCTGTATCTGTATCTGTTCTGTACCTGTACCTGTACCTGTACCTGTACCTGTACCTGTACCTGTATCTGTACCTGTATGTACCTGTACCTGTGCCTGTGCCTGTGCCTGTGCCTGTGCCTGTGCCTGTGCCTGTGCCTGTGCCTGTGCCTGTGCCTGTGCCTGTGCCTGTGCCTGTGCCTGTGCCTGTGCCTGTGCCTGTGCCTGTGCCTGTGCCTGTGCCTGTGCCTGTGCCTGTGCCTGTGCCTGTGCCTGTGCCTGTGCCTGTGCCTGTGCCTGTGCCTGTGCCTGTGCCTGTGCCTGTGCCTGTGCCTGTGCGTGTGCCTGTGCCTGTGCCTGTGCCTGTGCCTGTGCCTGTGCCTGTGCCTGTGCCTGTGCCTGTGCCTGTGCCTGTGCCTGTGCCTGTGCCTGTGCCTGTGCCTGTGCCTGTGCCTGTGCCTGTGCCTGTGCCTGTGCCTGTGCCTGTGCCTGTGCCTGTGCCTGTGCCTGTGCCTGTGCCTGTGCCTGTGCCTGTGCCTGTGCCTGTGCCTGTGCCTGTGCCTGTGCCTGTGCCTGTGCCTGTGCCTGTGCCTGTGCCTGTGCCTGTGCCTGTGCCTGTGCCTGTGCCTGTGCCTGTGCCTGTGCCTGTGCCTGTGCCTGTGCCTGTGCCTGTGCCTGTGCCTGTGCCTGTGCCTGTGCCTGTGCCTGTGCCTGTGCCTGTGCCTGTGCCTGTGCCTGTGCCTGTGCCTGTGCCTGTGCCTGTGCCTGTGCCTGTGCCTGTGCCTGTGCCTGTGCCTGTGCCTGTGCCTGTGCCTGTGCCTGTGCCTGTGCCTGTGCCTGTGCCTGTGCCTGTGCCTGTGCCTGTGCCTGTGCCTGTGCCTGTGCCTGTGCCTGTGCCTGTGCCTGTGCCTGTGCCTGTGCCTGTATCTGTGCCTGTATCTGTACCTGTACCTGTACCTGTACCTGTTCCTGTACCTGTACCTGTTCCTGTACCTGTACCTGTACCTGTACCTGTATCTGTACCTGTATCTGTATCTGTATCTGTATCTGTATCTGTATCTGTATCTGTATCTGTATCTGTATCTGTTCTGTACCTGTACCTGTACCTGTACCTGTACCTGTATCTGTATCTGTATCTGTATCTGTATCTGTATCTGTATCTGTATCTGTATCTATATCTGTATCTGTATCTGTATCTGTATCTGTATCTGTACCTGTACCTGTACCTGTACGTGGACCTGTACCTGTACCTGTACCTGTACCTGTACCTGTACCTGTACCTGTACCTGTACCTGTATCTGTACCTGTACCTGTACCTGTACCTGTACCTGTACCTGTACCTGTACCTGTACCTGTACCTGTACCTGTACCTGTACCTGTACCTGTACCTGTACCTGTATCTGTATCTGTACCTGTACCTGTACCTGTACCTGTATCTGTATCTGTATCTGTATCTGTATCTGTATCTGTATCTGTATCTGTATCTGTATCTGTATCTGTATCTGTATCTGTATCTGTACCTGTACCTGTATCTGTATCTGTATCTGTATCTGTATCTGTATCTGTATCTGTATCTGTATCTGTATCTGTATCTGTATCTGTACCTGTACCTGTACCTGTACCTGGACCTGGACCTGTACCTGTACCTGTACCTGTACCTGTACCTGTACCTGTACCTGTACCTGTACCTGTACCTGTACCTGTACCTGTATCTGTATCTGTATCTGTATCTGTATCTGTATCTGTATCTGTGTCTGTATCTGTACCTGTACATGTACCTGTAACTGTATCTGTATCTGTATCTGTATCTGTATCTGTATCTGTATCTGTATCTGTATCTGTACCTGTACCAGTACCTGTATCTGTATCTGTATCTGTATCTGTATCTGTATCTGTATCTGTATCTGTACCTGTACCTGTACCTGTACCTGGACCTGTACCTGTACCTGTACCTGTACCTGTACCTGTACCTGTACCTGTACCTGTACCTGTACCTGTACCTGTACCTGTACCTGTATCTGGACCTGTACCTGTACCTGTACCAGTACCTGTACCTGTACCTGTACCTGTACCTGTACCTGTACCTGTACCTGTACCTGTACCTGTACCTGTACCTGTACCTGTACCTGTACCTGTACCTGTACCTGTACCTGTACCTGTACCTGTACCTGTACCTGTACCTGTACCTGTACCTGTACCTGTACCTGTACCTGTACCTGTACCTGTACCTGTACCTGTACCTGTACCTGTACCTGTACCTGTACCTGTACCTGTACCTGTACCTGTACCTGTACCTGTACCTGTACCTGTACCTGTACCTGTACCTGTACCTGTACCTGTACCTGTACCTGTACCTGTACCTGTACCTGTACCTGTACCTGTACCTGTACCTGTACCTGTACCTGTACCTGTACCTGTACCTGTACCTGTACCTGTACCTGTACCTGTACCTGTACCTGTACCTGTACCTGTACCTGTACCTGTACCTGTACCTGTACCTGTACCTGTACCTGTACCTGTACCTGTACCTGTACCTGTACCTGTACCTGTACCTGTATCTGTATCTGTACCTGTACCTGTACCTGTACCTGTATCTGTATCTGTATCTGTATCTGTATCTGTATCTGTATCTGTATCTGTGTCTGTATCTGTATCTGTATCTGTATCTGTATCTGTATCTGTACCTGTACCTGTATCTGTATCTGTATCTGTATCTGTATCTGTATCTGTATCTGTATCTGTATCTGTATCTGTACCTGTACCTGTACCTGTACCTGGACCTGGACCTGTACCTGTACCTGTACCTGTACCTGTACCTGTACCTGTACCTGTACCTGTACCTGTACCTGTACCTGTACCTGTACCTGTATCTGTATCTGTATCTGTATCTGTATCTGTATCTGTATCTGTATCTGTATCTGTATCTGTATCTGTATCTGTATCTGTATCTGTATCTGTATCTGTATCTGTATCTGTATCTGTATCTGTATCTGTATCTGTACCTGTTCCTGTGCCTGTGCCTGTGCCTGTGCCTGTGCCTGTGCCTGTGCCTGTGCCTGTGCCTGTGCCTGTGCCTGTGCCTGTGCCTGTGCCTGTGCCTGTGCCTGTGCCTGTGCCTGTGCCTGTGCCTGTGCCTGTGCCTGTGCCTGTGCCTGTGCCTGTGCCTGTGCCTGTGCCTGTGCCTGTGCCTGTGCCTGTGCCTGTGCCTGTGCCTGTGCCTGTGCCTGTGCCTGTGCCTGTGCCTGTGCCTGTGCCTGTGCCTGTGCCTGTGCCTGTGCCTGTGCCTGTGCCTGTGCCTGTGCCTGTGCCTGTGCCTGTGCCTGTGCCTGTGCCTGTGCCTGTGCCTGTGCCTGTGCCTGTGCCTGTGCCTGTGCCTGTGCCTGTGCCTGTGCCTGTGCCTGTGCATGTGCCTGTGCCTGTGCCTGTGCCTGTGCCTGTGCCTGTGCCTGTGCCTGTGCCTGTGCCTGTGCCTGTGCCTGTGCCTGTGCCTGTGCCTGTGCCTGTGCCTGTGCCTGTGCCTGTGCCTGTGCCTGTGCCTGTGCCTGTGCCTGTGCCTGTGCCTGTGCCTGTGCCTGTGCCTGTGCCTGTGCCTGTGCCTGTGCCTGTGCCTGTGCCTGTGCCTGTGCCAGTACCTGTGCCTGTACCTGTACCTGTACCTGTACCTGTACCTGTACCTGTGCAGTATGTAGCTAATGTCTACATTTAGTATAGCATGCAGTATAACTGTAACCTAATGCATATTGCTTGGATAAGCGTTAACCTTATTATAAAATGTATATAAGCTAATGTTTTACCAAATTAAATGGTCATTCTACTATCTACAGTTCCGCCTTTCACTCATCTACTCATCTACTCGATACCCATAAATCTTACATTACTTCATGGCGACCCTGCCTTAGCGGACCAAAGAGAATCTTCTGAACCTAAAGCGCAGCCAGAAACGCAGCCACAACCAGAACCTCAGAACAACTTCGACCAAAAACCACCAAGCGACCAAGAAGACAAGAAGACCAAGAAACCAATCTCGAAATGGCGACCCAAGTGAAAATCTCTATCGAAGGAATCGACGTCACGATATTAGGACCGCCCGAAATTATACGGAGCATCCGAGTGACAGTGTCACCGACGGGACACCGCACCGTCCAGGAAACAGCAAACATACGGATAACGGCTTCCGTACCTCGACCGACACCTCGCCAGCCCCGGGATCAGGAAGCATCCCAGCCGACAGAGACACAGCCACTGCAGCAGCCGACAACGCATCGAGCGCAGCCAGCCCAGGAAACAGGAGCCATCAGATTTACGACCGGACAGGAGACGCCGCTCGTGACAGCACATCGGAATCAACTCCGGAATGCCAGAGCACGCACGCAGGCACGAGTCGAGCCACAACAACTTCGGCCCAGCCAGCCCTGGGAAGACGACAGTTCACCCAGAGGACGAGGAAGACGACACCAGGACTCCAGCAGTCCCCAACAGCCACAAAGCAGAGGGAGAGGATGGCGCAGGTCAGTCACCATCGCACCATTGCGACGGCCATGGAACCAGACCAGACCACACCAAGTTACGGAGCTGTAAGGTTTTCACGATATTTTGTTATTATATTTTGTTCGATTTCTTTTTATGATATTTTTTTTTTATACATTTAATAATTAATCAGCTGTACAGGTTAACGCTCAACTCATCCAAAATTTCATAAAATCATTCATATTTTCATAAATATTTTTTTTTCGATCGTAGTCAGCCCGTGTCACTTAAAATCATAAATCGTTACAATTTGTTCTAATTATAGATTAACAAAGTCACAATTATCGTAAACAAGTTTCGCAATATGTCCGGGTATTGCCGCCTTTCGCAATACCGGCCGCGCGCTCGGAAACGCAACACCCGCGCGCGTCAGCAAATTTTTTAAGTAGGTCGAGCGTCTTCGCCAATTTATAATTAACTTTAAATTTTATTGAATGAAATCCGATACCCACACTTAGTGCGTTCGAGATTGACTTTGAATATTTTGTATTAACAATTACACTTTGACTAGTTATTGAACTGATCATTTAATAGTTTAGTCTAGTGAATTGAAGATTGAATTTATTACTTTCATTATAGGAAATTTTATTGATGAAATTTTAATTTCAAATATTTTTTTTACTCTCTCAGTACTTGGTAAGGTACGGTACAGATTTATGTTAGGAGATGAAGGCACATTTGTATAGTGTGTACTTGCATCGGTTAGATTCACGATCCTTTTACTCGATCATAGTGTGACCCACCGTCCTCCGTGAGAGTAATTTGGGGACTTTTAGTCTTAATAATTATATATATTGTGTTTCTAAGTACAGGCGACGGACCTGATATGCCATATTGATTAGGTATAAAGTTTGGGCGCTAGTCCTTCTTGTTTGCTCATGGTGTTCTGGACTATCGTGCCCTCCGTGAAAACAGTTGGAGACTTATTAAGTCTTAATGTATTTGCGACACCGACTTACAGGCACATAGTGCATGTAGCCTGATATACATTTGGGTGACCATACCCACTATTTTTGAGGATAGGGTACGCACAGAGGCGTAGCCCACATTGTTGTTTAAAGGGTGACCATGCCCTTGGGTAACCATTCCCATTTATTTCGTGTTGAAGAGCAGAGACTCCAACACTTATAAGGCATTAGATATTTTATAGGGTAAATGTACCGATACCGTAATACCAGTACAATACATGTGATATATACATGAGATTTAATGGTGAATTTTATAAATTTTTTTTATTATTTTGAGAGAGATTAGGTAATTGATAATAATACTAATAATTTTGTTGGAACAGACAGGAATTTTTATAAAAATAATTTAAACTTTAACTAAAAAATATTTCATTTGAAACAGTGACACTGGGATATGACGACAATTTTTTTTATGGGGTAACCAACTAATTTTTGATAAATCCTTTTAAAGTGTTTAAACTTAGTAATAAGTAGTTTACACAGTGGTCCCCATCGAATTGTAAACAAGTAACATGCATTATTTTTTTTTCTTTTTCTCCAGCACCCCGGGGGTGAAGGTATCTTACGGGGAAGCTGCAGTATGTAGCTAATGTCTACATTTAGTATAGCATGCAGTATAACTGTAACCTAATGCATATTGCTTGGATAAGCGTTAACCTTATTATAAAATGTATATAAGCTAATGTTTTACCAAATTAAATGGTCATTCTACTATCTACAGTTCCGCCTTTCACTCATCTACTCATCTACTCGATACCCATAAATCTTACATTACTTCACCTGTACCTGTACCTGTACCTGTACCTGTACCTGTACCTGTACCTGAACCTGTATCTGTATCTGTACCTGTACCTGTACCTGTACCTGTATCTGTATCTGTATCTGTATCTGTATCTGTATCTGTATCTGTATCTGTATCTGTATCTGTATCTGTACCTGTACCTGTACCTGTACCTGGACCTAGACCTGTACCTGTACCTGTACCTGTACCTGTACCTGTACCTGTACCTGTACCTGTACCTGTACCTGTACCTGTACCTGTACCTGTATCTGTATCTGTATCTGTATCTGTATCTGTATCTGTATCTGTGTCTGTATCTGTACCTGTACATGTACCTGTAACTGTATCTGTATCTGTATCTGTATCTGTATCTGTATCTGTATCTGTATCTGTATCTGTATCTGTATCTGTATCTGTATCTGTATCTGTATCTGTATCTGTATCTGTATCTGTATCTGTATCTGTATCTGTATCTGTATCTGTATCTGTATCTGTATCTGTATCTGTATCTGTATCTGTATCTGTATCTGTATCTGTATCTGTATCTGTATCTGTATCTGTTCTGTATCTGTATCTGTACCTGTTCCTGTACCTGTACCTGTACCTGTACCTTTGTACCTGTACCTGTACCTGTACCTGTACCTGTACCTGTACCTGTACCTGTACCTGTACCTGTACCTGTACCTGTACCTGTACCTGTACCTGTACCTGTATCTGTACCTGTACCTGTACCTGTACCTGTACCTGTACCTGTACCTGTACCTGTACCTGTACCTGTATCTGTATCTGTATCTGTATCTGTATCTGTATCTGTATCTGTATCTGTATCTGTATCTGTATCTGTATCTGTATCTGTACCTGTATCTGTATCTGTATCTGTATCTGTATCTGTATCTGTATCTGTATCTGTATCTGTATCTGTATCTGTATCTGTATCTGTATCTGTATCTGTATCTGTATCTGTATCTGTATCTGTATCTGTATCTGTATCTGTATCTGTATCTGTATCTGTATCTGTATCTGTATCTGTATCTGTATCTGTATCTGTATCTGTATCTGTATCTGTATCTGTATCTGTATCTGTATCTGTATCTGTATCTGTATCTGTATCTGTATCTGAATCTGTATCTGAATCTGTATCTGTATCTGTACCTGTACCTGTACCTGTACCTGTACCTGTACCTGTACCTGTACCTGTACCTGTACCTGTACCTGTACCTGTACCTGTACCTGTACCTGTATCTGTATCTGTATCTGTACCTGTACCTGTACCTGTACCTGTACCTGTACCTGTACCTGTATCTGTATCTGTATCTGTATCTGTACCTGTACCTGTACCTGTACCTGTACCTGTACCTGTACCTGTACCTGTACCTGTACCTGTACCTGTACCTGTACCTGTACCTGTACCTGTACCTGTACCTGTACCTGTACCTGTATCTGTATCTGTATCTGTATCTGTATCTGTATCTGTATCTGTATCTGTATCTGTACCTGTATCTGTATCTGTATCTGTATCTGTATCTGTATCTGTATCTGTACCTGTATCTGTATCTGTATCTGTATCTGTATCTGTATCTGTATCTGTATCTGTATCTGTTCTGTGCCTGTGCCTGTGCCTGTGTCTGTGCCTGTGCCTGTATCTGTATCTATATCTGTATCTGTATCTGTATCTGTATCTGTACCTGTACCTGTACCTGTATCTGTATCTGTATCTGTATCTGTACCTGTATGTACCTGTACCTGTACCTGTACCTGTACCTGTACCTGTACCTGTACCTGTACCTGTACCTGTACCTGTACCTGTACCTGTACCTGTACCTGTACCTGTATCTGTATCTGTATCTATATCTGTATCTGTATCTGTATCTGTATCTGTATCTGTATCTGTACCTGTACCTGTACCTGTATCTGTATCTGTATCTGTATCTGTATCTGTACCTGTTTGTACCTGTACCTGTACCTGTACCTGTACCTGTATCTGTATCTGTATCTGTATCTGTATCTGTACCTGTTCCTGTACCTGTACCTGTATCTGTATCTGTATCTGTATCTGTATCTGTATCTGTATCTGTATCTGTATCTGTATCTGTATCTGTATCTTTATCTGTATCTGTATCTGTATCTGTATCTGTATCTGTATCTGTATCTGTATCTGTATCTGTATCTGTATCTGTATCTGTATCTGTATCTGTATCTGTATCTGTATCTGTATCTGTATCTGTATCTGTATCTGTATCTGTATCTGTATCTGTATCTGTATCTGTATCTGTATCTGTATCTGTTCTGTGCCTGTGCCTGTGCCTGTGTCTGTGCCTGTGCCTGTATCTGTATCTATATCTGTATCTGTATCTGTATCTGTATCTGTACCTGTACCTGTACCTGTATCTGTATCTGTATCTGTATCTGTATCTGTATCTGTACCTGTATGTACCTGTATGTACCTGTACCTGTACCTGTACCTGTTCCTGTACCTGTTCCTGTACCTGTACCTGTACCTGTATCTGTATCTGTATCTGTATCTGTATCTGTATCTGTATCTGTATCTGTATCTGTATCTGTATCTGTATCTGTATCTGTATCTGTATCTGTATCTGTATCTGTATCTGTATCTGTATCTGTATCTGTATCTGTATCTGTATCTGTATCTGTATCTGTATCTGTATCTGTATCTGCATCTGTATCTGTATCTGTATATGTATCTGTATCTGTATCTGCATCTGTATCTGTATCTGTTATGTATCTGTATCTGTATCTGTATCTGTATCTGTATCTGTATCTGTATCTGTATCTGTATCTGTATCTGTATCTGTATCTGTATCTGTATCTGTATCTGTATCTGTATCTGTATCTGTATCTGTATCTGTTCTGTACCTGTACCTGTACCTGTACCTGTACCTGTACCTGTATCTGTATCTGTATCTGTATCTGTATCTGTATCTGTATCTGTATCTGTACCTGTATGTACCTGTACCTGTGCCTGTGCCTGTGCCTGTGCCTGTGCCTGTGCCTGTGCCTGTGCCTGTGCCTGTGCCTGTGCCTGTGCCTGTGCCTGTGCCTGTGCCTGTGCCTGTGCCTGTGCCTGTGCCTGTGCCTGTGCCTGTGCCTGTGCCTGTGCCTGTGCCTGTGCCTGTGCCTGTGCCTGTGCCTGTGCCTGTGCCTGTGCCTGTGCCTGTGCCTGTGCCTGTGCCTGTGCCTGTGCCTGTGCCTGTGCCTGTGCCTGTGCCTGTGCCTGTGCCTGTGCCTGTGCCTGTGCCTGTGCCTGTTCCTGTGCCTGTGCCTGTGCCTGTGCCTGTGCCTGTGCCTGTGCCTGTGCCTGTGCCTGTTCCTGTGCCTGTGCCTGTGCCTGTGCCTGTGCCTTTGCCTGTGCCTGTGCCTGTGCCTGTGCCTGTGCCTGTGCCTGTGCCTGTGCCTGTGCCTGTGCCTGTGCCTGTGCCTGTGCCTGTGCCTGTGCCTGTGCCTGTGCCTGTGCCTGTGCCTGTGCCTGTGCCTGTGCCTGTGCCTGTGCCTGTGCCTGTGCCTGTGCCTGTGCCTGTGCCTGTGCCTGTGCCTGTGCCTGTGCCTGTGCCTGTGCCTGTGCCTGTGCCTGTGCCTGTGCCTGTGCCTGTGCCTGTGCCTGTGCCTGTGCCTGTATCTGTATCTGTATCTGTATCTGTATCTGTATCTGTATCTGTTCTGTACCTGTACCTGTACCTGTACCTGTACCTGTATCTGTATCTGTATCTGTATCTGTATCTGTATCTGTATCTGTATCTATATCTGTATCTGTATCTGTATCTGTATCTGTATCTGTACCTGTACCTGTACATGTACCTGTACCTGTACCTGTATCTGTATCTGTACCTGTATCTGTATCTGTATCTGTATCTGTATCTGTATCTGTATCTGTATCTGTACCTGTACATGTACCTGTACCTGTATCTGTATCTGTATCTGTATCTGTATCTGTATCTGTATCTGTATCTGTATCTGTATCTGTATCTGAACCTGTTCCTGTACCTGTACCTGTACCTGTATCTGTATCTGTATCTGTATCTGTATCTGTATCTGTATCTGTATCTGTATCTGTATCTGTATCTGTATCTGTATCTGTATCTGTATCTGTATCTGTATCTGTATCTGTATCTGTATCTGTATCTGTATCTGTATCTGTATCTGTATCTGTATCTGATCTGTATCTGTATCTGCATCTGTATCTGTATCTGTTATGTATCTGTATCTGTATCTGTATCTGTATCTGTATCTGTATCTGTATCTGTATCTGTATCTGTATCTGTATCTGTATCTGTATCTGTATCTGTATCTGTATCTGTATCTGTATCTGTATCTGTATCTGTATCTGTATCTGTATCTGTATCTGTATCTGTTCTGTACCTGTACCTGTACCTGTACCTGTACCTGTATCTGTATCTGTATCTGTATCTGTATCTGTATCTGTATCTGTATCTGTATCTGTATCTGTATCTGTATCTGTATCTGTATCTGTATCTGTATCTGTATCTGTATCTGTATCTATATCTGTATCTGTATCTGTATCTGTACCTGTACCTGTACCTGTATCTGTATCTGTATCTGTATCTGTATCTGTATCTGTATCTGTATCTGTATCTGTATCTGTATCTGTATCTGTATCTGTATCTGATCTGTATCTGTATCTGCATCTGTATCTGTATCTGTATCTGTATCTGTATCTGTTATGTATCTGTATCTGTATCTGTATCTGTATCTGTATCTGTATCTGTATCTGTATCTGTATCTGTATCTGTATCTGTATCTGTATCTGTATCTGTATCTGTATCTGTATCTGTATCTGTATCTGTATCTGTATCTGTATCTGTATCTGTATCTGTATCTGTATCTGTTCTGTACCTGTACCTGTACCTGTACCTGTACCTGTACCTGTATCTGTATCTGTATCTGTATCTGTATCTGTATCTGTATCTGTATCTGTATCTGTATCTGTATCTGTATCTGTATCTGTATCTGTATCTGTATCTGTATCTGTATCTATATCTGTACCTGTATCTGTATCTGTATCTGTATCTGTATCTGTATCTGTATCTGTACCTGTACCTGTACCTGTACCTGTACCTGTACCTGTACCTGTACCTGTACCTGTACCTGTACCTGTACCTGTACCTGTACCTGTACCTGTACCTGTACCTGTACCTGTACCTGTACCATTATCTGTATCTGTATCTGTATCTGTATCTGTATCTGTATCTGTATCTGTATCTGTATCTGTATCTGTATCTGTATCTGTATCTGTATCTGTATCTGTATCTGTATCTGTATCTATATCTGTATCTGTATCTGTATCTGTATCTGTACCTGTACCTGTACCTGTATCTGTATCTGTATCTGTACCTGTATGTACCTGTACCTGTACCTGTACCTGTACCTGTTCCTGTACCTGTACCTGTACCTGTACCTGTACCTGTACCTGTACCTGTACCTGTACCTGTACCTGTACCATTATCTGTATCTGTATCTGTATCTGTATCTGTATCTGTATCTGTATCTGTATCTGTATCTGTATCTGTATCTGTATCTGTATCTGTATCTGTATCTGTATCTGTATCTGCATCTGTATCTGTATCTGTATATGTATCTGTATCTGTATCTGCATCTGTATCTGTATCTGTTATGTATCTGTATCTGTATCTGTATCTGTATCTGTATCTGTATCTGTATCTGTATCTGTATCTGTATCTGTATCTGTATCTGTATCTGTATCTGTATCTGTATCTGTATCTGTATCTGTATCTGTATCTGTATCTGTATCTGTTCTGTACCTGTACCTGTACCTGTACCTGTACCTGTATCTGTATCTGTATCTGTATCTGTATCTGTATCTGTATCTGTATCTGTATCTGTATCTGTATCTGTACCTGTATGTACCTGTACCTGTGCCTGTGCCTGTGCCTGTGCCTGTGCCTGTGCCTGTGCCTGTGCCTGTGCCTGTGCCTGTGCCTGTGCCTGTGCCTGTGCCTGTGCCTGTGCCTGTGCCTGTGCCTGTGCCTGTGCCTGTGCCTGTGCCTGTGCCTGTGCCTGTGCCTGTGCCTGTGCCTGTGCCTGTGCCTGTGCCTGTGCCTGTGCCTGTGCCTGTGCCTGTGCCTGTGCCTGTGCCTGTGCCTGTGCCTGTGCCTGTGCCTGTGCCTGTGCCTGTGCCTGTGCCTGTGCCTGTGCCTGTGCCTGTGCATGTGCCTGTGCCTGTGCCTGTGCCTGTGCCTGTGCCTGTGCCTGTGCCTGTGCCTGTGCCTGTGCCTGTGCCTGTGCCTGTGCCTGTGCCTGTGCCTGTGCCTGTACCTGTACCTGTACCTGTACCTGTACCTGTACCTGTGCCTGTGCCTGTGCCTGTGCCTGTATCTGTATCTGTATCTGTATCTGTATCTGTATCTGTACCTGTTCCTGTATCTGTATCTGTATCTGTATCTGTATCTGTATCTGTATCTGTATCTGTATCTGTATCTGTATCTGTATCTTTATCTGTATCTGTATCTGTATCTGTATCTGTATCTGTATCTGTATCTGTATCTGTATCTGTATCTGTATCTGTATCTGTATCTGTATCTGTATCTGTATCTGTATCTGTATCTGTATCTGTATCTGTATCTGTATCTGTATCTGTACCTGTACCTGTACCTGTACCTGTACCTGTACCTGTACATGTACCTGTACCTGTACCTGTACCTGTACCTGTACCTGTACCTGTACCTGTACCTGTACCTGTACCTGTACCTGTACCTGTATCTGTATCTGTATCTGTATCTGTATCTGCATCTGTATCTGTATCTGTTATGTATCTGTATCTGTATCTGTATCTGTATCTGTATCTGTATCTGTATCTGTATCTGTATCTGTATCTGTATCTGTATCTGTACCTGTACCTGTACCTGTACCTGTACCTGTACCTGTACCTGTACCTGTACCTGTACCTGTACCTGTACCTGTACCTGTACCTGTACCTGTACCTGTACCTGTACCTGTACCTGTACCTGTACCTGTACCTGTACCTGTACCATTATCTGTATCTGTATCTGTATCTGTATCTGTATCTGTATCTGTATCTGTATCTGTATCTGTATCTGTATCTGTATCTGTATCTGTATCTGTATCTGTATCTGTATCTGTATCTGTATCTGTATCTGTATCTGTATCTGTATCTGTATCTGTATCTGTATCTGTATCTGTATCTGTATCTGTATCTGTATCTGTATCTGTATCTGTATCTGTATCTGTATCTGTATCTGTATCTGTATCTGTATCTGTATCTGTATCTGTATCTGTATCTGTATCTGTATCTGTATCTGTATCTGTATCTGTATCTGTATCTGTATCTGTATCTGTATCTGTATCTGTATCTGTATCTGTATCTGTATCTGTATCTGTATCTGTATCTGTATCTGTATCTGTATCTGTATCTGTATCTGTATCTGTATCTGTATCTGTATCTGTATCTGTATCTGTATCTGTATCTGTATCTGTATCTGTATCTGTATCTGTATCTGTATCTGTATCTGTATCTGTATCTGTATCTGTACCTGTACCTGTACCTGTACCTGTACCTGTACCTGTACCTGTACCTGTACCTGTACCTGTACCTGTACCTGTACCTGTACCTGTACCTGTACCTGTACCTGTACCTGTACCTGTACCTGTACCTGTACCTGTACCTGTACCTGTACCTGTACCTGTACCTGTACCTGTACCTGTACCTGTACCTGTACCTGTACCTGTACCTGTACCATTATCTGTATCTGTATCTGTATCTGTATCTGTATCTGTATCTGTATCTGTATCTGTATCTGTATCTGTATCTGTATCTGTATCTGTACCTGTACCTGTACCTGTACATGTACCTGTACCTGTACCTGTACCTGTACCTGTACCTGTACCTGTACCTGTACCTGTACCTGTACCTGTACCTGTACCTGTATCTGTATCTGTATCTGTATCTGTATCTGCATCTGTATCTGTATCTGTTATGTATCTGTATCTGTATCTGTATCTGTATCTGTATCTGTATCTGTATCTGTATCTGTATCTGTATCTGTATCTGTATCTGTACCTGTACCTGTACCTGTACCTGTACCTGTACCTGTACCTGTACCTGTACCTGTACCTGTACCTGTACCTGTACCTGTACCTGTACCTGTACCTGTACCTGTACCTGTACCTGTACCTGTACCTGTACCTGTACCTGTACCATTATCTGTATCTGTATCTGTATCTGTATCTGTATCTGTATCTGTATCTGTATCTGTATCTGTATCTGTATCTGTATCTGTATCTGTATCTGTATCTGTATCTGTATCTGTATCTGTATCTGTATCTGTATCTGTATCTGTATCTGTATCTGTATCTGTATCTGTATCTGTATCTGTATCTGTATCTGTATCTGTATCTGTATCTGTATCTGTATCTGTATCTGTATCTGTATCTGTATCTGTATCTGTATCTGTATCTGTATCTGTATCTGTATCTGTATCTGTATCTGTATCTGTATCTGTATCTGTATCTGTATCTGTATCTGTATCTGTATCTGTATCTGTATCTGTATCTGTATCTGTATCTGTATCTGTATCTGTATCTGTATCTGTATCTGTATCTGTATCTGTATCTGTATCTGTATCTGTATCTGTATCTGTATCTGTATCTGTATCTGTATCTGTATCTGTATCTGTATCTGTATCTGTATCTGTATCTGTATCTGTATCTGTATCTGTACCTGTACCTGTACCTGTACCTGTACCTGTACCTGTACCTGTACCTGTACCTGTACCTGTACCTGTACCTGTACCTGTACCTGTACCTGTACCTGTACCTGTACCTGTACCTGTACCTGTACCTGTACCTGTACCTGTACCTGTACCTGTACCTGTACCTGTACCTGTACCTGTACCTGTACCTGTACCTGTACCTGTACCAGTATCTGTATCTGTATCTGTATCTGTATCTGTATCTGTATCTGTATCTGTATCTGTATCTGTATCTGTATCTGTATCTGTATCTGTATCTGTATCTGTATCTGTATCTGTATCTGTATCTGTATCTGTATCTGTATCTGTATCTGTATCTGTATCTGTATCTGTATCTGTATCTGTATCTGTATCTGTATCTGTATCTGTATCTGTATCTGTATCTGTATCTGTATCTGTATCTGTATCTGTATCTGTATCTGTATCTGTATCTGTATCTGTATCTGTATCTGTATCTGTATCTGTATCTGTATCTGTATCTGTATCTGTATCTGTATCTGTATCTGTATCTGTATCTGTATCTGTATCTGTATCTGTATCTGTATCTGTATCTGTATCTGTATCTGTATCTGTATCTGTATCTGTATCTATATCTGTATCTGTATCTGTATCTGTATCTGTATCTGTACCTGTACCTGTACCTGTATCTGTATCTGTATCTGTATCTGTATCTGTACCTGTATGTACCTGTGCCTGTGCCTGTGCCTGTGCCTGTGCCTGTGCCTGTGCCTGTGCCTGTACCTGTACCTGTATCTGTATCTGTATCTGTATCTGTATCTGTATCTGTGTCTGTATCTGTACCTGTACATGTACCTGTACCTGTATCTGTATCTGTATCTGTATCTGTATCTGTATCTGTATCTGTATCTGTATCTGTATCTGTATCTGTATCTGTATCTGTATCTGTATCTGTATCTGTATCTGTATCTGTATCTGTATCTGTATCTGTATCTGTATCTGTATCTGTATCTGTATCTGTATCTGTATCTGTATCTGTATCTGTATCTGTATCTGTATCTGTATCTGTATCTGTATCTGTATCTGTATCTGTATCTGTATCTGTATCTGTATCTATATCTGTACCTGTATCTGTATCTTTATCTGTATCTGTATCTGTATCTGTATCTGTATCTGTATCTGTATCTGTATCTGTATCTGTATCTGTATCTGTATCTGTATCTGTATCTGTATCTGTATCTGTATCTGTATCTGTATCTGTATCTGTATCTGTATCTGTATCTGTATCTGTATCTGTATCTGTATCTGTATCTGTACCTGTACCTGTACCTGAACCTGTACCTGTACCTGTACCTGTACCTGTATCTGTATCTGTATCTGTATCTGTATCTGTATCTGTATCTGTATCTGTATCTGTATCTGTATCTGTATCTGTTTCTGTATCTATATCTGTATCTGTATCTGTATCTGTATCTGTATCTGTATCTGTATCTGTATCTGTATCTGTATCTGTATCTGCATCTGTATCTGTATCTGTATCTGTTATGTATCTGTATCTGTATCTGTATCTGTATCTGTATCTGTATCTGTATCTGTATCTGTATCTGTATCTGTATCTGTATCTGTATCTGTATCTGTATCTGTATCTGTATCTGTATCTGTATCTATATCTGTATCTGTATCTGTATCTGTATCTGTATCTGTACCTGTATGTACCTGTACCTGTACCTGTATCTGTATCTGTATCTGTATCTGTATCTGTATCTGTATCTGTATCTGTATCTGTATCTGTACCTGTACATGTACCTGTACCTGTATCTGTATATGTATCTGTATCTGTATCTGTATCTGTATCTGTATCTGTATCTGTATCTGTATCTGTACCTGTACATGTACCTGTACCTGTATCTGTATCTGTATCTGTATCTGTATCTGTATCTGTACCTGTACCTGTATCTGTATCTGTATCTGTATCTGTACCTGTATCTGTATCTGTATCTGTATCTGTATCTGTACCTTTTCCTGTACCTGTACCTGGACCTGGACCTGTACCTGTACCTGTACCTGTACCTGTACCTGTACCTGTACCTGTACCTGTACCTGTACCTGTACCTGTATCTGTATCTGTATCTGTATCTGTATCTGTATCTGTGTCTGTATCTGTACCTGTACATGTACCTGTAACTGTATCTGTATCTGTATCTGTATCTGTATCTGTATCTGTATCTGTATCTGTATCAGTATCTGTATCTGTATCTGTATCTGTATCTGTATCTGTACCTGTACCTGTACCTGTATCTGTATCTGTATCTGTATCTGTATCTGTATCTGTATCTGTATCTGTACCTGTACCTGGACCTGGACCTGTACCTGTACCTGTACCTGTACCTGTACCTGTACCTGTACCTGTACCTGTACCTGTACCTGTACCTGTACCTGTATCTGTATCTGTATCTGTATCTGTATCTGTATCTGTATCTGAATCTGTATCTGTATCTGTACCTGTACCTGTACCTGTACCTGTACCTGTACCTGTACCTGTATCTGTATCTGTATCTGTATCTGTATCTGTATCTGTATCTGTATCTGTATCTGTATCTGTATCTGTATCTGTATCTGTATCTGTATCTGTATCTGTATCTGTATCTGCATCTGTATCTGTATCTGTTATGTATCTGTATCTGTATCTGTATCTGTATCTGTATCTGTATCTGTATCTGTATCTGTATCTGTATCTGTATCTGTATCTGTTCTGTACCTGTACCTGTGCCTGTACCTGTGCCTGTGCCTGTGCCTGTGCCTGTGCCTGTGCCTGTGCCTGTGCCTGTGCCTGTGCCTGTGCCTGTGCCTGTGCCTGTGCCTGTGCCTGTGCCTGTGCCTGTGCCTGTGCCTGTGCCTGTGCCTGTGCCTGTGCCTGTGCCTGTGCCTGTGCCTGTGCCTGTGCCTGTGCCTGTGCCTGTGCCTGTGCCTGTGCCTGTGCCTGTGCCTGTGCCTGTGCCTGTGCCTGTGCCTGTGCCTGTGCCTGTGCCTGTGCCTGTGCCTGTGCCTGTGCCTGTGCCTGTGCCTGTGCCTGTGCCTGTGCCTGTGCCTGTGCCTGTGCCTGTGCCTGTGCCTGTGCCTGTGCCTGTGCCTGTGCCTGTGCCTGTGCCTGTGCCTGTGCCTGTGCCTGTGCCTGTGCCTGTGCCTGTGCCTGTGCCTGTGCCTGTGCCTGTGCCTGTGCCTGTGCCTGTGCCTGTGCCTGTGCCTGTGCCTGTGCCTGTGCCTGTGCCTGTGCCTGTGCCTGTGCCTGTGCCTGTGCCTGTGCCTGTGCCTGTGCCTGTGCCTGTGCCTGTGCCTGTGCCTGAGCCTGTGCCTGTGCCTGTGCCTGTGCCTGTGCCTGTTCCTGTGCCTGTGCCTGTGCCTGTGCCTGTGCCTGTGCCTGTGCCTGTGCCTGTGCCTGTGCCTGTGCCTGTGCCTGTGCCTGTGCCTGTGCCTGTGCCTGTGCCTGTGCCTGTGCCTGTGCCTGTGCCTGTGCCTGTGCCTGTATCTGTATCTGTATCTGTATCTGTATCTGTATCTGTATATGTATCTGTATCTGTATCTGCATCTGTATCTGTATCTGTATCTGTATCTGTATCTGTATCTGTATATGTATCTGTATCTGTATCTGCATCTGTATCTGTATCTGTATCTGCATCTGCATCTGTATCTGTATCTGTATCTGTATCTGTATCTGTATCTGTATCTGTATCTGTATCTGTATCTGTATCTGTATCTGTATCTGTATCTGTATCTGTATCTGTATCTGTATCTGTATCTGTATCTGTATCTGTATCTGTATCTGTATCTGATCTGTATCTGTATCTGCATCTGTATCTGTATCTGTTATGTATCTGTATCTGTATCTGTATCTGTATCTGTATCTGTATCTGTATCTGTATCTGTATCAGTATCTGTATCTGTATCTGTATCTGTATCTGTATCTGTATCTGTATCTGTATCTGTATCTGTATCTGTATCTGTATCTGTTCTGTACCTGTACCTGTACCTGTACCTGTACCTGTATCTGTATCTGTATCTGTATCTGTATCTGTATCTGTATCTGTATCTGTATCTGTATCTGTATCTGTATCTGTATCTGTATCTGTATCTGTATCTGTATCTATATCTGTATCTGTATCTGTATCTGTACCTGTACCTGTACCTGTATCTGTATCTGTATCTGTATCTGTATCTGTATCTGTATCTGTATCTGTATCTGTATCTGTATCTGTATCTGTATCTGTATCTGTATCTGATCTGTATCTGTATCTGCATCTGTATCTGTATCTGTATCTGTATCTGTATCTGTTATGTATCTGTATCTGTATCTGTATCTGTATCTGTATCTGTATCTGTATCTGTATCTGTATCTGTATCTGTATCTGTATCTGTATCTGTATCTGTATCTGTATCTGTATCTGTATCTGTATCTGTATCTGTATCTGTATCTGTATCTGTATCTGTATCTGTATCTGTATCTGTATCTGTTCTGTACCTGTACCTGTACCTGTACCTGTACCTGTACCTGTATCTGTATCTGTATCTGTATCTGTACCTGTATCTGTATCTGTATCTGTATCTGTATCTGTATCTGTATCTGTACCTGTACCTGTACCTGTACCTGTACCTGTACCTGTACCTGTACCTGTACCTGTACCTGTACCTGTACCTGTACCTGTACCTGTACCTGTACCTGTACCTGTACCTGTACCATTATCTGTATCTGTATCTGTATCTGTATCTGTATCTGTATCTGTATCTGTATCTGTATCTGTATCTGTATCTGTATCTGTATCTGTATCTGTATCTGTATCTGTATCTATATCTGTATCTGTATCTGTATCTGTATCTGTACCTGTACCTGTACCTGTATCTGTATCTGTATCTGTACCTGTATGTACCTGTACCTGTACCTGTACCTGTTCCTGTACCTGTACCTGTACCTGTACCTGTACCTGTACCTGTACCTGTACCTGTACCTGTACCTGTACCATTATCTGTATCTGTATCTGTATCTGTATCTGTATCTGTATCTGTATCTGTATCTGTATCTGTATCTGTATCTGTATCTGTATCTGTATCTGTATCTGTATCTGAATCTGTATCTGTATCTGTATATGTATCTGTATCTGTATCTGCATCTGTATCAATATCTGTTATGTATCTGTATCTGTATCTGTATCTGTATCTGTATCTGTATCTGTATCTGTATCTGTATCTGTATCTGTATCTGTATCTGTATCTGTATCTGTATCTGTATCTGTATCTGTATCTGTATCTGTATCTGTATCTGTTCTGTACCTGTACCTGTACCTGTACCTGTACCTGTATCTGTATCTGTATCTGTATCTGTATCTGTATCTGTATCTGTATCTGTACCTGTATGTACCTGTACCTGTGCCTGTGCCTGTGCCTGTGCCTGTGCCTGTGCCTGTGCCTGTGCCTGTGCCTGTGCCTGTGCCTGTGCCTGTGCCTGTGCCTGTGCCTGTGCCTGTGCCTGTGCCTGTGCCTGTGCCTGTGCCTGTGCCTGTGCCTGTGCCTGTGCCTGTGCCTGTGCCTGTGCCTGTGCCTGTGCCTGTGCCTGTGCCTGTGCCTGTGCCTGTGCCTGTGCCTGTGCCTGTGCCTGTGCCTGTGCCTGTGCCTGTGCCTGTGCCTGTGCCTGTGCCTGTGCCTGTGCCTGTGCCTGTGCCTGTGCCTGTGCCTGTGCCTGTGCCTGTGCCTGTGCCTGTGCCTGTGCCTGTGCCTGTGCCTGTGCCTGTGCCTGTGCCTGTGCCTGTGCCTGTGCCTGTGCCTGTGCCTGTGCCTGTATCTGTACCTGTATCTGTATCTGTATCTGTATCTGTATCTGTATCTGTTCTGTACCTGTACCTGTACCTGTACCTGTACCTGTATCTGTATCTGTATCTGTATCTGTATCTGTATCTGTATCTGTATCTATATCTGTATCTGTATCTGTATCTGTATCTGTATCTGTATCTGTATCTGTACCTGTACCTGTACATGTACCTGTACCTGTACCTGTATCTGTATCTGTACCTGTATCTGTATCTGTATCTGTATCTGTATCTGTATCTGTATCTGTACCTGTACATGTACCTGTACCTGTATCTGTATCTGTATCTGTATCTGTATCTGTATCTGTATCTGTATCTGTATCTGAACCTGTTCCTGTACCTGTACCTGTACCTGTATCTGTATCTGTATCTGTATCTGTATCTGTATCTGTATCTGTATCTGTATCTGTATCTGTATCTGTATCTGTATCTGTATCTGTATCTGTATCTGATCTGTATCTGTATCTGCATCTGTATCTGTATCTGTTATGTATCTGTATCTGTATCTGTATCTGTATCTGTATCTGTATCTGTATCTGTATCTGTATCTGTATCTGTATCTGTATCTGTATCTGTATCTGTATCTGTATCTGTATCTGTATCTGTATCTGTTCTGTACCTGTACCTGTACCTGTACCTGTACCTGTATCTGTATCTGTATCTGTATCTGTATCTGTATCTGTATCTGTATCTGTATCTGTATCTGTATCTGTATCTGTATCTGTATCTGTATCTGTATCTGTATCTGTATCTGTATCTGTATCTGTACCTGTACCTGTATCTGTATCTGTATCTATATCTGTATCTGTATCAGATACAGGTACAGGTACAGGTACCTGTACCTGTACCTGTACCTGTACCTGTATCTGTATCTGTATCTGTATCTGTATCTGTATCTGTATCTGTATCTGTATCTGTATCTGTATCTGTATCTGTATCTGTATCTGTATCTGTATCTGTATCTGTATCTGTATCTGTATCTGTATCTGTATCTGTATCTGTACCTGTACTTGTACCTGTATCTGTATCTGTATCTGTATCTGTATCTGTATCTGTATCTGTATCTGTATCTGTATCTGTATCTGTATCTGTATCTGTATCTGTATCTGTATCTGTATCTGATCTGTATCTGTATCTGCATCTGTATCTGTATCTGTATCTGTATCTGTATCTGTTATGTATCTGTATCTGTATCTGTATCTGTATCTGTATCTGTATCTGTATCTGTATCTGTATCTGTATCTGTATCTGTATCTGTATCTGTATCTGTATCTGTATCTGTATCTGTATCTGTATCTGTATCTGTATCTGTATCTGTATCTGTATCTGTATCTGTTCTGTACCTGTACCTGTACCTGTACCTGTACCTGTACCTGTATCTGTATCTGTATCTGTATCTGTATCTGTATCTGATCTGTATCTGTATCTGCATCTGTATCTGTATCTGTATCTGTATCTGTATCTGTATCTGTATCTGTATCTGTATCTGTATCTATATCTGTATCTGTATCTGTATCTGTATCTGTACCTGTACCTGTACCTGTATCTGTATCTGTATCTGTACCTGTATGTACCTGTACCTGTACCTGTACCTGTTCCTGTACCTGTACCTGTACCTGTACCTGTACCTGTACCTGTACCTGTACCTGTACCTGTACCTGTACCATTATCTGTATCTGTATCTGTATCTGTATCTGTATCTGTATCTGTATCTGTATCTGTATCTGTATCTGTATCTGTATCTGTATCTGCATCTGTATCTGTATCTGTATATGTATCTGTATCTGTATCTGCATCTGTATCTGTATCTGTACCTGTACCTGTACCTGTATCTGTATCTGTATCTGTATCTGTATCTGTATCTGTATCTGTATCTGTATCTGTATCTGTATCTGTATCTGTATCTGTATCTGTATCTGTATCTGTATCTGTATCTGTATCTGTTCTGTACCTGTACCTGTACCTGTACCTGTACCTGTATCTGTATCTGTATCTGTATCTGTATCTGTATCTGTATCTGTATCTGTATCTGTATCTGTATCTGTATCTGTATCTGTATCTATATCTGTATCTGTATCTGTATCTGTACCTGTACCTGTACCTGTATCTGTATCTGTATCTGTATCTGTATCTGTATCTGTATCTGTATCTGTATCTGTATCTGTATCTGTATCTGTATCTGTATCTGTATCTGTATCTGATCTGTATCTGTATCTGCATCTGTATCTGTATCTGTATCTGTATCTGTATCTGTTATGTATCTGTATCTGTATCTGTATCTGTATCTGTATCTGTATCTGTATCTGTATCTGTATCTGTATCTGTATCTGTATCTGTATCTGTATCTGTATCTGTATCTGTATCTGTATCTGTATCTGTATCTGTATCTGTATCTGTATCTGTATCTGTATCTGTATCTGTATCTGTATCTGTTCTGTACCTGTACCTGTACCTGTACCTGTACCTGTATCTGTATCTGTATCTGTATCTGTATCTGTATCTGTATCTGTATCTGTATCTGTATCTGTATCTGTATCTGTATCTGTATCTGTATCTGTATCTGTATCTATATCTGTACCTGTATCTGTATCTGTATCTGTATCTGTATCTGTATCTGTATCTGTATCTGTACCTGTTCCTGTACCTGTACCTGTACCTGTACCTGTACCTGTACCTGTACCTGTACCTGTACCTGTACCTGTACCTGTACCTTTACCTGGACCTGTACCTGTACCTGTACCTGTACCTGTACCTGTACCTGTACCTGTACCTGTACCTGTACCTGTACCTGTACCTGTATCTGTATCTGTATCTGTATCTGTATCTGTATCTGTATCTGTATCTGTATCTGTATCTGTATCTGTATCTGTATCTGTATCTGTATCTGTATCTGTATCTGTATCTGTATCTGTATCTGTATCTGTATCTGTTCTGTATCTGTATCTGTACCTGTTCCTGTGCCTGTGCCTGTGCCTGTGCCTGTGCCTGTGCCTGTGCCTGTGCCTGTGCCTGTGCCTGTGCCTGTGCCTGTGCCTGTGCCTGTGCCTGTGCCTGTGCCTGTGCCTGTGCCTGTGCCTGTGCCTGTGCCTGTGCCTGTGCCTGTGCCTGTGCCTGTGCCTGTGCCTGTGCCTGTGCCTGTGCCTGTGCCTGTGCCTGTGCCTGTGCCTGTGCCTGTGCCTGTGCCTGTGCCTGTGCCTGTGCCTGTGCCTGTGCCTGTGCCTGTGCCTGTGCCTGTGCCTGTGCCTGTGCCTGTGCCTGTGCCTGTGCCTGTGCCTGTGCCTGTGCCTGTGCCTGTGCCTGTGCCTGTGCCTGTGCCTGTGCCTGTGCCTGTGCCTGTGCCTGTGCCTGTGCCTGTGCCTGTGCCTGTGCCTGTGCCTGTGCCTGTGCCTGTGCATGTGCCTGTGCCTGTGCCTGTGCCTGTGCCTGTGCCTGTGCCTGTGCCTGTGCCTGTGCCTGTGCCTGTGCCTGTGCCTGTGCCTGTGCCTGTGCCTGTGCCTGTGCCTGTGCCTGTGCCTGTGCCTGTGCCTGTGCCTGTGCCTGTGCCTGTGCCTGTGCCTGTGCCTGTGCCTGTGCCTGTGCCTGTGCCTGTGCCTGTGCCTGTGCCTGTGCCTGTGCCTGTGCCTGTGCCTGTGCCTGTGCCAGTACCTGTGCCTGTACCTGTACCTGTACCTGTACCTGTACCTGTGCAGTATGTAGCTAATGTCTACATTTAGTATAGCATGCAGTATAACTGTAACCTAATGCATATTGCTTGGATAAGCGTTAACCTTATTATAAAATGTATATAAGCTAATGTTTTACCAAATTAAATGGTCATTCTACTATCTACAGTTCCGCCTTTCACTCATCTACTCATCTACTCGATACCCATAAATCTTACATTACTTCATGGCGACCCTGCCTTAGCGGACCAAAGAGAATCTTCTGAACCTAAAGCGCAGCCAGAAACGCAGCCACAACCAGAACCTCAGAACAACTTCGACCAAAAACCACCAAGCGACCAAGAAGACAAGAAGACCAAGAAACCAATCTCGAAATGGCGACCCAAGTGAAAATCTCTATCGAAGGAATCGACGTCACGATATTAGGACCGCCCGAAATTATACGGAGCATCCGAGTGACAGTGTCACCGACGGGACACCGCACCGTCCAGGAAACAGCAAACATACGGATAACGGCTTCCGTACCTCGACCGACACCTCGCCAGCCCCGGGATCAGGAAGCATCCCAGCCGACAGAGACACAGCCACTGCAGCAGCCGACAACGCATCGAGCGCAGCCAGCCCAGGAAACAGGAGCCATCAGATTTACGACCGGACAGGAGACGCCGCTCGTGACAGCACATCGGAATCAACTCCGGAATGCCAGAGCACGCACGCAGGCACGAGTCGAGCCACAACAACTTCGGCCCAGCCAGCCCTGGGAAGACGACAGTTCACCCAGAGGACGAGGAAGACGACACCAGGACTCCAGCAGTCCCCAACAGCCACAAAGCAGAGGGAGAGGATGGCGCAGGTCAGTCACCATCGCACCATTGCGACGGCCATGGAACCAGACCAGACCACACCAAGTTACGGAGCTGTAAGGTTTTCACGATATTTTGTTATTATATTTTGTTCGATTTCTTTTTATGATATTTTTTTTTTATACATTTAATAATTAATCAGCTGTACAGGTTAACGCTCAACTCATCCAAAATTTCATAAAATCATTCATATTTTCATAAATATTTTTTTTTCGATCGTAGTCAGCCCGTGTCACTTAAAATCATAAATCGTTACAATTTGTTCTAATTATAGATTAACAAAGTCACAATTATCGTAAACAAGTTTCGCAATATGTCCGGGTATTGCCGCCTTTCGCAATACCGGCCGCGCGCTCGGAAACGCAACACCCGCGCGCGTCAGCAAATTTTTTAAGTAGGTCGAGCGTCTTCGCCAATTTATAATTAACTTTAAATTTTATTGAATGAAATCCGATACCCACACTTAGTGCGTTCGAGATTGACTTTGAATATTTTGTATTAACAATTACACTTTGACTAGTTATTGAACTGATCATTTAATAGTTTAGTCTAGTGAATTGAAGATTGAATTTATTACTTTCATTATAGGAAATTTTATTGATGAAATTTTAATTTCAAATATTTTTTTTACTCTCTCAGTACTTGGTAAGGTACGGTACAGATTTATGTTAGGAGATGAAGGCACATTTGTATAGTGTGTACTTGCATCGGTTAGATTCACGATCCTTTTACTCGATCATAGTGTGACCCACCGTCCTCCGTGAGAGTAATTTGGGGACTTTTAGTCTTAATAATTATATATATTGTGTTTCTAAGTACAGGCGACGGACCTGATATGCCATATTGATTAGGTATAAAGTTTGGGCGCTAGTCCTTCTTGTTTGCTCATGGTGTTCTGGACTATCGTGCCCTCCGTGAAAACAGTTGGAGACTTATTAAGTCTTAATGTATTTGCGACACCGACTTACAGGCACATAGTGCATGTAGCCTGATATACATTTGGGTGACCATACCCACTATTTTTGAGGATAGGGTACGCACAGAGGCGTAGCCCACATTGTTGTTTAAAGGGTGACCATGCCCTTGGGTAACCATTCCCATTTATTTCGTGTTGAAGAGCAGAGACTCCAACACTTATAAGGCATTAGATATTTTATAGGGTAAATGTACCGATACCGTAATACCAGTACAATACATGTGATATATACATGAGATTTAATGGTGAATTTTATAAATTTTTTTTATTATTTTGAGAGAGATTAGGTAATTGATAATAATACTAATAATTTTGTTGGAACAGACAGGAATTTTTATAAAAATAATTTAAACTTTAACTAAAAAATATTTCAATTGAAACAGTGACACTGGGATATGACGACAATTTTTTTTTATGGGGTGACCAACTAATTTTTGATAAATCCTTTTAAAGTGTTTAAACTTAGTAATAAGTAGTTTACACAAGTAACATGCATTATTTTTTTTTCTTTTTCTCCAGCACCCCGGGGGTGAAGGTATCTTACGGGGAAGCTGCAGTATGTAGCTAATGTCTACATTTAGTATAGCATGCAGTATAACTGTAACCTAATGCATATTGCTTGGATAAGCGTTAACCTTATTATAAAATGTATATAAGCTAATGTTTTACCAAATTAAATGGTCATTCTACTATCTACAGTTCCGCCTTTCACTCATCTACTCATCTACTCGATACCCATAAATCTTACATTACTTCACCTGTACCTGTACCTGTACCTGTACCTGTACCTGTACCTGTACCTGAACCTGTATCTGTATCTGTACCTGTACCTGTACCTGTACCTGTATCTGTATCTGTATCTGTATCTGTATCTGTATCTGTATCTGTATCTGTATCTGTATCTGTATCTGTACCTGTACCTGTACCTGTACCTGGACCTGGACCTGTACCTGTACCTGTACCTGTACCTGTACCTGTACCTGTACCTGTACCTGTACCTGTACCTGTACCTGTACCTGTACCTGTACCTGTACCTGTATCTGTATCTGTATCTGTATCTGTATCTGTATCTGTATCTGTGTCTGTATCTGTACCTGTACATGTACCTGTAACTGTATCTGTATCTGTATCTGTATCTGTATCTGTATCTGTATCTGTATCTGTATCTGTATCTGTATCTGTATCTGTATCTGTATCTGTATCTGTATCTGTATCTGTATCTGTATCTGTATCTGTATCTGTATCTGTATCTGTATCTGTATCTGTATCTGTATCTGTATCTGTATCTGTATCTGTATCTGTATCTGTATCTGTATCTGTATCTGTATCTGTATCTGTTCTGTATCTGTATCTGTACCTGTTCCTGTACCTGTACCTGTACCTGTACCTTTGTACCTGTACCTGTACCTGTACCTGTACCTGTACCTGTACCTGTACCTGTACCTGTACCTGTACCTGTACCTGTACCTGTACCTGTATCTGTACCTGTACCTGTACCTGTACCTGTACCTGTACCTGTACCTGTACCTGTACCTGTACCTGTATCTGTATCTGTATCTGTATCTGTATCTGTATCTGTATCTGTATCTGTATCTGTATCTGTATCTGTATCTGTATCTGTACCTGTATCTGTATCTGTATCTGTATCTGTATCTGTATCTGTATCTGTATCTGTATCTGTATCTGTATCTGTATCTGTATCTGTATCTGTATCTGTATCTGTATCTGTATCTGTATCTGTATCTGTATCTGTATCTGTATCTGTATCTGTATCTGTATCTGTATCTGTATCTGTATCTGTATCTGTATCTGTATCTGTATCTGTATCTGTATCTGTATCTGTATCTGTATCTGAATCTGTATCTGAATCTGAATCTGTATCTGTACCTGTACCTGTACCTGTACCTGTACCTGTACCTGTACCTGTACCTGTACCTGTACCTGTACCTGTACCTGTACCTGTACCTGTACCTGTATCTGTATCTGTATCTGTACCTGTACCTGTACCAGTACCTGTACCTGTACCTGTACCTGTATCTGTATCTGTATCTGTATCTGTACCTGTACCTGTACCTGTACCTGTACCTGTACCTGTACCTGTACCTGTACCTGTACCTGTACCTGTACCTGTACCTGTACCTGTACCTGTACCTGTACCTGTACCTGTATCTGTATCTGTATCTGTATCTGTATCTGTATCTGTATCTGTATCTGTATCTGTACCTGTATCTGTATCTGTATCTGTATCTGTATCTGTATCTGTATCTGTACCTGTATCTGTATCTGTATCTGTATCTGTATCTGTATCTGTATCTGTATCTGTATCTGTTCTGTGCCTGTGCCTGTGCCTGTGTCTGTGCCTGTGCCTGTATCTGTATCTATATCTGTATCTGTATCTGTATCTGTATCTGTACCTGTACCTGTACCTGTATCTGTATCTGTATCTGTATCTGTACCTGTATGTACCTGTACCTGTACCTGTACCTGTACCTGTACCTGTACCTGTACCTGTACCTGTACCTGTACCTGTACCTGTACCTGTACCTGTATCTGTATCTGTATCTATATCTGTATCTGTATCTGTATCTGTATCTGTATCTGTATCTGTACCTGTACCTGTACCTGTATCTGTATCTGTATCTGTATCTGTATCTGTACCTGTTTGTACCTGTACCTGTACCTGTACCTGTACCTGTATCTGTATCTGTATCTGTATCTGTATCTGTATCTGTACCTGTTCCTGTACCTGTACCTGTATCTGTATCTGTATCTGTATCTGTATCTGTATCTGTATCTGTATCTGTATCTGTATCTGTATCTTTATCTGTATCTGTATCTGTATCTGTATCTGTATCTGTATCTGTATCTGTATCTGTATCTGTATCTGTATCTGTATCTGTATCTGTATCTGTATCTGTATCTGTATCTGTATCTGTATCTGTATCTGTATCTGTATCTGTATCTGTATCTGTATCTGTATCTGTATCTGTATCTGTATCTGTTCTGTGCCTGTGCCTGTGCCTGTGTCTGTGCCTGTGCCTGTATCTGTATCTATATCTGTATCTGTATCTGTATCTGTATCTGTACCTGTACCTGTACCTGTATCTGTATCTGTATCTGTATCTGTACCTGTATGTACCTGTATGTACCTGTACCTGTACCTGTACCTGTTCCTGTACCTGTTCCTGTACCTGTACCTGTACCTGTATCTGTACCTGTATCTGTATCTGTATCTGTATCTGTATCTGTATCTGTATCTGTATCTGTATCTGTATCTGTATCTGTATCTGTATCTGTATCTGTATCTGTATCTGTATCTGTATCTGTATCTGTATCTGTATCTGTATCTGTATCTGTATCTGTATCTGTATCTGTATCTGTATCTGTATCTGTATCTGTATCTATATCTGTACCTGTATCTGTATCTTTATCTGTATCTGTATCTGTATCTGTATCTGTATCTGTATCTGTATCTGTATCTGTATCTGTATCTGTATCTGTATCTGTATCTGTATCTGTATCTGTATCTGTATCTGTATCTGTATCTGTATCTGTATCTGTATCTGTATCTGTATCTGTATCTGTACCTGTACCTGTACCTGAACCTGTACCTGTACCTGTACCTGTATCTGTATCTGTATCTGTATCTGTATCTGTATCTGTATCTGTATCTGTACCTGTATGTACCTGTACCTGTGCCTGTGCCTGTGCCTGTGCCTGTGCCTGTGCCTGTGCCTGTGCCTGTGCCTGTGCCTGTGCCTGTGCCTGTGCCTGTGCCTGTGCCTGTGCCTGTGCCTGTGCCTGTGCCTGTGCCTGTGCCTGTGCCTGTGCCTGTGCCTGTGCCTGTGCCTGTGCCTGTGCCTGTGCCTGTGCCTGTGCCTGTGCCTGTGCCTGTGCCTGTGCCTGTGCCTGTGCCTGTGCCTGTGCCTGTGCCTGTGCCTGTGCCTGTGCCTGTTCCTGTGCCTGTGCCTGTGCCTGTGCCTGTGCCTGTGCCTGTGCCTGTGCCTGTGCCTGTGCCTGTTCCTGTGCCTGTGCCTGTGCCTGTGCCTGTGCCTTTGCCTGTGCCTGTGCCTGTGCCTGTGCCTGTGCCTGTGCCTGTGCCTGTGCCTGTGCCTGTGCCTGTGCCTGTGCCTGTGCCTGTGCCTGTGCCTGTGCCTGTGCCTGTGCCTGTGCCTGTGCCTGTGCCTGTGCCTGTGCCTGTGCCTGTGCCTGTGCCTGTGCCTGTGCCTGTGCCTGTGCCTGTGCCTGTGCCTGTGCCTGTGCCTGTGCCTGTGCCTGTGCCTGTGCCTGTGCCTGTGCCTGTGCCTGTGCCTGTGCCTGTGCCTGTGCCTGTGCCTGTGCCTGTATCTGTATCTGTATCTGTATCTGTATCTGTATCTGTATCTGTTCTGTACCTGTACCTGTACCTGTACCTGTACCTGTATCTGTATCTGTATCTGTATCTGTATCTGTATCTGTATCTGTATCTATATCTGTATCTGTATCTGTATCTGTATCTGTATCTGTACCTGTACCTGTACATGTACCTGTACCTGTACCTGTATCTGTATCTGTACCTGTATCTGTATCTGTATCTGTATCTGTATCTGTATCTGTATCTGTATCTGTATCTGTACCTGTACATGTACCTGTACCTGTATCTGTATCTGTATCTGTATCTGTATCTGTATCTGTATCTGTATCTGTATCTGTATCTGAACCTGTTCCTGTACCTGTACCTGTACCTGTATCTGTATCTGTATCTGTATCTGTATCTGTATCTGTATCTGTATCTGTATCTGTATCTGTATCTGTATCTGTATCTGTATCTGTATCTGTATCTGTATCTGTATCTGTATCTGTATCTGTATCTGATCTGTATCTGTATCTGCATCTGTATCTGTATCTGTTATGTATCTGTATCTGTATCTGTATCTGTATCTGTATCTGTATCTGTATCTGTATCTGTATCTGTATCTGTATCTGTATCTGTATCTGTATCTGTATCTGTATCTGTATCTGTATCTGTATCTGTATCTGTATCTGTATCTGTATCTGTATCTGCATCTGTATCTGTATCTGTTCTGTACCTGTACCTGTACCTGTACCTGTACCTGTATCTGTATCTGTATCTGTATCTGTATCTGTATCTGTATCTGTATCTGTATCTGTATCTGTATCTGTATCTGTATCTGTATCTGTATCTGTATCTGTATCTGTATCTGTATCTGTATCTGTATCTATATCTGTATCTGTATCTGTATCTGTACCTGTACCTGTACCTGTATCTGTATCTGTATCTGTATCTGTATCTGTATCTGTATCTGTATCTGTATCTGTATCTGTATCTGTATCTGTATCTGTATCTGATCTGTATCTGTATCTGCATCTGTATCTGTATCTGTATCTGTATCTGTTATGTATCTGTATCTGTATCTGTATCTGTATCTGTATCTGTATCTGTATCTGTATCTGTATCTGTATCTGTATCTGTATCTGTATCTGTATCTGTATCTGTATCTGTATCTGTATCTGTATCTGTATCTGTATCTGTATCTGTATCTGTATCTGTATCTGTATCTGTATCTGTATCTGTATCTGTATCTGTATCTGTTCTGTACCTGTACCTGTACCTGTACCTGTACCTGTACCTGTATCTGTATCTGTATCTGTATCTGTATCTGTATCTGTATCTGTATCTGTATCTGTATCTGTATCTGTATCTGTATCTGTATCTGTATCTGTATCTGTATCTGTATCTGTATCTATATCTGTACCTGTATCTGTATCTGTATCTGTATCTGTATCTGTATCTGTATCTGTACCTGTACCTGTACCTGTACCTGTACCTGTACCTGTACCTGTACCTGTACCTGTACCTGTACCTGTACCTGTACCTGTACCTGTACCTGTACCTGTACCTGTACCTGTACCTGTACCATTATCTGTATCTGTATCTGTATCTGTATCTGTATCTGTATCTGTATCTGTATCTGTATCTGTATCTGTATCTGTATCTGTATCTGTATCTGTATCTGTATCTGTATCTGTATCTATATCTGTATCTGTATCTGTATCTGTATCTGTACCTGTACCTGTACCTGTATCTGTATCTGTATCTGTACCTGTATGTACCTGTACCTGTACCTGTACCTGTACCTGTTCCTGTACCTGTACCTGTACCTGTACCTGTACCTGTACCTGTACCTGTACCTGTACCTGTACCATTATCTGTATCTGTATCTGTATCTGTATCTGTATCTGTATCTGTATCTGTATCTGTATCTGTATCTGTATCTGTATCTGTATCTGTATCTGTATCTGTATCTGTATCTGTATCTGTATCTGCATCTGTATCTGTATCTGTATATGTATCTGTATCTGTATCTGCATCTGTATCTGTATCTGTTATGTATCTGTATCTGTATCTGTATCTGTATCTGTATCTGTATCTGTATCTGTATCTGTATCTGTATCTGTATCTGTATCTGTATCTGTATCTGTATCTGTATCTGTATCTGTATCTGTATCTGTATCTGTATCTGTATCTGTATCTGTATCTGTTCTGTACCTGTACCTGTACCTGTACCTGTACCTGTATCTGTATCTGTATCTGTATCTGTATCTGTATCTGTATCTGTATCTGTATCTGTATCTGTATCTGTACCTGTATGTACCTGTACCTGTGCCTGTGCCTGTGCCTGTGCCTGTGCCTGTGCCTGTGCCTGTGCCTGTGCCTGTGCCTGTGCCTGTGCCTGTGCCTGTGCCTGTGCCTGTGCCTGTGCCTGTGCCTGTGCCTGTGCCTGTGCCTGTGCCTGTGCCTGTGCCTGTGCCTGTGCCTGTGCCTGTGCCTGTGCCTGTGCCTGTGCCTGTGCCTGTGCCTGTGCCTGTGCCTGTGCCTGTGCCTGTGCCTGTGCCTGTGCCTGTGCCTGTGCCTGTGCCTGTGCCTGTGCCTGTGCCTGTGCCTGTGCCTGTGCATGTGCCTGTGCCTGTGCCTGTGCCTGTGCCTGTGCCTGTGCCTGTGCCTGTGCCTGTGCCTGTGCCTGTGCCTGTGCCTGTGCCTGTGCCTGTGCCTGTACCTGTACCTGTACCTGTACCTGTACCTGTACCTGTGCCTGTGCCTGTGCCTGTGCCTGTATCTGTATCTGTATCTGTATCTGTATCTGTACCTGTTCCTGTATCTGTATCTGTATCTGTATCTGTATCTGTATCTGTATCTGTATCTGTATCTGTATCTGTATCTGTATCTGTATCTGTATCTGTATCTGTATCTGTATCTGTATCTGTATCTGTATCTGTATCTGTATCTGTATCTGTATCTGTATCTGTATCTGTATCTGTATCTGTATCTGTATCTGTATCTGTATCTGTATCTGTATCTGTATCTGTATCTGTACCTGTACCTGTACCTGTACCTGTACCTGTACCTGTACATGTACCTGTACCTGTACCTGTACCTGTACCTGTACCTGTACCTGTACCTGTACCTGTACCTGTACCTGTACCTGTATCTGTATCTGTATCTGTATCTGTATCTGCATCTGTATCTGTATCTGTTATGTATCTGTATCTGTATCTGTATCTGTATCTGTATCTGTATCTGTATCTGTATCTGTATCTGTATCTGTATCTGTATCTGTATCTGTATCTGTATCTGTACCTGTACCTGTACCTGTACCTGTACCTGTACCTGTACCTGTACCTGTACCTGTACCTGTACCTGTACCTGTACCTGTACCTGTACCTGTACCTGTACCTGTACCTGTACCTGTACCTGTACCTGTACCTGTACCTGTACCTGTACCTGTACCATTATCTGTATCTGTATCTGTATCTGTATCTGTATCTGTATCTGTATCTGTATCTGTATCTGTATCTGTATCTGTATCTGTATCTGTATCTGTATCTGTATCTGTATCTGTATCTGTATCTGTATCTGTATCTGTATCTGTATCTGTATCTGTATCTGTATCTGTATCTGTATCTGTATCTGTATCTGTATCTGTATCTGTATCTGTATCTGTATCTGTATCTGTATCTGTATCTGTATCTGTATCTGTATCTGTATCTGTATCTGTATCTGTATCTGTATCTGTATCTGTATCTGTATCTGTATCTGTATCTGTATCTGTATCTGTATCTGTATCTGTATCTGTATCTGTATCTGTATCTGTATCTGTATCTGTATCTGTATCTGTATCTGTATCTGTATCTGTATCTGTATCTGTATCTGTATCTGTATCTGTATCTGTATCTGTATCTGTATCTGTATCTGTATCTGTATCTGTATCTGTATCTGTATCTGTATCTGTATCTGTACCTGTACCTGTACCTGTACCTGTACCTGTACCTGTACCTGTACCTGTACCTGTACCTGTACCTGTACCTGTACCTGTACCTGTACCTGTACCTGTACCTGTACCTGTACCTGTACCTGTACCTGTACCTGTACCTGTACCTGTACCTGTACCTGTACCTGTACCTGTACCTGTACCTGTACCTGTACCTGTACCATTATCTGTATCTGTATCTGTATCTGTATCTGTATCTGTATCTGTATCTGTATCTGTATCTGTATCTGTATCTGTATCTGTATCTGTATCTGTATCTGTATCTGTATCTGTATCTGTATCTGTATCTGTATCTGTATCTGTATCTGTATCTGTATCTGTATCTGTATCTGTATCTGTATCTGTATCTGTATCTGTATCTGTATCTGTATCTGTATCTGTATCTGTATCTGTATCTGTATCTGTATCTGTATCTGTATCTGTATCTGTATCTGTATCTGTATCTGTATCTGTATCTGTATCTGTATCTGTATCTGTATCTGTATCTGTATCTGTATCTGTATCTGTATCTGTATCTGTATCTGTATCTGTATCTGTATCTGTATCTGTATCTGTATCTGTATCTGTACCTGTACCTGTACCTGTATCTGTATCTGTATCTGTATCTGTATCTGTACCTGTATGTACCTGTGCCTGTGCCTGTGCCTGTGCCTGTGCCTGTGCCTGTGCCTGTGCCTGTACCTGTACCTGTATCTGTATCTGTATCTGTATCTGTATCTGTATCTGTATCTGTATCTGTACCTGTACATGTACCTGTACCTGTATCTGTATCTGTATCTGTATCTGTATCTGTATCTGTATCTGTATCTGTATCTGTATCTGTATCTGTATCTGTATCTGTATCTGTATCTGTATCTGTATCTGTATCTGTATCTGTATCTGTATCTGTATCTGTATCTGTATCTGTATCTGTATCTGTATCTGTATCTGTATCTGTATCTGTATCTGTATCTGTATCTGTATCTGTATCTGTATCTGTATCTGTATCTATATCTGTACCTGTATCTGTATCTTTATCTGTATCTGTATCTGTATCTGTATCTGTATCTGTATCTGTATCTGTATCTGTATCTGTATCTGTATCTGTATCTGTATCTGTATCTGTATCTGTATCTGTATCTGTATCTGTATCTGTATCTGTATCTGTATCTGTATCTGTATCTGTATCTGTATCTGTATCTGTATCTGTACCTGTACCTGTACCTGAACCTGTACCTGTACCTGTACCTGTACCTGTATCTGTATCTGTATCTGTATCTGTATCTGTATCTGTATCTGTATCTGTATCTGTATCTGTATCTGTATCTGTATCTGTTTCTGTATCTATATCTGTATCTGTATCTGTATCTGTATCTGTATCTGTATCTGTATCTGTATCTGTATCTGTATCTGTATCTGTATCTGTATCTGCATCTGTATCTGTATCTGTATCTGTTATGTATCTGTATCTGTATCTGTATCTGTATCTGTATCTGTATCTGTATCTGTATCTGTATCTGTATCTGTATCTGTATCTGTATCTGTATCTGTATCTGTATCTGTATCTGTATCTGTATCTGTATCTGTATCTGTATCTGTATCTGTATCTGTATCTGTATCTGTATCTGTATCTGTATCTGTACCTGTATGTACCTGTACCTGTACCTGTATCTGTATCTGTATCTGTATCTGTATCTGTATCTGTATCTGTATCTGTATCTGTACCTGTACATGTACCTGTACCTGTATCTGTATATGTATCTGTATCTGTATCTGTATCTGTATCTGTATCTGTATCTGTATCTGTATCTGTACCTGTACATGTACCTGTACCTGTATCTGTATCTGTATCTGTATCTGTATCTGTATCTGTACCTGTACCTGTATCTGTATCTGTATCTGTATCTGTACCTGTATCTGTATCTGTATCTGTATCTGTATCTGTATCTGTATCTGTACCTTTTCCTGTACCTGTACCTGGACCTGGACCTGTACCTGTACCTGTACCTGTACCTGTACCTGTACCTGTACCTGTACCTGTACCTGTACCTGTACCTGTATCTGTATCTGTATCTGTATCTGTATCTGTATCTGTGTCTGTATCTGTACCTGTACATGTACCTGTAACTGTATCTGTATCTGTATCTGTATCTGTATCTGTATCTGTATCTGTATCTGTATCTGTATCAGTATCTGTATCTGTATCTGTATCTGTATCTGTATCTGTACCTGTCCTGTACCTGTATCTGTATCTGTATCTGTATCTGTATCTGTATCTGTATCTGTATCTGTACCTGTACCTGGACCTGGACCTGTACCTGTACCTGTACCTGTACCTGTACCTGTACCTGTACCTGTACCTGTACCTGTACCTGTACCTGTACCTGTACCTGTATCTGTATCTGTATCTGTATCTGTATCTGTATCTGTATCTGAATCTGTATCTGTATCTGTACCTGTACCTGTACCTGTACCTGTACCTGTACCTGTACCTGTATCTGTATCTGTATCTGTATCTGTATCTGTATCTGTATCTGTATCTGTATCTGTATCTGTATCTGTATCTGTATCTGTATCTGTATCTGATCTGTATCTGTATCTGCATCTGTATCTGTATCTGTTATGTATCTGTATCTGTATCTGTATCTGTATCTGTATCTGTATCTGTATCTGTATCTGTATCTGTATCTGTATCTGTATCTGTATCTGTATCTGTATCTGTATCTGTATCTGTATCTGTATCTGTATCTGTATCTGTATCTGTATCTGTATCTGTATCTGTATCTGTATCTGTTCTGTACCTGTACCTGTACCTGTACCTGTACCTGTATCTGTATCTGTATCTGTATCTGTATCTGTATCTGTATCTGTATCTGTATCTGTATCTGTATCTGTATCTGTATCTGTATCTGTATCTGTATCTGTATCTGTATCTGTATCTATATCTGTATCTGTATCTGTATCTGTACCTGTACCTGTACCTGTATCTGTATCTGTATCTGTATCTGTATCTGTATCTGTATCTGTATCTGTATCTGTATCTGTATCTGTATCTGTATCTGTATCTGATCTGTATCTGTATCTGCATCTGTATCTGTATCTGTATCTGTATCTGTTATGTATCTGTATCTGTATCTGTATCTGTATCTGTATCTGTATCTGTATCTGTATCTGTATCTGTATCTGTATCTGTATCTGTATCTGTATCTGTATCTGTATCTGTATCTGTATCTGTATCTGTATCTGTATCTGTATCTGTATCTGTATCTGTATCTGTATCTGTATCTGTATCTGTATCTGTTCTGTACCTGTACCTGTACCTGTACCTGTACCTGTACCTGTATCTGTATCTGTATCTGTATCTGTATCTGTATCTGTATCTGTATCTGTATCTGTATCTGTATCTGTATCTGTATCTGTATCTGTATCTGTATCTGTATCTGTATCTGTATCTGTATCTGTATCTGTATCTATATCTGTACCTGTATCTGTATCTGTATCTGTATCTGTATCTGTATCTGTATCTGTACCTGTACCTGTACCTGTACCTGTACCTGTACCTGTACCTGTACCTGTACCTGTACCTGTACCTGTACCTGTACCTGTACCTGTACCTGTACCTGTACCTGTACCTGTACCTGTACCATTATCTGTATCTGTATCTGTATCTGTATCTGTATCTGTATCTGTATCTGTATCTGTATCTGTATCTGTATCTGTATCTGTATCTGTATCTGTATCTGTATCTGTATCTATATCTGTATCTGTATCTGTATCTGTATCTGTACCTGTACCTGTACCTGTATCTGTATCTGTATCTGTACCTGTATGTACCTGTACCTGTACCTGTACCTGTACCTGTTCCTGTACCTGTACCTGTACCTGTACCTGTACCTGTACCTGTACCTGTACCTGTACCTGTACCATTATCTGTATCTGTATCTGTATCTGTATCTGTATCTGTATCTGTATCTGTATCTGTATCTGTATCTGTATCTGTATCTGTATCTGTATCTGTATCTGTATCTGTATCTGCATCTGTATCTGTATCTGTATATGTATCTGTATCTGTATCTGCATCTGTATCTGTATCTGTTATGTATCTGTATCTGTATCTGTATCTGTATCTGTATCTGTATCTGTATCTGTATCTGTATCTGTATCTGTATCTGTATCTGTATCTGTATCTGTATCTGTATCTGTATCTGTATCTGTATCTGTATCTGTATCTGTATCTGTATCTGTATCTGTATCTGTTCTGTACCTGTACCTGTACCTGTACCTGTACCTGTATCTGTATCTGTATCTGTATCTGTATCTGTATCTGTATCTGTATCTGTATCTGTATCTGTATCTGTACCTGTATGTACCTGTACCTGTGCCTGTGCCTGTGCCTGTGCCTGTGCCTGTGCCTGTGCCTGTGCCTGTGCCTGTGCCTGTGCCTGTGCCTGTGCCTGTGCCTGTGCCTGTGCCTGTGCCTGTGCCTGTGCCTGTGCCTGTGCCTGTGCCTGTGCCTGTGCCTGTGCCTGTGCCTGTGCCTGTGCCTGTGCCTGTGCCTGTGCCTGTGCCTGTGCCTGTGCCTGTGCCTGTGCCTGTGCCTGTGCCTGTGCCTGTGCCTGTGCCTGTGCCTGTGCCTGTGCCTGTGCCTGTGCCTGTGCCTGTGCATGTGCCTGTGCCTGTGCCTGTGCCTGTGCCTGTGCCTGTGCCTGTGCCTGTGCCTGTGCCTGTGCCTGTGCCTGTGCCTGTGCCTGTGCCTGTGCCTGTGCCTGTACCTGTACCTGTACCTGTACCTGTACCTGTACCTGTGCCTGTGCCTGTGCCTGTGCCTGTATCTGTATCTGTATCTGTATCTGTATCTGTACCTGTTCCTGTATCTGTATCTGTATCTGTATCTGTATCTGTATCTGTATCTGTATCTGTATCTGTATCTGTATCTGTATCTTTATCTGTATCTGTATCTGTATCTGTATCTGTATCTGTATCTGTATCTGTATCTGTATCTGTATCTGTATCTGTATCTGTATCTGTATCTGTATCTGTATCTGTATCTGTATCTGTATCTGTATCTGTATCTGTATCTGTACCTGTACCTGTACCTGTACCTGTACCTGTACCTGTACATGTACCTGTACCTGTACCTGTACCTGTACCTGTACCTGTACCTGTACCTGTACCTGTACCTGTACCTGTACCTGTATCTGTATCTGTATCTGTATCTGTATCTGCATCTGTATCTGTATCTGTTATGTATCTGTATCTGTATCTGTATCTGTATCTGTATCTGTATCTGTATCTGTATCTGTATCTGTATCTGTATCTGTATCTGTATCTGTATCTGTACCTGTACCTGTACCTGTACCTGTACCTGTACCTGTACCTGTACCTGTACCTGTACCTGTACCTGTACCTGTACCTGTACCTGTACCTGTACCTGTACCTGTACCTGTACCTGTACCTGTACCTGTACCTGTACCTGTACCTGTACCTGTACCATTATCTGTATCTGTATCTGTATCTGTATCTGTATCTGTATCTGTATCTGTATCTGTATCTGTATCTGTATCTGTATCTGTATCTGTATCTGTATCTGTATCTGTATCTGTATCTGTATCTGTATCTGTATCTGTATCTGTATCTGTATCTGTATCTGTATCTGTATCTGTATCTGTATCTGTATCTGTATCTGTATCTGTATCTGTATCTGTATCTGTATCTGTATCTGTATCTGTATCTGTATCTGTATCTGTATCTGTATCTGTATCTGTATCTGTATCTGTATCTGTATCTGTATCTGTATCTGTATCTGTATCTGTATCTGTATCTGTATCTGTATCTGTATCTGTATCTGTATCTGTATCTGTATCTGTATCTGTATCTGTATCTGTATCTGTATCTGTATCTGTATCTGTATCTGTATCTGTATCTGTATCTGTATCTGTATCTGTATCTGTATCTGTATCTGTATCTGTATCTGTATCTGTATCTGTATCTGTATCTGTACCTGTACCTGTACCTGTACCTGTACCTGTACCTGTACCTGTACCTGTACCTGTACCTGTACCTGTACCTGTACCTGTACCTGTACCTGTACCTGTACCTGTACCTGTACCTGTACCTGTACCTGTACCTGTACCTGTACCTGTACCTGTACCTGTACCTGTACCTGTACCTGTACCTGTACCTGTACCTGTACCTGTACCTGTACCATTATCTGTATCTGTATCTGTATCTGTATCTGTATCTGTATCTGTATCTGTATCTGTATCTGTATCTGTATCTGTATCTGTATCTGTATCTGTATCTGTATCTGTATCTGTATCTGTATCTGTATCTGTATCTGTATCTGTATCTGTATCTGTATCTGTATCTGTATCTGTATCTGTATCTGTATCTGTATCTGTATCTGTATCTGTATCTGTATCTGTATCTGTATCTGTATCTGTATCTGTATCTGTATCTGTATCTGTATCTGTATCTGTATCTGTATCTGTATCTGTATCTGTATCTGTATCTGTATCTGTATCTGTATCTGTATCTGTATCTGTATCTGTATCTGTATCTGTATCTGTATCTGTATCTATATCTGTATCTGTATCTGTATCTGTATCTGTATCTGTACCTGTACCTGTACCTGTATCTGTATCTGTATCTGTATCTGTATCTGTACCTGTATGTACCTGTGCCTGTGCCTGTGCCTGTGCCTGTGCCTGTGCCTGTGCCTGTGCCTGTACCTGTACCTGTATCTGTATCTGTATCTGTATCTGTATCTGTATCTGTGTCTGTATCTGTACCTGTACATGTACCTGTACCTGTATCTGTATCTGTATCTGTATCTGTATCTGTATCTGTATCTGTATCTGTATCTGTATCTGTATCTGTATCTGTATCTGTATCTGTATCTGTATCTGTATCTGTATCTGTATCTGTATCTGTATCTGTATCTGTATCTGTATCTGTATCTGTATCTGTATCTGTATCTGTATCTGTATCTGTATCTGTATCTGTATCTGTATCTGTATCTGTATCTATATCTGTACCTGTATCTGTATCTTTATCTGTATCTGTATCTGTATCTGTATCTGTATCTGTATCTGTATCTGTATCTGTATCTGTATCTGTATCTGTATCTGTATCTGTATCTGTATCTGTATCTGTATCTGTATCTGTATCTGTATCTGTATCTGTATCTGTATCTGTATCTGTATCTGTATCTGTATCTGTACCTGTACCTGTACCTGAACCTGTACCTGTACCTGTACCTGTACCTGTATCTGTATCTGTATCTGTATCTGTATCTGTATCTGTATCTGTATCTGTATCTGTATCTGTATCTGTATCTGTATCTGTTTCTGTATCTATATCTGTATCTGTATCTGTATCTGTATCTGTATCTGTATCTGTATCTGTATCTGTATCTGTATCTGTATCTGTATCTGTATCTGCATCTGTATCTGTATCTGTATCTGTTATGTATCTGTATCTGTATCTGTATCTGTATCTGTATCTGTATCTGTATCTGTATCTGTATCTGTATCTGTATCTGTATCTGTATCTGTATCTGTATCTGTATCTGTATCTGTATCTGTATCTGTATCTGTATCTGTATCTGTATCTATATCTGTATCTGTATCTGTATCTGTATCTGTATCTGTACCTGTATGTACCTGTACCTGTACCTGTATCTGTATCTGTATCTGTATCTGTATCTGTATCTGTATCTGTATCTGTATCTGTACCTGTACATGTACCTGTACCTGTATCTGTATATGTATCTGTATCTGTATCTGTATCTGTATCTGTATCTGTATCTGTATCTGTATCTGTACCTGTACATGTACCTGTACCTGTATCTGTATCTGTATCTGTATCTGTATCTGTATCTGTACCTGTACCTGTATCTGTATCTGTATCTGTATCTGTACCTGTATCTGTATCTGTATCTGTATCTGTATCTGTATCTGTATCTGTACCTTTTCCTGTACCTGTACCTGGACCTGGACCTGTAACCTGTACCTGGACCTGGACCTGTACCTGTACCTGTACCTGTACCTGTACCTGTACCTGTACCTGTACCTGTACCTGTACCTGTACCTGTATCTGTATCTGTATCTGTATCTGTATCTGTATCTGTGTCTGTATCTGTACCTGTACATGTACCTGTAACTGTATCTGTATCTGTATCTGTATCTGTATCTGTATCTGTATCTGTATCTGTATCTGTATCAGTATCTGTATCTGTATCTGTATCTGTATCTGTATCTGTACCTGTCCTGTACCTGTATCTGTATCTGTATCTGTATCTGTATCTGTATCTGTATCTGTATCTGTACCTGTACCTGGACCTGGACCTGTACCTGTACCTGTACCTGTACCTGTACCTGTACCTGTACCTGTACCTGTACCTGTAACCTGTACCTGTACCTGTACCTGTATCTGTATCTGTATCTGTATCTGTATCTGTATCTGTATCTGAATCTGTATCTGTATCTGTACCTGTACCTGTACCTGTACCTGTACCTGTACCTGTACCTGTATCTGTATCTGTATCTGTATCTGTATCTGTATCTGTATCTGTATCTGTATCTGTATCTGTATCTGTATCTGTATCTGTATCTGTTATGTATCTGTATCTGTATCTGTATCTGTTATGTATCTGTATCTGTATCTGTATCTGTATCTGTATCTGTATCTGTATCTGTATCTGTATCTGTATCTGTATCTGTATCTGTATCTGTTCTGTACCTGTACCTGTGCCTGTACCTGTGCCTGTGCCTGTGCCTGAGCCTGTGCCTGTGCCTGTGCCTGTGCCTGTGCCTGTGCCTGTGCCTGTCGCTGTGCCTGTGCCTGTGCCTGTGCCTGTGCCTGTGCCTGTGCCTGTGCCTGTGCCTGTGCCTGTGCTGTGCCTGTGCCTGTGCCTGTGCCTGTGCCTGTGCCTGTGCCTGTGCTCTGTGCCTGTGCCTGTGCCTGTGCCTGTGCCTGTGCCTGTGCCTGTGCCTGTGCCTGTGCCTGTGCCTGTGCCTGTGCCTGTGCCTGTGCCTGTGCCTGTGCCTGTGCCTGTGCCTGTGCCTGTGCCTGTGCCTGTGCCTGTGGCCTGTGCCTGTGCCTGTGCCTGTGCCTGTGCCTGTGCCTGTGCCTGTGCCTGTGCCTGTGCCCTGTGCCTGTGCCTGTGCCTGTGCTGTGCCTGTGCCTGTGCCTGTGCCTGTGCCTGTGCCTGTGCCTGTGCCTGTGCCTGTGCCTGTGCCTGTGCCTGTGCCCTGTGCCTGTGCCTGTGCCTGTGCCTGTGCTGTGCCTGTGCCTGTGCCTGTGCCTGTGCCTGTGCCTGTGCCTGTGCCTGTGCTGTGCCTGTGCCTGTGCCTGTGCCTGTGCCTGTGCCTGTGCCTGTGCCTGTGCCTGTGCCTGTGCCTGTGCCTGTGCCTGTGCCTGTGCCTGTGCCTGTGCCTGTGCCTGTGCCTGTGCCTGTGCCTGTGCCTGTGCCTGTGCCTGTGCCTGTGCCCTGTGCCTGTATCTGTATCTGTATCTGTATCTGTATCTGTATCTGTATATGTATCTGTATCTGTATCTGCATCTGTATCTGTATCTGTATCTGTATCTGTATCTGTATCTGTATCTGTATATGTATCTGTATCTGTATCTGCATCTGTATCTGTATCTGTATCTGCATCTGCATCTGTATCTGTATCTGTATCTGTATCTGTATCTGTATCTGTATCTGTATCTGTATCTGTATCTGTATCTGTATCTGTATCTGTATCTGTATCTGTATCTGTATCTGTATCTGTATCTGTATCTGTATCTGTATCTGATCTGTATCTGTATCTGCATCTGTATCTGTATCTGTTATGTATCTGTATCTGTATCTGTATCTGTATCTGTATCTGTATCTGTATCTGTATCTGTATCAGTATCTGTATCTGTATCTGTATCTGTATCTGTATCTGTATCTGTATCTGTATCTGTATCTGTATCTGTATCTGTATCTGTATCTGTTCTGTACCTGTACCTGTACCTGTTACTGTACCTGTATCTGTATCTGTATCTGTATCTGTATCTGTATCTGTATCTGTATCTGTATCTGTATCTGTATCTGTATCTGTATCTGTATCTGTATCTGTATCTGTATCTGTATCTGTATCTGTTCTGTACCTGTACCTGTACCTATCTGTATCTGTATCTGTATCTGTATCTGTATCTGTATCTGTATCTGTATCTGTATCTGTATCTGTATCTGATCTGTATCTGTATCTGCATCTGTATCTGTATCTGTATCTGTATCTGTATCTGTTATGTATCTGTATCTGTATCTGTATCTGTATCTGTATCTGTATCTGTATCTGTATCTGTATCTGTATCTGTATCTGTATCTGTATCTGTATCTGTATCTGTATCTGTATCTGTATCTGTATCTGTATCTGTATCTGTATCTGTATCTGTATCTGTATCTGTATCTGTATCTGTTCTGTACCTGTACCTGTACCTGTACCTGTACCTGTACCTGTATCTGTATCTGTATCTGTATCTGTATCTGTATCTGTATCTGTATCTGTATCTGTATCTGTATCTGTATCTGTATCTGTATCTGTATCTGTATCTGTATCTGTATCTGTATCTATATCTGTACCTGTATCTGTATCTGTATCTGTATCTGTATCTGTATCTGTATCTGTACCTGTACCTGTACCTGTACCTGTACCTGTACCTGTACCTGTACCTGTACCTGTACCTGTACCTGTACCTGTACCTGTACCTGTACCTGTAACCTGTACCTGTACCTGTACCTGTACCTGTACCTGTACCTGTACCTGTACCATTATCTGTATCTGTATCTGTATCTGTATCTGTATCTGTATCTGTATCTGTATCTGTATCTGTATCTGTATCTGTATCTGTATCTGTATCTATATCTGTATCTGTATCTGTATCTGTATCTGTACCTGTACCTGTACCTGTATCTGTATCTGTATCTGTACCTGTATGTACCTGTACCTGTACCTGTACCTGTTCCTGTACCTGTACCTGTACCTGTACCTGTACCTGTACCTGTACCTGTACCTGTACCTGTACCTGTACCATTATCTGTATCTGTATCTGTATCTGTATCTGTATCTGTATCTGTATCTGTATCTGTATCTGTATCTGTATCTGTATCTGTATCTGTATCTGTATCTGTATCTGAATCTGTATCTGTATCTGTATATGTATCTGTATCTGTATCTGCATCTGTATCTGTATCTGTTATGTATCTGTATCTGTATCTGTATCTGTATCTGTATCTGTATCTGTATCTGTATCTGTATCTGTATCTGTATCTGTATCTGTATCTGTATCTGTATCTGTATCTGTATCTGTATCTGTATCTGTATCTGTTCTGTACCTGTACCTGTACCTGTACCTGTACCTGTATCTGTATCTGTATCTGTATCTGTATCTGTATCTGTATCTGTATCTGTACCTGTATGTACCTGTACCTGGGCCTGTGCCTGTGCCTGTGCCTGTGCCTGTGCCTGTGCCTGTGCCTGTGCCTGTGCCTGTGCCTGTGCCTGTGCCTGTGCCTGTGCCTGTGCCTGTGCCTGTGCCTGTGCCTGTGCCTGTGCCTGTGCCTGTGCCTGTGCCTGTGCCTTGTGCCTGTGCCTGTGCCTGTGCCTGTGCCTGTGCCTGTGCCTGTGCCTGTGCCTGTGTGTGCCTGTGCCTGTGCCTGTGCCTGTGCCTGTGCCTGTGCCTGTGCCTGTGCCTGTGCCTGTGCCTGTGCCTGTGCCTGTGCCTGTGCCTGTGCCTGTGCCTGTGCCTGTGCCTGTGCCTGTGCCTGTGCCTGTGCCTGTGCCTGTGCCTGTGCCTGTGCCTGTGCCTGTATCTGTACCTGTATCTGTATCTGTATCTGTATCTGTATCTGTATCTGTTCTGTACCTGTACCTGTACCTGTACCTGTACCTGTATCTGTATCTGTATCTGTATCTGTATCTGTATCTGTATCTGTATCTGTATCTGTATCTGTATCTGTATCTGTATCTGTATCTGTATCTGTACCTGTACCTGTACATGTACCTGTACCTGTACCTGTATCTGTATCTGTACCTGTATCTGTATCTGTATCTGTATCTGTATCTGTATCTGTATCTGTACCTGTACATGTACCTGTACCTGTATCTGTATCTGTATCTGTATCTGTATCTGTATCTGTATCTGTATCTGTATCTGAACCTGTTCCTGTACCTGTACCTGTACCTGTATCTGTATCTGTATCTGTATCTGTATCTGTATCTGTATCTGTATCTGTATCTGTATCTGTATCTGTATCTGTATCTGTATCTGTATCTGATCTGTATCTGTATCTGCATCTGTATCTGTATCTGTTATGTATCTGTATCTGTATCTGTATCTGTATCTGTATCTGTATCTGTATCTGTATCTGTATCTGTATCTGTATCTGTATCTGTATCTGTATCTGTATCTGTATCTGTATCTGTATCTGTATCTGTATCTGTTCTGTACCTGTACCTGTACCTGTACCTGTACCTGTATCTGTATCTGTATCTGTATCTGTATCTGTATCTGTATCTGTATCTGTATCTGTATCTGTATCTGTATCTGTATCTGTATCTGTATCTGTATCTGTATCTGTATCTGTATCTGTATCTGTACCTGTACCTGTACCTGTATCTGTATCTATATCTGTATCTGTATCAGATACAGGTACAGGTACAGGTACCTGTACCTGTACCTGTACCTGTACCTGTATCTGTATCTGTATCTGTATCTGTATCTGTATCTGTATCTGTATCTGTATCTGTATCTGTATCTGTATCTGTATCTGTATCTGTATCTGTATCTGTATCTGTATCTGTATCTGTATCTGTATCTGTATCTGTATCTGTACCTGTACTTGTACCTGTATCTGTATCTGTATCTGTATCTGTATCTGTATCTGTATCTGTATCTGTATCTGTATCTGTATCTGTATCTGTATCTGTATCTGTATCTGTATCTGATCTGTATCTGTATCTGCATCTGTATCTGTATCTGTATCTGTATCTGTATCTGTTATGTATCTGTATCTGTATCTGTATCTGTATCTGTATCTGTATCTGTATCTGTATCTGTATCTGTATCTGTATCTGTATCTGTATCTGTATCTGTATCTGTATCTGTATCTGTATCTGTATCTGTATCTGTATCTGTATCTGTATCTGTATCTGTATCTGTTCTGTACCTGTACCTGTACCTGTACCTGTACCTGTACCTGTATCTGTATCTGTATCTGTATCTGTATCTGTATCTGATCTGTATCTGTATCTGCATCTGTATCTGTATCTGTATCTGTATCTGTATCTGTATCTGTATCTGTATCTGTATCTGTATCTATATCTGTATCTGTATCTGTATCTGTATCTGTACCTGTACCTGTACCTGTATCTGTATCTGTATCTGTACCTGTATGTACCTGTACCTGTACCTGTACCTGTTCCTGTACCTGTACCTGTACCTGTACCTGTATTTGTACCTGTACCTGTACCTGTACCTGTACCTGTACCTGTACCATTATCTGTATCTGTATCTGTATCTGTATCTGTATCTGTATCTGTATCTGTATCTGTATCTGTATCTGTATCTGTATCTGTATCTGCATCTGTATCTGTATCTGTATATGTATCTGTATCTGTATCTGCATCTGTATCTGTATCTGTACCTGTACCTGTACCTGTATCTGTATCTGTATCTGTATCTGTATCTGTATCTGTATCTGTATCTGTATCTGTATCTGTATCTGTATCTGTATCTGTATCTGTTCTGTACCTGTACCTGTACCTGTACCTGTACCTGTATCTGTATCTGTATCTGTATCTGTATCTGTATCTGTATCTGTATCTGTATCTGTATCTGTATCTGTATCTGTATCTGTATCTATATCTGTATCTGTATCTGTATCTGTACCTGTACCTGTACCTGTATCTGTATCTGTATCTGTATCTGTATCTGTATCTGTATCTGTATCTGTATCTGTATCTGTATCTGTATCTGTATCTGTATCTGTATCTGATCTGTATCTGTATCTGCATCTGTATCTGTATCTGTATCTGTATCTGTTATGTATCTGTATCTGTATCTGTATCTGTATCTGTATCTGTATCTGTATCTGTATCTGTATCTGTATCTGTATCTGTATCTGTATCTGTATCTGTATCTGTATCTGTATCTGTATCTGTATCTGTATCTGTATCTGTATCTGTATCTGTATCTGTATCTGTATCTGTTCTGTACCTGTACCTGTACCTGTACCTGTACCTGTATCTGTATCTGTATCTGTATCTGTATCTGTATCTGTATCTGTATCTGTATCTGTATCTGTATCTGTATCTGTATCTGTATCTGTATCTGTATCTGTATCTGTATCTATATCTGTACCTGTATCTGTATCTGTATCTGTATCTGTATCTGTATCTGTATCTGTTCTGTACCTGTACCTGTGCCTGTACCTGTGCCTGTGCCTGTGCCTGTGCCTGTGCCTGTGCCTGTGCCTGTGCCTGTGCCTGTGCCTGTGCCTGTGCCTGTGCCTGTGCCTGTGCCTGTGCCTGTGCCTGTGCCCGTGCCCGTGCCCGTGCCCGTGCCCGTGCCTGTGCCCGTGCCCGTGCCCGTGCCCGTGCCTGTGCCTGTGCCTGTGCCTGTGCCTGTGCCTGTGCCTGTGCCTGTGCCTGTGCCTGTGCCTGTGCCTGTGCCTGTGCCTGTGCCTGTGCCTGTGCCTGTGCCTGTGCCTGTGCCTGTGCCTGTGCCTGTGCCTGTGCCTGTGCCTGTGCCTGTGCCTGTGCCTGTGCCTGTGCCTGTGCCTGTGCCTGTGCCTGTGCCTGTGCCTGTGCCTGTGCCTGTGCCTGTGCCTGTGCCTGTGCCTGTGCCTGTGCCTGTGCCTGTGCCTGTGCCTGTGCCTGTGCCTGTGCCTGTGCCTGTGCCTGTGCCTGTGCCTGTGCCTGTGCCTGTGCCTGTGCCTGTGCCTGTGCCTGTGCCTGTGCCTGTGCCTGTGCCTGTGCCTGTGCCTGTGCCTGTGCCTGTGCCTGTGCCTGTGCCTGTGCCTGTGCCTGTGCCTGTGCCTGTGCCTGTGCCTGTGCCTGTGCCTGTGCCTGTGCCTGTGCCTGTGCCTGTGCCTGTGCCTGTGCCTGTGCCTGTGCCTGTGCCTGTGCCTGTGCCTGTGCCTGTGCCTGTGCCTGTGCCTGTGCCTGTGCCTGTGCCTGTGCCTGTGCCTGTGCCTGTGCCTGTGCCTGTGCCTGTGCCTGTGCCTGTGCCTGTGCCTGTGCCTGTGCCTGTGCCTGTGCCTGTGCCTGTGCCTGTGCCTGTGCCTGTGCCTGTGCCTGTGCCTGTGCCTGTGCCTGTGCCTGTGCCTGTGCCTGTGCCTGTGCCTGTGCCTGTGCCTGTGCCTGTGCCTGTGCCTGTGCCTGTGCCTGTGCCTGTGCCTGTGCCTGTGCCTGTGCCTGTGCCTGTGCCTGTGCCTGTGCCTGTATCTGTATCTGTATCTGTATCTGTATCTGTATCTGTGTCTGTATCTGTACCTGTACATGTACCTGTACCTGTACCTGTACCTGTATCTGTATCTGTATCTGTATCTGTATCTGTATCTGTATCTGTATCTGTATCTGTATCTGTATCTGTATCTGTATCTGTATCTGTATCTGTATCTGTATCTGTATCTGTATCTGTATCTGTATCTGTATCTGTATCTGTATCTGTATCTGTATCTGTTCTGTATCTGTATCTGTACCTGTTCCTGTACCTGTACCTGTACCTGTACCTTTGTACCTGTACCTGTACCTGTACCTGTACCTGTACCTGTACCTGTACCTGTACCTGTACCTGTACCTGTACCTGTACCTGTACCTGTACCTGTACCTGTACCTGGACCTGTACCTGTACCTGTATCTGTATCTGTATCTGTATCTGTATCTGTATCTGTATCTGTATCTGTATCTGTATCTGTATCTGTATCTGTATCTGTATCTGTATCTGTATCTGTATCTGTATCTATATCTGTATCTGTATCTGTATCTGTATCTGTATCTGTACCTGTACCTGTACCTGTATCTGTATCTGTATCTGTATCTGTACCTGTATGTACCTGTACCTGTACCTGTACCTGTACCTGTACCTGTACCTGTACCTGTACCTGTACCTGTTCCTGTACCTGTACCTGTACCTGTACTTGAACCTGTACCTGTACCTGTACCTGTACCTGTACCTGTACCTGTACCTGTATCTGTATCTGTATCTGTATCTGTATCTGTATCTGTATCTGTATCTGTATCTGTATCTGTATCTGTATCTGTATCTGTATCTGTATCTGTATCTGTATCTATATCTGTATCTGTATCTGTATCTGTATCTGTATCTGTATCTGTACCTGTACCTGTACCTGTATCTGTATCTGTATCTGTATCTGTACCTGTATGTACCTGTACCTGTACCTGTACCTGTACCTGTACCTGTACCTGTACCTGTACCTGTACCTGTACCTGTACCTGTACCTGTACCTGTACCTGTACCTGTACCTGTATCTGTACCTGTACCTGTACCTGTTCCTGTACCTGTACCTGTACCTGTACCTGTACCTGTACCTGTATCTGTCTCTGTCTCTGTATCTGTATCTGTATCTGTATCTGTATCTGTATCTGTATCTGTATCTGTATCTGTATCTATATCTGTATCTGTATCTGTATCTGTATCTGTATCTGTATCTGTATCTGTATCTTTATCTGTATCTGTATCTGTATCTGTATCTGTATCTGTATCTGTATCTGTATCTGTATCTGTATCTGTATCTGTATCTGTATCTGTATCTGTATCTGTATCTGTATCTGTATCTGTATCTGTATCTGTATCTGTATCTGTATCTGTATCTGTATCTGTATCTGTATCTGTATCTGTATCTGTATCTGTATCTGTATCTGTATCTGTATCTGTATCTGTATCTGTATCTGTATCTGTATCTGTATCTGTATCTGTATCTGTATCTGTATCTGTATCTGTATCTGTATCTGTATCTGTATCTGTATCTGTACCTGTACCTGTACCTGTACCTGTATCTGTATCTGTATCTGTATCTGTATCTGTATCTGTATCTGTATCTGTATCTGTATCTGTATCTGTATCTGTATCTGTACCTGTACATGTACCTGTACCCGTATCCGTATCCGTATCTGTATCTGTATCTGTATCTGTATCTGTATCTGTATCTGTACCTGTACCTGTATCTGTATCTGTATCTGTATCTGTATCTGTATCTGTATCTGTATCTGTATCTGTATCTGTATCTGTATCTGTATCTGTATCTGTATCTGTATCTGTATCTGTATCTGTATCTGTATCTGTATCTGTATCTGTATCTGTATCTGTATCTGTATCTGTATCTGTATCTGTATCTGTATCTGTATCTGTATCTGTATCTGTACCTGTTCCTGTACCTGTGCCTGTGCCTGTGCCTGTGCCTGTGCCTGTGCCTGTGCCTGTGCCTGTGCCTGTGCCTGTGCCTGTGCCTGTGCCTGTGCCTGTGCCTGTGCCTGTGCCTGTGCCTGTGCCTGTGCCTGTGCCTGTGCCTGTGCCTGTGCCTGTGCCTGTGCCTGTGCCTGTGCCTGTGCCTGTGCCTGTGCCTGTGCCTGTGCCTGTGCCTGTGCCTGTGCCTGTGCCTGTGCCTGTGCCTGTGCCTGTGCCTGTGCCTGTGCCTGTGCCTGTGCCTGTGCCTGTGCCTGTGCCTGTGCCTGTGCCTGTGCCTGTGCCTGTGCCTGTGCCTGTACCTGTGCCTGTGCCTGTGCCTGTGCCTGTGCCTGTGCCTGTGCCTGTGCCTGTGCCTGTGCCTGTGCCTGTGCCTGTGCCTGTGCCTGTGCCTGTGCCTGTGCCTGTGCCTGTGCCTGTGCCTGTGCCTGTGCCTGTGCCTGTGCCTGTGCCTGTGCCTGTGCCTGTGCCTGTGCCTGTGCCTGTGCCTGTGCCTGTGCCTGTGCCTGTGCCTGTGCCTGTGCCTGTGCCTGTGCCTGTGCCTGTGCCTGTGCCTGTGCCTGTGCCTGTGCCTGTGCCTGTGCCTGTGCCTGTGCCTGTGCCTGTGCCTGTGCCTGTGCCTGTGCCTGTGCCTGTGCCTGTGCCTGTGCCTGTGCCTGTGCCAGTACCTGTGCCTGTACCTGTACCTGTACCTGTACCTGTACCTGTACCTGTGCAGTATGTAGCTAATGTCTACATTTAGTATAGCATGCAGTATAACTGTAACCTAATGCATATTGCTTGGATAAGCGTTAACCTTATTATAAAATGTATATAAGCTAATGTTTTACCAAATTAAATGGTCATTCTACTATCTACAGTTCCGCCTTTCACTCATCTACTCATCTACTCGATACCCATAAATCTTACATTACTTCATGGCGACCCTGCCTTAGCGGACCAAAGAGAATCTTCTGAACCTAAAGCGCAGCCAGAAACGCAGCCACAACCAGAACCTCAGAACAACTTCGACCAAAAACCACCAAGCGACCAAGAAGACAAGAAGACCAAGAAACCAATCTCGAAATGGCGACCCAAGTGAAAATCTCTATCGAAGGAATCGACGTCACGATATTAGGACCGCCCGAAATTATACGGAGCATCCGAGTGACAGTGTCACCGACGGGACACCGCACCGTCCAGGAAACAGCAAACATACGGATAACGGCTTCCGTACCTCGACCGACACCTCGCCAGCCCCGGGATCAGGAAGCATCCCAGCCGACAGAGACACAGCCACTGCAGCAGCCGACAACGCATCGAGCGCAGCCAGCCCAGGAAACAGGAGCCATCAGATTTACGACCGGACAGGAGACGCCGCTCGTGACAGCACATCGGAATCAACTCCGGAATGCCAGAGCACGCACGCAGGCACGAGTCGAGCCACAACAACTTCGGCCCAGCCAGCCCTGGGAAGACGACAGTTCACCCAGAGGACGAGGAAGACGACACCAGCCCCAACAGCCACAAAGCAGAGGGAGAGGATGGCGCAGGTCAGTCACCATCGCACCATTGCGACGGCCATGGAACCAGACCAGACCACACCAAGTTACGGAGCTGTAAGGTTTTCACGATATTTTGTTATTATATTTTGTTCGATTTCTTTTTATGATATTTTTTTTTTATACATTTAATAATTAATCAGCTGTACAGGTTAACGCTCAACTCATCCAAAATTTCATAAAATCATTCATATTTTCATAAATATTTTTTTTTCGATCGTAGTCAGCCCGTGTCACTTAAAATCATAAATCGTTACAATTTGTTCTAATTATAGATTAACAAAGTCACAATTATCGTAAACAAGTTTCGCAATATGTCCGGGTATTGCCGCCTTTCGCAATACCGGCCGCGCGCTCGGAAACGCAACACCCGCGCGCGTCAGCAAATTTTTTAAGTAGGTCGAGCGTCTTCGCCAATTTATAATTAACTTTAAATTTTATTGAATGAAATCCGATACCCACACTTAGTGCGTTCGAGATTGACTTTGAATATTTTGTATTAACAATTACACTTTGACTAGTTATTGAACTGATCATTTAATAGTTTAGTCTAGTGAATTGAAGATTGAATTTATTACTTTCATTATAGGAAATTTTATTGATGAAATTTTAATTTCAAATATTTTTTTTACTCTCTCAGTACTTGGTAAGGTACGGTACAGATTTATGTTAGGAGATGAAGGCACATTTGTATAGTGTGTACTTGCATCGGTTAGATTCACGATCCTTTTACTCGATCATAGTGTGACCCACCGTCCTCCGTGAGAGTAATTTGGGGACTTTTAGTCTTAATAATTATATATATTGTGTTTCTAAGTACAGGCGACGGACCTGATATGCCATATTGATTAGGTATAAAGTTTGGGCGCTAGTCCTTCTTGTTTGCTCATGGTGTTCTGGACTATCGTGCCCTCCGTGAAAACAGTTGGAGACTTATTAAGTCTTAATGTATTTGCGACACCGACTTACAGGCACATAGTGCATGTAGCCTGATATACATTTGGGTGACCATACCCACTATTTTTGAGGATAGGGTACGCACAGAGGCGTAGCCCACATTGTTGTTTAAAGGGTTGACCATGCCCTTGGGTAACCATTCCCATTTATTTCGTGTTGAAGAGCAGAGACTCCAACACTTATAAGGCATTAGATATTTTATAGGGTAAATGTACCGATACCGTAATACCAGTACAATACATGTGATATATACATGAGATTTAATGGTGAATTTTATAAATTTTTTTTATTATTTTGAGAGAGATTAGGTAATTGATAATAATACTAATAATTTTGTTGGAACAGACAGGAATTTTTATAAAAATAATTTAAACTTTAACTAAAAAATATTTCATTTGAAACAGTGACACTGGGATATGACGACAATTTTTTTTTATGGGGTGACCAACTAATTTTTGATAAATCCTTTTAAAGTGTTTAAACTTAGTAATAAGTAGTTTACACAGTGGTCCCCATCGAATTGTAAACAAGTAACATGCATTATTTTTTTTTCTTTTTCTCCAGCACCCCGGGGGTGAAGGTATCTTACGGGGAAGCTGCAGTATGTAGCTAATGTCTACATTTAGTATAGCATGCAGTATAACTGTAACCTAATGCATATTGCTTGGATAAGCGTTAACCTTATTATAAAATGTATATAAGCTAATGTTTTTACCAAATTAAATGGTCATTCTACTATCTACAGTTCCGCCTTTCACTCATCTACTCATCTACTCGATACCCATAAATCTTACATTACTTCACCTGTACCTGTACCTGTACCTGTACCTGTACCTGTACCTGTACCTGAACCTGTATCTGTATCTGTACCTGTACCTGTACCTGTACCTGTATCTGTATCTGTATCTGTATCTGTATCTGTATCTGTATCTGTATCTGTATCTGTATCTGTATCTGTATCTGTATCTGTACCTGTACCTGTACCTGTACCTGGACCTGGACCTGTACCTGTACATGTACCTGTACCTGTACCTGTACCTGTACCTGTACCTGTACCTGTACCTGTACCTGTACCTGTACCTGTATCTGTATCTGTATCTGTATCTGTATCTGTATCTGTGTCTGTATCTGTACCTGTACATGTACCTGTAACTGTATCTGTATCTGTATCTGTATCTGTATCTGTATCTGTATCTGTATCTGTATCTGTATCTGTATCTGTATCTGTATCTGTATCTGTATCTGTATCTGTATCTGTATCTGTATCTGTATCTGTATCTGTATCTGTATCTGTATCTGTATCTGTATCTGTATCTGTATCTGTATCTGTATCTGTATCTGTATCTGTATCTGTTCTGTATCTGTATCTGTACCTGTTCCTGTACCTGTACCTGTACCTGTACCTTTGTACCTGTACCTGTACCTGTACCTGTACCTGTACCTGTACTGTACCTGTACCTGTACCTGTACCTGTACCTGTACTGTACCTGTACCTGTACCTGTACCTGTACCTGTATCTGTACCTGTACCTGTACCTGTACCTGTACCTGTACCTGTACCTGTACCTGTACCTGTACCTGTACCTGTATCTGTATCTGTATCTGTATCTGTATCTGTATCTGTATCTGTATCTGTATCTGTATCTGTATCTGTATCTGTATCTGTATCTGTATCTGTATCTGTATCTGTATCTGTATCTGTATCTGTATCTGTATCTGTATCTGTATCTGTATCTGTATCTGTATCTGTATCTGTATCTGTATCTGTATCTGTATCTGTATCTGTATCTGTATCTGTATCTGTATCTGTATCTGTATCTGTATCTGTATCTGTATCTGTATCTGTATCTGAATCTGTATCTGAATCTGAATCTGTATCTGTACCTGTACCTGTACCTGTACCTGTACCTGTACCTGTACCTGTACCTGTACCTGTACCTGTACCTGTACCTGTACCTGTACCTGTACCTGTATCTGTATCTGTATCTGTACCTGTACCTGTACCAGTACCTGTACCTGTACCTGTACCTGTATCTGTATCTGTATCTGTATCTGTACCTGTACCTGTACCTGTACCTGTACCTGTACCTGTACCTGTACCTGTACCTGTACCTGTACCTGTACCTGTACCTGTACCTGTACCTGTACCTGTACCTGTACCTGTACCTGTATCTGTATCTGTATCTGTATCTGTATCTGTATCTGTATCTGTATCTGTATCTGTATCTGTATCTGTACCTGTATCTGTATCTGTATCTGTATCTGTATCTGTATCTGTATCTGTACCTGTATCTGTATCTGTATCTGTATCTGTATCTGTATCTGTATCTGTATCTGTTCTGTGCCTGTGCCTGTGCCTGTGTCTGTGCCTGTGCCTGTATCTGTATCTATATCTGTATCTGTATCTGTATCTGTATCTGTACCTGTACCTGTACCTGTATCTGTATCTGTATCTGTATCTGTACCTGTATGTACCTGTACCTGTACCTGTACCTGTACCTGTACCTGTACCTGTACCTGTACCTGTACCTGTACCTGTACCTGTACCTGTACCTGTACCTGTATCTGTATCTGTATCTATATCTGTATCTGTATCTGTATCTGTATCTGTATCTGTACCTGTACCTGTACCTGTATCTGTATCTGTATCTGTATCTGTATCTGTACCTGTTTGTACCTGTACCTGTACCTGTACCTGTACCTGTATCTGTATCTGTATCTGTATCTGTATCTGTACCTGTTCCTGTACCTGTACCTGTACCTGTATCTGTATCTGTATCTGTATCTGTATCTGTATCTGTATCTGTATCTGTATCTGTATCTGTATCTTTATCTGTATCTGTATCTGTATCTGTATCTGTATCTGTATCTGTATCTGTATCTGTATCTGTATCTGTATCTGTATCTGTATCTGTATCTGTATCTGTATCTGTATCTGTATCTGTATCTGTATCTGTATCTGTATCTGTATCTGTATCTGTATCTGTATCTGTTCTGTGCCTGTGCCTGTGCCTGTGTCTGTGCCTGTGCCTGTATCTGTATCTATATCTGTATCTGTATCTGTATCTGTATCTGTACCTGTACCTGTACCTGTATCTGTATCTGTATCTGTATCTGTACCTGTATGTACCTGTATGTACCTGTACCTGTACCTGTACCTGTTCCTGTACCTGTTCCTGTACCTGTACCTGTACCTGTATCTGTACCTGTATCTGTATCTGTATCTGTATCTGTATCTGTATCTGTATCTGTATCTGTATCTGTATCTGTATCTGTATCTGTATCTGTATCTGTATCTGTATCTGTATCTGTATCTGTATCTGTATCTGTATCTGTATCTGTATCTGTATCTGTATCTGTATCTGTATCTGTATCTGTATCTGTATCTGCATCTGTATCTGTATCTGTATATGCATCTGTATCTGTATCTGTTATGTATCTGTATCTGTATCTGTATCTGTATCTGTATCTGTATCTGTATCTGTATCTGTATCTGTATCTGTATCTGTATCTGTATCTGTATCTGTATCTGTATCTGTATCTGTATCTGTATCTGTTCTGTACCTGTACCTGTACCTGTACCTGTACCTGTACCTGTATCTGTATCTGTATCTGTATCTGTATCTGTATCTGTATCTGTACCTGTATGTACCTGTACCTATGCCTGTGCCTGTGCCTGTGCCTGTGCCTGTGCCTGTGCCTGTGCCTGTGCCTGTGCCTGTGCCTGTGCCTGTGCCTGTGCCTGTGCCTGTGCCTGTGCCTGTGCCTGTGCCTGTGCTTGTGCCTGTGCCTGTGCCTGTGCCTGTGCCTGTGCCTGTGCCTGTGCCTGTGCCTGTGCCTGTGCCTGTGCCTGTGCCTGTGCCTGTGCCTGTGCCTGTGCCTGTTCCTGTGCCTGTGCCTGTGCCTGTGCCTGTGCCTGTGCCTGTGCCTGTGCCTGTGCCTGTTCCTGTGCCTGTGCCTGTGCCTGTGCCTGTGCCTGTGCCTGTGCCTGTGCCTGTGCCTGTGCCTGTGCCTGTGCCTGTGCCTGTGCCTGTGCCTGTGCCTGTGCCTGTGCCTGTGCCTGTGCCTGTGCCTGTGCCTGTGCCTGTGCCTGTGCCTGTGCCTGTGCCTGTGCCTGTGCCTGTGCCTGTGCCTGTGCCTGTGCCTGTGCCTGTGCCTGTGCCTGTGCCTGTGCCTGTGCCTGTGCCTGTGCCTGTGCCTGTGCCTGTGCCTGTGCCTGTGCCTGTGCCTGTGCCTGTATCTGTACCTGTATCTGTATCTGTATCTGTATCTGTATCTGTATCTGTATCTGTTCTGTACCTGTACCTGTACCTGTACCTGTACCTGTATCTGTATCTGTATCTGTATCTGTATCTGTATCTGTATCTGTATCTATATCTGTATCTGTATCTGTATCTGTATCTGTATCTGTACCTGTACCTGTACATGTACCTGTACCTGTACCTGTATCTGTATCTGTACCTGTATCTGTATCTGTATCTGTATCTGTGTCTGTATCTGTATCTGTATCTGTACCTGTACATGTACCTGTACCTGTATCTGTATCTGTATCTGTATCTGTATCTGTATCTGTATCTGTATCTGTATCTGTATCTGAACCTGTTCCTGTACCTGTGCCTGTACCTGTATCTGTATCTGTATCTGTATCTGTATCTGTATCTGTATCTGTATCTGTATCTGTATCTGTATCTGTATCTGTATCTGTATCTGTATCTGTATCTGATCTGTATCTGTATCTGCATCTGTATCTGTATCTGTTATGTATCTGTATCTGTATCTGTATCTGTATCTGTATCTGTATCTGTATCTGTATCTGTATCTGTATCTGTATCTGTATCTGTATCTGTATCTGTATCTGTATCTGTATCTGTATCTGTATCTGTATCTGTTCTGTACCTGTACCTGTACCTGTACCTGTACCTGTATCTGTATCTGTATCTGTATCTGTATCTGTATCTGTATCTGTATCTGTATCTGTATCTGTATCTGTATCTGTATCTGTATCTGTATCTGTATCTATATCTGTATCTGTATCTGTATCTGTACCTGTACCTGTACCTGTACCTGTATCTGTATCTGTATCTGTATCTGTATCTGTATCTGTATCTGTATCTGTATCTGTATCTGTATCTGTATCTGTATCTGTATCTGATCTGTATCTGTATCTGCATCTGTATCTGTATCTGTATCTGTATCTGTATCTGTTATGTATCTGTATCTGTATCTGTATCTGTATCTGTATCTGTATCTGTATCTGTATCTGTATCTGTATCTGTATCTGTATCTGTATCTGTATCTGTATCTGTATCTGTATCTGTATCTGTATCTGTATCTGTATCTGTATCTGTATCTGTATCTGTATCTGTATCTGTTCTGTACCTGTACCTGTACCTGTACCTGTACCTGTACCTGTACCTGTATCTGTATCTGTATCTGTATCTGTATCTGTATCTGTATCTGTATCTGTATCTGTATCTGTATCTGTATCTGTATCTGTATCTGTATCTGTATCTGTATCTATATCTGTACCTGTATCTGTATCTGTATCTGTATCTGTATCTGTATCTGTATCTGTACCTGTACCTGTACCTGTACCTGTACCTGTACCTGTACCTGTACCTGTACCTGTACCTGTACCTGTACCTGTACCTGTACCTGTACCTGTACCTGTACCTGTACCTGTACCTGTACCTGTACCTGTACCATTATCTGTATCTGTATCTGTATCTGTATCTGTATCTGTATCTGTATCTGTATCTGTATCTGTATCTGTATCTGTATCTGTATCTGTATCTATATCTGTATCTGTATCTGTATCTGTATCTGTACCTGTACCTGTACCTGTATCTGTATCTGTATCTGTACCTGTATGTACCTGTACCTGTACCTGTACCTGTTCCTGTACCTGTACCTGTACCTGTACCTGTACCTGTACCTGTACCTGTACCTGTACCTGTACCTGTACCTGTACCTGTACCATTATCTGTATCTGTATCTGTATCTGTATCTGTATCTGTATCTGTATCTGTATCTGTATCTGTATCTGTATCTGTATCTGTATCTGTATCTGTATCTGTATCTGTATCTGCATCTGTATCTGTATCTGTATATGTATCTGTATCTGTATCTGCATCTGTATCTGTATCTGTTATGTATCTGTATCTGTATCTGTATCTGTATCTGTATCTGTATCTGTATCTGTATCTGTATCTGTATCTGTATCTGTATCTGTATCTGTATCTGTATCTGTATCTGTATCTGTATCTGTATCTGTATCTGTATCTGTATCTGTATCTGTATCTGTATCTGTTCTGTACCTGTACCTGTACCTGTACCTGTACCTGTACCTGTATCTGTATCTGTATCTGTATCTGTATCTGTATCTGTATCTGTATCTGTATCTGTATCTGTACCTGTATGTACCTGTACCTGTGCCTGTGCCTGTGCCTGTGCCTGTGCCTGTGCCTGTGCCTGTGCCTGTGCCTGTGCCTGTGCCTGTGCCTGTGCCTGTGCCTGTGCCTGTGCCTGTGCCTGTGCCTGTGCCTGTGCCTGTGCCTGTGCCTGTGCCTGTGCCTGTGCCTGTGCCTGTGCCTGTGCCTGTGCCTGTGCCTGTGCCTGTGCCTGTGCCTGTGCCTGTGCCTGTGCCTGTGCCTGTGCCTGTGCCTGTGCCTGTGCCTGTGCCTGTGCCTGTGCCTGTGCCTGTGCCTGTGCCTTTGCCTGTGCCTGTGCCTGTGCCTGTGCCTGTGCCTGTGCCTGTGCCTGTGCCTGTGCCTGTGCCTGTGCCTGTGCCTGTGCCTGTGCCTGTGCCTGTGCCTGTGCCTGTGCCTGTGCCTGTATCTGTACCTGTATCTGTATCTGTATCTGTATCTGTATCTGTATCTGTTCTGTACCTGTACCTGTACCTGTACCTGTACCTGTATCTGTATCTGTATCTGTATCTGTATCTGTATCTGTATCTGTATCTATATCTGTATCTGTATCTGTATCTGTATCTGTATCTGTATCTGTACCTGTACCTGTACATGTACCTGTACCTGTACCTGTATCTGTATCTGTACCTGTATCTGTATCTGTATCTGTATCTGTATCTGTATCTGTATCTGTATCTGTACCTGTACATGTACCTGTACCTGTATCTGTATCTGTATCTGTATCTGTATCTGTATCTGTATCTGTATCTGTATCTGTATCTGAACCTGTTCCTGTACCTGTACCTGTACCTGTATCTGTATCTGTATCTGTATCTGTATCTGTATCTGTATCTGTATCTGTATCTGTATCTGTATCTGTATCTGTATCTGTATCTGTATCTGTATCTGTATCTGATCTGTATCTGTATCTGCATCTGTATCTGTATCTGTTATGTATCTGTATCTGTATCTGTATCTGTATCTGTATCTGTATCTGTATCTGTATCTGTATCTGTATCTGTATCTGTATCTGTATCTGTATCTGTATCTGTATCTGTATCTGTATCTGTATCTGTATCTGTATCTGTATCTGTTCTGTACCTGTACCTGTACCTGTACCTGTACCTGTATCTGTATCTGTATCTGTATCTGTATCTGTATCTGTATCTGTATCTGTATCTGTATCTGTATCTGTATCTGTATCTGTATCTGTATCTGTATCTGTATCTGTATCTATATCTGTATCTGTATCTGTATCTGTACCTGTACCTGTACCTGTATCTGTATCTGTATCTGTATCTGTATCTGTATCTGTATCTGTATCTGTATCTGTATCTGTATCTGTATCTGTATCTGTATCTGATCTGTATCTGTATCTGCATCTGTATCTGTATCTGTATCTGTATCTGTATCTGTTATGTATCTGTATCTGTATCTGTATCTGTATCTGTATCTGTATCTGTATCTGTATCTGTATCTGTATCTGTATCTGTATCTGTATCTGTATCTGTATCTGTATCTGTATCTGTATCTGTATCTGTATCTGTATCTGTATCTGTATCTGTATCTGTATCTGTATCTGTATCTGTTCTGTACCTGTACCTGTACCTGTACCTGTACCTGTATCTGTATCTGTATCTGTATCTGTATCTGTATCTGTATCTGTATCTGTATCTGTATCTGTATCTGTATCTGTATCTGTATCTGTATCTGTATCTGTATCTGTATCTGTATCTGTATCTGTATCTGTATCTATATCTGTACCTGTATCTGTATCTGTATCTGTATCTGTATCTGTATCTGTATCTGTACCTGTTCCTGTACCTGTACCTGTACCTGTACCTGTACCTGTACCTGTACCTGTACCTGTACCTGTACCTGTACCTGTACCTGTACCTGTACCTGTACCTGTACCTGTACCTGTACCTGTACCTGTACCTGTACCTGTACCTGTACCATTATCTGTATCTGTATCTGTATCTGTATCTGTATCTGTATCTGTATCTGTATCTGTATCTGTATCTGTATCTGTATCTGTATCTGTATCTGTATCTGTATCTATATCTGTATCTGTATCTGTATCTGTATCTGTACCTGTACCTGTACCTGTATCTGTATCTGTATCTGTACCTGTATGTACCTGTACCTGTACCTGTACCTGTTCCTGTACCTGTACCTGTACCTGTACCTGTACCTGTACCTGTACCTGTACCTGTACCTGTACCTGTACCTGTACCATTATCTGTATCTGTATCTGTATCTGTATCTGTATCTGTATCTGTATCTGTATCTGTATCTGTATCTGTATCTGTATCTGTATCTGTATCTGTATCTGTATCTGTATCTGTATCTGTATCTGTATCTGTATCTGCATCTGTATCTGTATCTGTATATGTATCTGTATCTGTATCTGCATCTGTATCTGTATCTGTTATGTATCTGTATCTGTATCTGTATCTGTATCTGTATCTGTATCTGTATCTGTATCTGTATCTGTATCTGTATCTGTATCTGTATCTGTATCTGTATCTGTATCTGTATCTGTATCTGTATCTGTATCTGTATCTGTATCTGTTCTGTACCTGTACCTGTACCTGTACCTGTACCTGTATCTGTATCTGTATCTGTATCTGTATCTGTATCTGTATCTGTATCTGTATCTGTATCTGTATCTGTATCTGTACCTGTATGTACCTGTACCTGTGCCTGTGCCTGTGCCTGTGCCTGTGCCTGTGCCTGTGCCTGTGCCTGTGCCTGTGCCTGTGCCTGTGCCTGTGCCTGTGCCTGTGCCTGTGCCTGTGCCTGTGCCTGTGCCTGTGCCTGTGCCTGTGCCTGTGCCTGTGCCTGTGCCTGTGCCTGTGCCTGTGCCTGTGCCTGTGCCTGTGCCTGTGCCTGTGCCTGTGCCTGTGCCTGTGCCTGTGCCTGTGCCTGTGCCTGTGCCTGTGCCTGTGCCTGTGCCTGTGCCTGTGCCTGTGCCTGTGCCTGTGCCTGTGCCTGTGCCTGTGCCTGTGCCTGTGCCTGTGCCTGTGCCTGTGCCTGTGCCTGTGCCTGTGCCTGTGCCTGTGCCTGTGCATGTGCCTGTGCCTGTGCCTGTGCCTGTGCCTGTGCCTGTGCCTGTGCCTGTGCCTGTGCCTGTGCCTGTGCCTGTGCCTGTGCCTGTGCCTGTACCTGTGCCTGTACCTGTACCTGTACCTGTACCTGTACCTGTACCTGTGCCTGTGCCTGTGCCTGTGCCTGTATCTGTATCTGTATCTGTATCTGTACCTGTTCCTGTATCTGTATCTGTATCTGTATCTGTATCTGTATCTGTATCTGTATCTGTATCTGTATCTGTATCTGTATCTTTATCTGTATCTGTATCTGTATCTGTATCTGTATCTGTATCTGTATCTGTATCTGTATCTGTATCTGTATCTGTATCTGTATCTGTATCTGTATCTGTATCTGTATCTGTATCTGTATCTGTACCTGTACCTGTACCTGTACCTGTACCTGTACCTGTACATGTACCTGTACCTGTACCTGTACCTGTACCTGTACCTGTACCTGTACCTCGACCTGTACCTGTACCTGTACCTGTACCTGTACCTGTACCTGTACCTGTATCTGTATCTGTATCTGTATCTGTATCTGTATCTGCATCTGTATCTGTATCTGTTATGTATCTGTATCTGTATCTGTATCTGTATCTGTATCTGTATCTGTATCTGTATCTGTATCTGTATCTGTATCTGTATCTGTATCTGTATCTGTATCTGTATCTGTACCTGTACCTGTACCTGTACCTGTACCTGTACCTGTACCTGTACCTGTACCTGTACCTGTACCTGTACCTGTACCTGTACCTGTACCTGTACCTGTACCTGTACCTGTACCTGTACCTGTACCTGTACCTGTACCATTATCTGTATCTGTATCTGTATCTGTATCTGTATCTGTATCTGTATCTGTATCTGTATCTGTATCTGTATCTGTATCTGTATCTGTATCTGTATCTGTATCTGTATCTGTATCTGTATCTGTATCTGTATCTGTATCTGTATCTGTATCTGTATCTGTATCTGTATCTGTATCTGTATCTGTATCTGTATCTGTATCTGTATCTGTATCTGTATCTGTATCTGTATCTGTATCTGTATCTGTATCTGTATCTGTATCTGTATCTGTATCTGTATCTGTATCTGTATCTGTATCTGTATCTGTATCTGTATCTGTATCTGTATCTGTATCTGTATCTGTATCTGTATCTGTATCTGTATCTGTATCTGTATCTGTATCTGTATCTGTATCTGTATCTGTATCTGTATCTGTATCTGTATCTGTATCTGTATCTGTATCTGTATCTGTATCTGTATCTGTATCTGTATCTGTATCTGTATCTGTATCTGTATCTGTATCTGTATCTGTATCTGTACCTGTACCTGTACCTGTACCTGTACCTGTACCTGTACCTGTACCTGTACCTGTACCTGTACCTGTACCTGTACCTGTACCTGTACCTGTACCTGTACCTGTACCTGTACCTGTACCTGTACCTGTACCATTATCTGTATCTGTATCTGTATCTGTATCTGTATCTGTATCTGTATCTGTATCTGTATCTGTATCTGTATCTGTATCTGTATCTGTATCTGTATCTGTATCTGTATCTGTATCTGTATCTGTGTCTGTATCTGTATCTGTATCTGTATCTGTATCTGTATCTGTATCTGTATCTGTATCTGTATCTGTATCTGTATCTGTATCTGTATCTGTATCTGTATCTTTATCTGTATCTGTATCTGTATCTGTATCTGTATCTGTATCTGTATCTGTATCTGTATCTGTATCTGTATCTGTATCTGTATCTGTATCTGTATCTGTATCTGTATCTGTATCTGTATCTGTATCTGTATCTGTATCTGTATCTGTATCTGTATCTGTATCTGTATCTGTATCTGTATCTGTATCTGTATCTGTATCTGTATCTGTATCTGTATCTGTATCTGTATCTGTATCTGTATCTGTATCTGTATCTGTATCTGTATCTGTATCTGTATCTGTATCTGTATCTGTACCTGTACCTGTACCTGTATCTGTATCTGTATTTGTATCTGTATCTGTACCTGTATGTACCTGTGCCTGTGCCTGTGCCTGTGCCTGTGCCTGTGCCTGTGCCTGTGCCTGTACCTGTACCTGTATCTGTATCTGTATCTGTATCTGTATCTGTATCTGTGTCTGTATCTGTACCTGTACATGTACCTGTACCTGTATCTGTATCTGTATCTGTATCTGTATCTGTATCTGTATCTGTATCTGTATCTGTATCTGTATCTGTATCTGTATCTGTATCTATATCTGTATCTGTATCTGTATCTGTATCTGTATCTGTATCTGTATCTGTACCTGTACCTGTACATGTACCTGTACCTGTACCTGTATCTGTATCTGTACCTGTATCTGTATCTGTATCTGTATCTGTATCTGTATCTGTATCTGTATCTGTACCTGTACATGTACCTGTACCTGTATCTGTATCTGTATCTGTATCTGTATCTGTATCTGAACCTGTACCTGTACCTGTACCTGTACCTGTATCTGTATCTGTATCTGTATCTGTATCTGTATCTGTATCTGTATCTGTATCTGTATCTGTATCTGTATCTGTATCTGTATCTGATCTGTATCTGTATCTGCATCTGTATCTGTATCTGTATCTGTATCTGTATCTGTTATGTATCTGTATCTGTATCTGTATCTGTATCTGTATCTGTATCTGTATCTGTATCTGTATCTGTATCTGTATCTGTATCTGTATCTGTATCTGTATCTGTATCTGTATCTGTATCTGTATCTGTATCTGTATCTGTATCTGTTCTGTACCTGTACCTGTACCTGTACCTGTACCTGTACCTGTATCTGTATCTGTATCTGTATCTGTATCTGTATCTGTATCTGTATCTGTATCTGTATCTGTATCTGTATCTGTATCTGTATCTGTATCTGTATCTATATCTGTACCTGTATCTGTATCTGTACCTGTACCTGTACCTGTACCTGTACCTGTACCTGTACCTGTACCTGTACCTGTACCTGTACCTGTACCTGTACCTGTACCATTATCTGTATCTGTATCTGTATCTGTATCTGTATCTGTATCTGTATCTGTATCTGTATCTGTATCTGTATCTGTATCTGTATCTGTATCTGTATCTGTATCTGTATCTGTATCTGTATCTGTATCTGTATCTGTATCTATATCTGTATCTGTATCTGTATCTGTATCTGTACCTGTACCTGTACCTGTATCTGTATCTGTATCTGTACCTGTATGTACCTGTACCTGTACCTGTACCTGTTCCTGTACCTGTACCTGTACCTGTACCTGTACCTGTACCTGTACCTGTACCTGTACCTGTACCTGTACCTGTACCATTATCTGTATCTGTATCTGTATCTGTATCTGTATCTGTATCTGTATCTGTATCTGTATCTGTATCTGTATCTGTATCTGTATCTGTATCTGTATCTGTATCTGTATCTGCATCTGTATCTGTATCTGTATATGTATCTGTATCTGTATCTGCATCTGTATCTGTATCTGTTATGTATCTGTATCTGTATCTGTATCTGTATCTGTATCTGTATCTGTATCTGTATCTGTATCTGTATCTGTATCTGTATCTGTATCTGTATCTGTATCTGTATCTGTATCTGTATCTGTATCTGTATCTGTTCTGTACCTGTACCTGTACCTGTACCTGTACCTGTATCTGTATCTGTATCTGTATCTGTATCTGTATCTGTATCTGTATCTGTATCTGTATCTGTACCTGTATGTACCTGTACCTGTGCCTGTGCCTGTGCCTGTGCCTGTGCCTGTGCCTGTGCCTGTGCCTGTGCCTGTGCCTGTGCCTGTGCCTGTGCCTGTGCCTGTGCCTGTGCCTGTGCCTGTGCCTGTGCCTGTGCCTGTGCCTGTGCCTGTGCCTGTGCCTGTGCCTGTGCCTGTGCCTGTGCCTGTGCCTGTGCCTGTGCCTGTGCCTGTGCCTGTGCCTGTGCCTGTGCCTGTGCCTGTGCCTGTGCCTGTGCCTGTGCATGTGCCTGTGCCTGTGCCTGTGCCTGTGCCTGTGCCTGTGCCTGTGCCTGTGCCTGTGCCTGTGCCTGTGCCTGTGCCTGTGCCTGTGCCTGTGCCTGTACCTGTACCTGTACCTGTACCTGTACCTGTACCTGTACCTGTGCCTGTGCCTGTGCCTGTGCCTGTATCTGTATCTGTATCTGTATCTGTACCTGTTCCTGTATCTGTATCTGTATCTGTATCTGTATCTGTATCTGTATCTGTATCTGTATCTGTATCTGTATCTGTATCTGTATCTGTATCTGTATCTGTATCTTTATCTGTATCTGTATCTGTATCTGTATCTGTATCTGTATCTGTATCTGTATCTGTATCTGTATCTGTATCTGTATCTGTATCTGTATCTGTATCTGTATCTGTATCTGTATCTGTACCTGTACCTGTACCTGTACCTGTACCTGTACCTGTACATGTACCTGTACCTGTACCTGTACCTGTACCTGTACCTGTACCTGTACCTGTACCTGTACCTGTACCTGTACCTGTACCTGTATCTGTATCTGTATCTGTATCTGTATCTGCATCTGTATCTGTATCTGTTATGTATCTGTATCTGTATCTGTATCTGTATCTGTATCTGTATCTGTATCTGTATCTGTATCTGTATCTGTATCTGTATCTGTATCTGTACCTGTACCTGTACCTGTACCTGTACCTGTACCTGTACCTGTACCTGTACCTGTACCTGTACCTGTACCTGTACCTGTACCTGTACCTGTACCTGTACCTGTACCTGTACCTGTACCTGTACCTGTACCTGTACCTGTACCATTATCTGTATCTGTATCTGTATCTGTATCTGTATCTGTATCTGTATCTGTATCTGTATCTGTATCTGTATCTGTATCTGTATCTGTATCTGTATCTGTATCTGTATCTGTATCTGTATCTGTATCTGTATCTGTATCTGTATCTGTATCTGTATCTGTATCTGTATCTGTATCTGTATCTGTATCTGTATCTGTATCTGTATCTGTATCTGTATCTGTATCTGTATCTGTATCTGTATCTGTATCTGTATCTGTATCTGTATCTGTATCTGTATCTGTATCTGTATCTGTATCTGTATCTGTATCTGTATCTGTATCTGTATCTGTATCTGTATCTGTATCTGTATCTGTATCTGTATCTGTATCTGTATCTGTATCTGTATCTGTATCTGTATCTGTATCTGTATCTGTATCTGTATCTGTATCTGTATCTGTATCTGTATCTGTATCTGTATCTGTATCTGTATCTGTATCTGTATCTGTATCTGTATCTGTATCTGTATCTGTATCTGTATCTGTATCTGTATCTGTATCTGTATCTGTATCTGTATCTGTATCTGTATCTGTATCTGTATCTGTATCTGTACCTGTACCTGTACCTGTACCTGTACCGGTACCTGTACCTGTACCTGTACCTGTACCTGTACCTGTACCTGTACCTGTACCTGTACCTGTACCTGTACCTGTACCTGTACCTGTACCTGTACCTGTACCTGTACCTGTACCTGTACCTGTACCTGTACCTGTACCTGTACCATTATCTGTATCTGTATCTGTATCTGTATCTGTATCTGTATCTGTATCTGTATCTGTATCTGTATCTGTATCTGTATCTGTATCTGTATCTGTATCTGTATCTGTATCTGTATCTGTATCTGTATCTGTATCTGTATCTGTATCTGTATCTGTATCTGTATCTGTATCTGTATCTGTATCCATATCTGTATCTGTATCTGTATCTGTATCTGTATCTGTATCTGTATCTGTATCTGTATCTGTATCTGTATCTGTATCTGTATCTGTATCTGTATCTGTATCTGTATCTGTATCTGTATCTGTATCTGTATCTGTATCTGTATCTGTATCTGTATCTGTATCTGTATCTGTATCTGTATCTGTATCTGTATCTGTATCTGTATCTGTATCTGTATCTGTATCTGTATCTGTATCTGTATCTGTATCTGTATCTGTATCTGTATCTGTATCTGTATCTGTATCTGTATCTGTATCTGTATCTATATCTGTATCTGTATCTGTATCTGTATCTGTATCTGTATCTGTATCTGTACCTGTACCTGTACCTGTATCTGTATCTGTATCTGTATCTGTACCTGTATGTACCTGTGCCTGTGCCTGTGCCTGTGCCTGTGCCTGTGCCTGTGCCTGTGCCTGTGCCTGTACCTGTACCTGTATCTGTATCTGTATCTGTATCTGTATCTGTATCTGTGTCTGTATCTGTACCTGTACATGTACCTGTACCTGTATCTGTATCTGTATCTGTATCTGTATCTGTATCTGTATCTGTATCTGTATCTGTATCTGTATCTGTATCTGTATCTGTATCTGTATCTGTATCTGTATCTGTATCTGTATCTGTATCTGTATCTGTATCTGTATCTGTATCTGTATCTGTATCTGTATCTGTATCTGTATCTGTATCTGTATCTGTATCTGTATCTGTATCTGTATCTGTATCTATATCTGTACCTGTATCTGTATCTTTATCTGTATCTGTATCTGTATCTGTATCTGTATCTGTATCTGTATCTGTATCTGTATCTGTATCTGTATCTGTATCTGTATCTGTATCTGTATCTGTATCTGTATCTGTATCTGTATCTGTATCTGTATCTGTATCTGTACCTGTACCTGTACCTGAACCTGTACCTGTACCTGTACCTGTACCTGTATCTGTATCTGTATCTGTATCTGTATCTGTATCTGTATCTGTATCTGTATCTGTATCTGTTTCTGTATCTATATCTGTATCTGTATCTGTATCTGTATCTGTATCTGTATCTGTATCTGTATCTGTATCTGTATCTGTATCTGCATCTGTATCTGTATCTGTATCTGTATCTGTATCTGTATCTATATCTGTATCTGTATCTGTATCTGTATCTGTATCTGTACCTGTATGTACCTGTACCTGTACCTGTATCTGTATCTGTATCTGTATCTGTATCTGTATCTGTATCTGTATCTGTACCTGTACATGTACCTGTACCTGTATCTGTATCTGTATCTGTATCTGTATCTGTATCTGTATCTGTATCTGTATCTGTATCTGTACCTGTACATGTACCTGTACCTGTATCTGTATCTGTATCTGTATCTGTATCTGTATCTGTACCTGTACCTGTATCTGTATCTGTATCTGTATCTGTACCTGTATCTGTATCTGTATCTGTATCTGTATCTGTATCTGTATCTGTACCTGTACCTGTACCTGTACCTGGACCTGGACCTGTACCTGTACCTGTACCTGTACCTGTACCTGTACCTGTACCTGTACCTGTACCTGTACCTGTACCTGTATCTGTATCTGTATCTGTATCTGTATCTGTATCTGTATCTGTGTCTGTATCTGTACCTGTACATGTACCTGTACCTGTATCTGTATCTGTATCTGTATCTGTATCTGTATCTGTATCTGTATCTGTATCTGTATCTGTATCTGTATCTGTATCTGTATCTGTATCTGTATCTGTATCTGTATCTGTATCTGTATCTGTATCTGTATCTGTATCTGTATCTGTATCTGTATCTGTATCTGTATCTGTATCTGTATCTGTATCTGTATCTGTATCTGTATCTGTATCTGTATCTGTATCTGTATCTGTATCTGTATCTGTTCTGTATCTGTACCTGTTCCTGTACCTGTACCTGTGCCTGTGCCTGTGCCTGTGCCTGTGCCTGTGCCTGTGCCTGTGCCTGTGCCTGTGCCTGTGCCTGTGCCTGTGCCTGTGCCTGTGCCTGTGCCTGTGCCTGTGCCTGTGCCTGTGCCTGTGCCTGTGCCTGTGCCTGTGCCTGTGCCTGTGCCTGTGCCTGTGCCTGTGCCTGTGCCTGTGCCTGTGCCTGTGCCTGTGCCTGTGCCTGTGCCTGTGCCTGTGCCTGTGCCTGTGCCTGTGCCTGTGCCTGTGCCTGTGCCTGTGCCTGTGCCTGTGCCTGTGCCTGTGCCTGTGCCTGTGCCTGTGCCTGTGCCTGTGCCTGTGCCTGTGCCTGTGCCTGTGCCTGTGCCTGTGCCTGTGCCTGTGCCTGTGCCTGTGCCTGTGCCTGTGCCTGTGCCTGTGCCTGTGCCTGTGCCTGTGCCTGTGCCTGTGCCTGTGCCTGTGCCTGTGCCTGTGCCTGTGCCTGTGCCTGTGCCTGTGCCTGTGCCTGTGCCTGTGCCTGTGCCTGTGCCTGTGCCTGTGCCTGTGCCTGTGCCTGTGCCTGTGCCTGTGCCTGTGCCTGTGCCTGTGCCTGTGCCTGTGCCTGTGCCTGTGCCTGTGCCTGTGCCTGTGCCTGTGCCTGTGCCTGTGCCTGTGCCTGTGCCTGTGCCTGTGCCTGTGCCTGTGCCTGTGCCTGTGCCTGTGCCTGTGCCTGTGCCTGTGCCTGTGCCTGTATCTGTATCTGTATCTGTATCTGTATCTGTATCTGTATCTGTATCTGTATCTGTATCTGTATCTGTATCTGTATCTGTATCTGTATCTGTATCTGTATCTGTATCTGTACCTGTACCTGTACCTGTACCTGTACCTGTACCTGTACCTGGACCTGGACCTGGACCTGTACCTGTACCTGTACCTGTACCTGTACCTGTACCTGTACCTGTACCTGTACCTGTACCTGTATCTGTATCTGTATCTGTATCTGTATCTGTACCTGTACCTGTATCTGTATCTGTATCTGTATCTGTATCTGTATCTGTATCTGTATCTGTACCTGTACCTGTACCTGTACCTGTACCTGTACCTGGACCTGGACCTGTACCTGTACCTGTTCCTGTACCTGTACCTGTACCTGTACCTGTACCTGTACCTGTACCTGTACCTGTATCTGTATCTGTATCTGTATCTGTATCTGTATCTGTATCTGTATCTGTATCTGTGTCTGTATCTGTACCTGTACATGTACCTGTACCTGTATCTGTATCTGTATCTGTATCTGTATCTGTATCTGTATCTGTATCTGTATCTGTATCTGTATCTGTATCTGTATCTGTATCTGTATCTGTATCTGTATCTGTATCTGTATCTGTATCTGTATCTGTATCTGTATCTGTATCTGTATCTGTATCTGTATCTGTTCTGTATCTGTATCTGTACCTGTTCCTGTACCTGTGCCTGTGCCTGTGCCTGTGCCTGTGCCTGTGCCTGTGCCTTTGCCTGTGCCTGTGCCTCTGCCTGTGCCTGTGCCTGTGCCTGTGCCTGTGCCTGTGCCTGTGCCTGTGCCTGTGCCTGTGCCTGTGCCTGTGCCTGTGCCTGTGCCTGTGCCTGTGCCTGTGCCTGTGCCTGTGCCTGTGCCTGTGCCTGTGCCTGTGCCTGTGCCTGTACCTGTGCCTGTACCTGTGCCTGTACCTGTACCTGTACCTGTACCTGTGCCTGTGCCTGTGCCTGTGCCTGTATCTGTATCTGTATCTGTATCTGTACCTGTTCCTGTATCTGTATCTGTATCTGTATCTGTATCTGTATCTGTATCTGTATCTGTATCTGTATCTGTATCTGTATCTGTATCTTTATCTGTATCTGTATCTGTATCTGTATCTGTATCTGTATCTGTATCTGTATCTGTATCTGTATCTGTATCTGTATCTGTATCTGTATCTGTATCTGTATCTGTACCTGTACCTGTACCTGTACCTGTACCTGTACCTGTACCTGTACCTGTACCTGTACCTGTACCTGTACCTGTACCTGTACCTGTACCTGTACCTGTACCTGTACCTGTACCTGTACCTGTACCTGTACCTGTACCTGTACCTGTACCTGTACCTGTACCTGTACCTGTACCTGTACCTGTACCTGTACCTGTACCTGTACCTGTACCTGTACCTGTACCTGTACCTGTACCTGTACCTGTACCTGTACCTGTACCTGTACCTGTACCTGTACCTGTACCTGTACCTGTACCTGTACCATTATCTGTATCTGTATCTGTTTCTGTATCTGTATCTGTATCTGTATCTGTATCTGTATCTGTATCTGTATCTGTATCTGTATCTGTATCTGTATCTGTATCTGTATCTGTATCTGTATCTGTATCTGTATCTGTATCTGTATCTATATCTGTATCTGTATCTGTATCTGTATCTGTACCTGTACCTGTACCTGTATCTGTATCTGTATCTGTATCTGTATCTGTATCTGTACCTGTATGTACCTGTACCTGTACCTGTACCTGTTCCTGTACCTGTTCCTGTACCTGTACCTGTACCTGTATCTGTACCTGTATCTGTATCTGTATCTGTATCTGTATCTGTATCTGTATCTGTATCTGTATCTGTATCTGTATCTGTATCTGTATCTGTATCTGTATCTGTATCTGTATCTGTATCTGTATCTGTATCTGTATCTGTATCTGTATCTGTATCTGTATCTGTATCTGTATCTGTATCTGCATCTGTATCTGTATCTGTATATGTATCTGTATCTGTATCTGCATCTGTATCTGTATCTGTTATGTATCTGTATCTGTATCTGTATCTGTATCTGTATCTGTATCTGTATCTGTATCTGTATCTGTATCTGTATCTGTATCTGTATCTGTATCTGTATCTGTATCTGTATCTGTACCTGTACCTGTACCTGTACCTGTACCTGTACCTGTACCTGTACCTGTACCTGTACCTGTACCTGTACCTGTACCTGTACCTGTACCTGTACCCGTACCTGTACCTGTACCTGTACCTGTACCATTATCTGTATCTGTATCTGTATCTGTATCTGTATCTGTATCTGTATCTGTATCTGTATCTGTATCTGTATCTGTATCTGTATCTGTATCTGTATCTGTATCTGTATCTGTATCTGTATCTGTATCTGTATCTGTATCTGTATCTGTATCTGTATCTGTATCTGTATCTGTATCTGTATCTGTATCTGTATCTGTATCTATATCTGTACCTGTATCTGTATCTTTATCTGTATCTGTATCTGTATCTGTATCTGTATCTGTATCTGTATCTGTATCTGTATCTGTATCTGTATCTGTACCTGTATGTACCTGTACCTGTGCCTGTGCCTGTGCCTGTGCCTGTGCCTGTGCCTGTGCCTGTGCCTGTGCCTGTGCCTGTGCCTGTGCCTGTGCCTGTGCCTGTGCCTGTGCCTGTGCCTGTGCCTGTGCCTGTGCCTGTGCCTGTGCCTGTGCCTGTGCCTGTGCCTGTGCCTGTGCCTGTGCCTGTGCCTGTGCCTGTGCCTGTTCCTGTGCCTGTGCCTGTGCCTGTGCCTGTGCCTGTGCCTGTGCCTGTGCCTGTGCCTGTTCCTGTGCCTGTGCCTGTGCCTGTGCCTGTGCCTGTGCCTGTGCCTGTGCCTGTGCCTGTGCCTGTGCCTGTGCCTGTGCCTGTGCCTGTGCCTGTGCCTGTGCCTGTGCCTGTGCCTGTGCCTGTGCCTGTGCCTTTGCCTGTGCCTGTGCCTGTGCCTGTGCCTGTGCCTGTGCCTGTGCCTGTGCCTGTGCCTGTGCCTGTGCCTGTGCCTGTGCCTGTGCCTGTGCCTGTGCCTGTGCCTGTGCCTGTGCCTGTGCCTGTGCCTGTATCTGTACCTGTATCTGTATCTGTATCTGTATCTGTATCTGTATCTGTATCTGTTCTGTACCTGTACCTGTACCTGTACCTGTACCTGTACCTGTACCTGTATCTGTATCTGTATCTGTATCTGTATCTGTATCTGTATCTGTATCTGTATCTATATCTGTATCTGTATCTGTATCTGTATCTGTATCTGTACCTGTACCTGTACATGTACCTGTACCTGTACCTGTATCTGTATCTGTACCTGTATCTGTATCTGTATCTGTATCTGTATCTGTATCTGTATCTGTATCTGTACCTGTACATGTACCTGTACCTGTATCTGTATCTGTATCTGTATCTGTATCTGTATCTGTATCTGTATCTGTATCTGTATCTGTATCTGTATCTGTATCTGAACCTGTTCCTGTACCTGTACCTGTACCTGTATCTGTGTCTGTATCTGTATCTGTATCTGTATCTGTATCTGTATCTGTATCTGTATCTGTATCTGTATCTGTATCTGTATCTGTATCTGTATCTGTATCTGTATCTGATCTGTATCTGTATCTGTATCTGTATCTGTATCTGTATCTGTATCTGTATCTGTATCTGTATCTGTATCTGTATCTGTATCTGTATCTGTATCTGTATCTGTATCTGTATCTGTTCTGTACCTGTACCTGTACCTGTACCTGTACCTGTACCTGTATCTGTATCTGTATCTGTATCTGTATCTGTATCTGTATCTGTATCTGTATCTGTATCTGTATCTGTATCTGTATCTGTATCTGTATCTGTATCTGTATCTGTATCTATATCTGTACCTGTATCTGTATCTGTATCTGTATCTGTATCTGTATCTGTATCTGTACCTGTACCTGTACCTGTACCTGTACCTGTACCTGTACCTGTACCTGTACCTGTACCTGTACCTGTACCTGTACCTGTACCTGTACCTGTACCTGTACCTGTACCTGTACCTGTACCTGTACCTGTACCTGTACCATTATCTGTATCTGTATCTGTATCTGTATCTGTATCTGTATCTGTATCTGTATCTGTATCTGTATCTGTATCTGTATCTGTATCTGTATCTGTATCTGTATCTATATCTGTATCTGTATCTGTATCTGTATCTGTACCTGTACCTGTACCTGTATCTGTATCTGTATCTGTACCTGTATGTACCTGTACCTGTACCTGTACCTGTTCCTGTACCTGTACCTGTACCTGTACCTGTACCTGTACCTGTACCTGTACCTGTACCTGTACCTGTACCATTATCTGTATCTGTATCTGTATCTGTATCTGTATCTGTATCTGTATCTGTACCTGTACCTGTATCTGTATCTGTATCTGTATCTGTATCTGTATCTGTATCTGTATCTGTATCTGTATCTGTATCTGTACCTGTATGTACCTGTACCTGTGCCTGTGCCTGTGCCTGTGCCTGTGCCTGTGCCTGTGCCTGTGCCTGTGCCTGTGCCTGTGCCTGTGCCTGTGCCTGTGCCTGTGCCTGTGCCTGTGCCTGTGCCTGTGCCTGTGCCTGTGCCTGTGCCTGTGCCTGTGCCTGTGCCTGTGCCTGTGCCTGTGCCTGTGCCTGTGCCTGTGCCTGTGCCTGTGCCTGTGCCTGTGCCTGTGCCTGTGCCTGTGCCTGTGCCTGTGCCTGTGCCTGTGCCTGTGCCTGTGCCTGTGCCTGTGCCTGTGCCTGTGCCTGTGCCTGTGCCTGTGCCTGTGCATGTACCTGTACCTGTACCTGTACCTGTACCTGTACCTGTATCTGTATCTGTATCTGTATCTGTATCTGCATCTGTATCTGTATCTGTTATGTATCTGTATCTGTATCTGTATCTGTATCTGTATCTGTATCTGTATCTGTATCTGTATCTGTATCTGTATCTGTATCTGTATCTGTATCTGTATCTGTATCTGTACCTGTACCTGTACCTGTACCTGTACCTGTACCTGTACCTGTACCTGTACCTGTACCTGTACCTGTACCTGTACCTGTACCTGTACCTGTACCTGTACCTGTACCTGTACCTGTACCTGTACCTGTACCATTATCTGTATCTGTATCTGTATCTGTATCTGTATCTGTATCTGTATCTGTATCTGTATCTGTACCTGTGCCTGTGCCTGTGCCTGTGCCTGTATCTGTATCTGTATCTGTATCTGTTCTGTACCTGTACCTGTACCTGTACCTGTACCTGTATCTGTATCTGTATCTGTATCTGTATCTGTATCTGTATCTGTATCTGTATCTGTATCTGTATCTGTATCTGTATCTGTATCTGTATCTGTATCTGTATCTATATCTGTATCTGTATCTGTATCTGTACCTGTACCTGTACCTGTATCTGTATCTGTATCTGTATCTGTATCTGTATCTGTATCTGTACCTGTACCTGTACCTGTACCTGTACCTGTACCTGTACATGTACCTGTACCTGTACCTGTACCTGTACCTGTACCTGTACCTGTACCTGTACCTGTACCTGTACCTGTACCTGTACCTGTACCTGTACCTGTATCTGTATCTGTATCTGTATCTGTATCTGCATCTGTATCTGTATCTGTTATGTATCTGTATCTGTATCTGTATCTGTATCTGTATCTGTATCTGTATCTGTATCTGTATCTGTATCTGTATCTGTATCTGTATCTGTATCTGTATCTGTATCTGTACCTGTACCTGTACCTGTACCTGTACCTGTACCTGTACCTGTACCTGTACCTGTACCTGTACCTGTACCTGTACCTGTACCTGTACCTGTACCTGTACCTGTATCTGTATCTGTATCTGTATCTGTATCTGCATCTGTATCTGTATCTGTTATGTATCTGTATCTGTATCTGTATCTGTATCTGTATCTGTATCTGTATCTGTATCTGTATCTGTATCTGTATCTGTATCTGTATCTGTATCTGTATCTGTATCTGTACCTGTACCTGTACCTGTACCTGTACCTGTACCTGTACCTGTACCTGTACCTGTACCTGTACCTGTACCTGTACCTGTACCTGTACCTGTACCTGTACCTGTACCTGTACCTGTACCATTATCTGTATCTGTATCTGTATCTGTATCTGTATCTGTATCTGTATCTGTATCTGTATCTGTATCTGTATCTGTATCTGTATCTGTATCTGTATCTGTATCTGTATCTGTATCTGTATCTGTATCTTATCTGTATCTGTATCTGTATCTGTATCTGTATCTGTATCTGTATCTGTATCTGTATCTGTATCTGTATCTGTATCTGTATCTGTATCTGTATCTGTATCTGTATCTGTATCTGTATCTGTATCTGTATCTGTATCTGTATCTGTATCTGTATCTGTATCTGTATCTGTATCTGTATCTGTATCTGTATCTGTATCTGTATCTGTATCTGTATCTGTATCTGTATCTGTATCTGTATCTGTATCTGTATCTGTATCTGTATCTGTATCTGTATCTGTATCTGTATCTGTATCTGTATCTGTATCTGTATCTGTATCTGTATCTGTATCTGTATCTGTATCTGTATCTGTATCTGTATCTGTATCTGTATCTGTATCTGTATCTGTATCTGTATCTGTATCTGTATCTGTATCTGTATCTGTATCTGTATCTGTATCTGTATCTGTATCTGTATCTGTATCTGTATCTGTATCTGTATCTGTATCTGTATCTGTATCTGTATCTGTATCTGTACCTGTACCTGTACCTGTACCTGTACCTGTACCTGTACCTGTACCTGTACCTGTACCTGTACCTGTACCTGTACCTGTACCTGTACCTGTACCTGTACCTGTACCTGTACCTGTACCTGTACCTGTACCTGTACCTGTACCTGTACCTGTACCTGTACCTGTACCTGTACCATTATCTGTATCTGTATCTGTATCTGTATCTGTATCTGTATCTGTATCTGTATCTGTATCTGTATCTGTATCTGTATCTGTATCTGTATCTGTATCTGTATCTGTATCTGTATCTGTATCTGTATCTGTATCTGTATCTGTATCTGTATCTGTATCTGTATCTGTATCTGTATCTGTATCTGTATCTGTATCTGTATCTGTATCTGTATCTGTATCTGTATCTGTATCTGTATCTGTATCTGTATCTGTATCTGTATCTGTATCTGTATCTGTATCTGTATCTGTATCTGTATCTGTATCTGTATCTGTATCTGTATCTGTATCTGTATCTGTATCTGTATCTGTATCTGTATCTGTATCTGTATCTGTATCTGTATCTGTATCTGTATCTGTATCTGTATCTGTATCTGTATCTGTATCTGTATCTGTATCTGTATCTGTATCTGTATCTGTATCTGTATCTGTATCTGTATCTATATCTGTATCTGTATCTGTATCTGTATCTGTATCTGTACCTGTACCTGTACCTGTACCTGTATCTGTATCTGTATCTGTATCTGTATCTGTACCTGTATGTACCTGTGCCTGTGCCTGTGCCTGTGCCTGTGCCTGTGCCTGTGCCTGTACCTGTACCTGTATCTGTATCTGTATCTGTATCTGTATCTGTATCTGTGTCTGTATCTGTACCTGTACATGAACCTGTACCTGTATCTGTATCTGTATCTGTATCTGTATCTGTATCTGTATCTGTATCTGTATCTGTATCTGTATCTGTATCTGTATCTGTATCTGTATCTGTATCTGTATCTATATCTGTATCTGTATCTGTATCTGTATCTGTATCTGTATCTGTACCTGTACCTGTACATGTACCTGTACCTGTACCTGTATCTGTATCTGTACCTGTATCTGTATCTGTATCTGTATCTGTATCTGTATCTGTATCTGTATCTGTATCTGTACCTGTACATGTACCTGTACCTGTATCTGTATCTGTATCTGTATCTGTATCTGTATCTGTATCTGTATCTGTATCTGAACCTGTTCCTGTACCTGTACCTGTACCTGTATCTGTATCTGTATCTGTATCTGTATCTGTATCTGTATCTGTATCTGTATCTGTATCTGTATCTGTATCTGATCTGTATCTGTATCTGCATCTGTATCTGTATCTGTATCTGTATCTGTATCTGTTATGTATCTGTATCTGTATCTGTATCTGTATCTGTATCTGTATCTGTATCTGTATCTGTATCTGTATCTGTATCTGTATCTGTATCTGTATCTGTATCTGTATCTGTATCTGTATCTGTATCTGTATCTGTATCTGTATCTGTATCTGTATCTGTATCTGTATCTGTACCTGTACCTGTACCTGTACCTGTATCTGTATCTGTATCTGTATCTGTATCTGTATCTGTATCTGTATCTGTATCTGTATCTGTATCTGTATCTGTATCTGTATCTGTATCTGTATCTGTATCTGTATCTGTATCTGTATCTGTATCTATATCTGTACCTGTATCTGTATCTGTATCTGTATCTGTATCTGTATCTGTACCTGTTCCTGTACCTGTACCTGTACCTGTACCTGTACCTGTACCTGTACCTGTACCTGTACCTGTACCTGTACCTGTACCTGTACCTGTACCTGTACCTGTACCTGTACCTGTACCATTATCTGTATCTGTATCTGTATCTGTATCTGTATCTGTATCTGTATCTGTATCTGTATCTGTATCTGTATCTGTATCTGTATCTGTATCTGTATCTGTATCTGTATCTATATCTGTATCTGTATCTGTATCTGTACCTGTACCTGTACCTGTACCTGTACCTGTACATGTACCTGTACCTGTACCTGTACCTGTACCTGTACCTGTACCTGTACCTGTACCTGTACCTGTACCTGTACCTGTACCTGTACCTGTACCTGTATCTGTATCTGTATCTGTATCTGTATCTGCATCTGTATCTGTATCTGTTATGTATCTGTATCTGTATCTGTATCTGTATCTGTATCTGTATCTGTATCTGTATCTGTATCTGTATCTGTATCTGTATCTGTATCTGTATCTGTATCTGTATCTGTATCTGTATCTGTATCTGTATCTGTATCTGTTCTGTACCTGTACCTGTACCTGTACCTGTACCTGTATCTGTATCTGTATCTGTATCTGTATCTGTATCTGTATCTGTATCTGTTATGTATCTGTATCTGTATCTGTATCTGTATCTGTATCTGTATCTGTATCTGTATCTGTATCTGTACCTGTACCTGTACCTGTACCTGTACCTGTACCTGTACCTGTACCTGTACCTGTACCTGTACCTGTACCTGTATCTGTATCTGTATCTGTATCTGTATCTGTATCTGTATCTGTATCTGTATCTGTATCTGTATCTGTATCTGTATCTGTATCTGTATCTATATCTGTATCTGTATCTGTATCTGTATCTGTATCTGTATCTGTACCTGTACCTGTACATGTACCTGTACCTGTACCTGTATCTGTATCTGTACCTGTATCTGTATCTGTATCTGTATCTGTATCTGTATCTGTATCTGTATCTGTATCTGTACCTGTACATGTACCTGTACCTGTATCTGTACCTGTACCTGTACCTGTATCTGTATCTGTATCTGTATCTGTATCTGTATCTGTATCTGTATCTGTTATGTATCTGTATCTGTATCTGTATCTGTATCTGTATCTGTATCTGTATCTGTATCTGTATCTGTACCTGTACCTGTACCTGTACCTGTACCTGTACCTGTACCTGTACCATTATCTGTATCTGTATCTGTATCTGTATCTGTATCTGTATCTGTATCTGTATCTGTATCTGTATCTGTATCTGTATCTGTATCTGTATCTGTATCTGTATCTGTATCTATATCTGTATCTGTATCTGTATCTGTATCTGTACCTGTACCTGTACCTGTATCTGTATCTGTATCTGTACCTGTATGTACCTGTACCTGTACCTGTACCTGTTCCTGTACCTGTACCTGTACCTGTACCTGTACCTGTACCTGTACCTGTACCTGTACCTGTACCTGTACCTGTACCATTATCTGTATCTGTATCTGTATCTGTATCTGTATCTGTATCTGTATCTGTATCTGTATCTGTATCTGTATCTGTATCTGTATCTGTATCTGTATCTGTATCTGCATCTGTATCTGCATCTGTATCTGTATCTGTATATGTATCTGTATCTGCATCTGTATCTGTATCTGTTATGTATCTGTATCTGTATCTGTATCTGTATCTGTATCTGTATCTGTATCTGTATCTGTATCTGTATCTGTATCTGTATCTGTATCTGTATCTGTATCTGTATCTGTATCTGTATCTGTATCTGTATCTGTATCTGTTCTGTACCTGTACCTGTACCTGTACCTGTACCTGTATCTGTATCTGTATCTGTATCTGTATCTGTATCTGTATCTGTATCTGTATCTGTATCTGTATCTGTACCTGTATGTACCTGTACCTGTACCTGTACCTGTACATGTACCTGTACCTGTACCTGTACCTGTACCTGTACCTGTACCTGTACCTGTACCTGTACCTGTACCTGTACCTGTACCTGTACCTGTACCTGTATCTGTATCTGTATCTGTATCTGTATCTGCATCTGTATCTGTATCTGTTATGTATCTGTATCTGTATCTGTATCTGTATCTGTATCTGTATCTGTATCTGTATCTGTATCTGTATCTGTATCTGTATCTGTATCTGTATCTGTATCTGTATCTGTATCTGTATCTGTATCTGTATTTGTACCTGTACCTGTACCTGTACCTGTACCTGTACCTGTACCTGTACCTGTACCTGTACCTGTACCTGTACCTGTACCTGTACCTGTACCTGTACCTGTACCTGTACCTGTACCTGTACCTGTACCTGTACCATTATCTGTATCTGTATCTGTATCTGTATCTGTATCTGTATCTGTATCTGTATCTGTATCTGTATCTGTATCTGTATCTGTATCTGTATCTGTATCTGTATCTGTATCTGTATCTGTATCTGTATCTGTATCTGTATCTGTATCTGTATCTGTATCTGTATCTGTATCTGTATCTGTATCTGTATCTGTATCTGTATCTGTATCTGTATCTGTATCTGTATCTGTATCTGTATCTGTATCTGTATCTGTATCTGTATCTGTATCTGTATCTGTATCTGTATCTGTATCTGTATCTGTATCTGTATCTGTATCTGTATCTGTATCTGTATCTGTATCTGTATCTGTATCTGTATCTGTATCTGTATCTGTATCTGTATCTGTATCTGTATCTGTATCTGTATCTGTATCTGTATCTGTATCTGTATCTGTATCTGTATCTGTATCTGTATCTGTATCTGTATCTGTATCTGTATCTGTATCTGTATCTGTATCTGTATCTGTATCTGTATCTGTATCTGTACCTGTACCTGTACCTGTACCTGTACCTGTACCTGTACCTGTACCTGTACCTGTACCTGTACCTGTACCTGTACCTGTACCTGTACCTGTACCTGTACCTGTACCTGTACCTGTACCTGTACCTGTACCTGTACCTGTACCTGTACCTGTACCTGTACCTGTACCTGTACCTGTACCTGTACCTGTACCTGTACCTGTACCTGTACCATTATCTGTATCTGTATCTGTATCTGTATCTGTATCTGTATCTGTATCTGTATCTGTATCTGTATCTGTATCTGTATCTGTATCTGTATCTGTATCTGTATCTGTATCTGTATCTGTATCTGTATCTGTATCTGTATCTGTATCTGTATCTGTATCTGTATCTGTATCTGTATCTGTATCTGTATCTGTATCTGTATCTGTATCTGTATCTGTATCTGTATCTGTATCTGTATCTGTATCTGTATCTGTATCTGTATCTGTATCTGTATCTGTATCTGTATCTGTATCTGTATCTGTATCTGTATCTGTATCTGTATCTGTATCTGTATCTGTATCTGTATCTGTATCTGTATCTGTATCTGTATCTGTATCTGTATCTGTATCTGTATCTGTATCTGTATCTGTATCTGTATCTGTATCTGTATCTGTATCTGTATCTGTATCTGTATCTGTATCTGTATCTGTATCTGTATCTGTATCTGTATCTATATCTGTATCTGTATCTGTATCTGTATCTGTATCTGTATCTGTACCTGTACCTGTACCTGTATCTGTATCTGTATCTGTATCTGTATCTGTACCTGTATGTACCTGTGCCTGTGCCTGTGCCTGTGCCTGTGCCTGTGCCTGTGCCTGTGCCTGTACCTGTACCTGTATCTGTATCTGTATCTGTATCTGTATCTGTATCTGTGTCTGTATCTGTACCTGTACATGTACCTGTACCTGTATCTGTATCTGTATCTGTATCTGTATCTGTATCTGTATCTGTATCTGTATCTGTATCTGTATCTGTATCTGTATCTGTATCTGTATCTGTATCTGTATCTGTATCTGTATCTGTATCTGTATCTGTATCTGTATCTGTATCTGTATCTGTATCTGTATCTGTATCTGTATCTGTATCTGTATCTGTATCTGTATCTGTATCTATATCTGTACCTGTATCTGTACCTGTATCTGTACCTTTATCTGTATCTGTATCTGTATCTGTATCTGTATCTGTATCTGTATCTGTATCTGTATCTGTATCTGTATCTGTATCTGTATCTGTATCTGTATCTGTATCTGTATCTGTATCTGTATCTGTATCTGTATCTGTATCTGTATCTGTATCTGTATCTGTACCTGTACCTGTACCTGAACCTGTACCTGTACCTGTACCTGTACCTGTATCTGTATCTGTATCTGTATCTGTATCTGTATCTGTATCTGTATCTGTATCTGTATCTGTTTCTGTATCTATATCTGTATCTGTATCTGTATCTGTATCTGTATCTGTATCTGTTCTGTATCTGTATCTGTACCTGTTCCTGTACCTGTGCCTGTGCCTGTGCCTGTGCCTGTGCCTGTGCCTGTGCCTTTGCCTGTGCCTGTGCCTTTGCCTGTGCCTGTGCCTGTGCCTGTGCCTGTGCCTGTGCCTGTGCCTGTGCCTGTGCCTGTGCCTGTGCCTGTGCCTGTGCCTGTGCCTGTGCCTGTGCCTGTGCCTGTGCCTGTGCCTGTACCTGTGCCTGTACCTGTACCTGTACCTGTACCTGTACCTGTACCTGTACCTGTGCCTGTGCCTGTGCCTGTGCCTGTATCTGTATCTGTATCTGTATCTGTACCTGTTCCTGTATCTGTATCTGTATCTGTATCTGTATCTGTATCTGTATCTGTATCTGTATCTGTATCTGTATCTGTATCTTTATCTGTATCTGTATCTGTATCTGTATCTGTATCTGTATCTGTATCTGTATCTGTATCTGTATCTGTATCTGTATCTGTATCTGTATCTGTATCTGTATCTGTACCTGTATCTGTACCTGTACCTGTACCTGTACCTGTACCTGTACCTGTACCTGTACCTGTACCTGTACCTGTACCTGTACCTGTACCTGTACCTGTACCTGTACCTGTACCTGTACCTGTACCTGTACCTGTACCTGTACCTGTACCTGTACCTGTACCTGTACCTGTACCTGTACCTGTACCTGTACCTGTACCTGTACCTGTACCTGTACCTGTACCTGTACCTGTACCTGTACCTGTACCTGTACCTGTACCTGTACCTGTACCATTATCTGTATCTGTATCTGTTTCTGTATCTGTATCTGTATCTGTATCTGTATCTGTATCTGTATCTGTATCTGTATCTGTATCTGTATCTGTATCTGTATCTGTATCTGTATCTGTATCTATATCTGTATCTGTATCTGTATCTGTATCTGTACCTGTACCTGTACCTGTATCTGTATCTGTATCTGTATCTGTATCTGTATCTGTACCTGTATGTACCTGTACCTGTACCTGTACCTGTTCCTGTACCTGTTCCTGTACCTGTACCTGTACCTGTATCTGTACCTGTATCTGTATCTGTATCTGTATCTGTATCTGTATCTGTATCTGTATCTGTATCTGTATCTGTATCTGTATCTGTATCTGTATCTGTATCTGTATCTGTATCTGTATCTGTATCTGTATCTGTATCTGTATCTGTATCTGTATCTGTATCTGTATCTGTATCTGTATCTGTATCTGTATCTGCATCTGTATCTGTATCTGTATATGTATCTGTATCTGTATCTGCATCTGTATCTGTATCTGTTATGTATCTGTATCTGTATCTGTATCTGTATCTGTATCTGTATCTGTATCTGTATCTGTATCTGTATCTGTATCTGTATCTGTATCTGTATCTGTATCTGTATCTGTATCTGTATCTGTATCTGTATCTGTACCTGTACCTGTACCTGTACCTGTACCTGTACCTGTACCTGTACCTGTACCTGTACCTGTACCTGTACCTGTACCTGTACCTGTACCTGTACCTGTACCTGTACCTGTACCTGTACCCGTACCTGTACCTGTACCTGTACCTGTACCATTATCTGTATCTGTATCTGTATCTGTATCTGTATCTGTATCTGTATCTGTATCTGTATCTGTATCTGTATCTGTATCTGTATCTGTATCTGTATCTGTATCTGTATCTGTATCTGTATCTGTACCTGTACCTGTACCTGAACCTGTACCTGTACCTGTACCTGTACCTGTATCTGTATCTGTATCTGTATCTGTATCTGTATCTGTATCTGTATCTGTATCTGTATCTGTATCTGTTTCTGTATCTGTATCTGTATCTGTATCTGTATCTGTATCTGTACCTGTACCTGTACCTGTACCTGTACCTGTACCTGTATCTGTATCTGTATCTGTATCTGTATCAGTATCTGTATCTGTATCTGTATCTGTATCTGTACCTGTACCTGTATCTGTATCTGTATCTGTATCTGTATCTGTATCTGTATCTGTATCTGTATCTATATCTGTATCTGTATCTGTATCTGTATCTGTATCTGTGTCTGTATCTGTATCTATATCTGTATCTGTATCTGTATCTGTATCTGTATCTGTACCTGTACCTGTACCTGTACCTGTAACTGTATCTGTATCTGTATCTGTATCTGTATCTGTATCTGTATCTGTATCTGTATCTGTATCTGTATCTGTATCTGTATCTATATCTGTATCTGTATCTGTATCTGTATCTGTATCTGTATCTGTATCTGCATCTGTATCTGTATCTGTATCTGTTATGTATCTGTATCTGTATCTGTATCTGTATCTGTATCTGTATCTGTATCTGTATCTTTATCTGTATCTGTATCTGTATCTGTATCTGTATCTGTATCTGTATCTGTATCTGTATCTGTATATGTATCTGTATCTGTATCTGCATCTGTATCTGTATCTGTTATGTATCTGTATCTGTATCTGTATCTGTATCTGTATCTGTATCTGTATCTGTATCTGTATCTGTATCTGTATCTGTATCTGTATCTGTATCTGTATCTGTATCTGTATCTGTATCTGTATCTGTATCTGTATCTGTATCTGTATCTGTATCTGTATCTGTATCTGTATCTGTATCTGTATCTGTATCTGTATCTGTATCTGTATCTGTATCTGTATCTGTATCTGTATCTGTATCTGTATCTGTATCTGTATCTGTATCTGTATCTGTATCTGTATCTGTATCTGTATCTGTATCTGTATCTGTATCTGTATCTGTATCTGTATCTGTATCTGTATCTGTATCTGTATCTGTATCTGTATCTGTATCTATATCTGTATCTGTATCTGTATCTGTATCTGTATCTGTACCTGTACCTGTACCTGTATCTGTATCTGTATCTGTATCTGTATCTGTACCTGTATGTACCTGTGCCTGTGCCTGTGCCTGTGCCTGTGCCTGTGCCTGTGCCTGTGCCTGTGCCTGTGCCTGTGCCTGTGCCTGTGCCTGTGCCTGTGCCTGTGCCTGTGCCTGTGCCTGTGCCTGTGCCTGTGCCTGTGCCTGTGCCTGTGCCTGTGCCTGTGCCTGTGCCTGTGCCTGTGCCTGTGCCTGTGCCTGTGCCTGTGCCTGTGCCTGTGCCTGTGCCTGTGCCTTTGCCTGTGCCTGTGCCTGTGCCTGTGCCTGTGCCTGTGCCTGTGCCTGTGCCTGTGCCTGTGCCTGTGCCTGTGCCTGTGCCTGTGCCTGTGCCTGTGCCTGTGCCTGTGCCTGTGCCTGTGCCTGTGCCTGTGCCTGTGCCTGTGCCTGTGCCTGTGCCTGTGCCTGTGCCTGTGCCTGTGCCTGTGCCTGTGCCTGTGCCTGTGCCTGTGCCTGTGCCTGTGCCTGTGCCTGTGCCTGTGCCTGTGCCTGTGCCTGTGCCTGTGCCTGTGCCTGTGCCTGTGCCTGTGCCTGTGCCTGTGCCTGTGCCTGTGCCTGTGCCTGTGCCTGTGCCTGTGCCTGTGCCTGTGCCTGTGCCTGTGCCTGTGCCTGTGCCTGTGCCTGTGCCTGTGCCTGTGCCTGTGCCTGTGCCTGTGCCTGTGCCTGTGCCTGTGCCTGTGCCTGTGCCTGTGCCTGTGCCTGTGCCTGTGCCTGTGCCTCTGCCTGTGCCTGTGCCTGTGCCTGTGCCTGTGCCTGTGCCTGTGCCTGTGCCTGTGCCTGTGCCTGTGCCTGTGCCTGTGCCTGTGCCTGTGCCTGTGCCTGTGCCTGTGCCTGTGCCTGTGCCTGTGCCTGTGCCTGTGCCTGTGCCTGTGCCTGTGCCTGTGCCTGTGCCTGTGCCTGTGCCTGTGCCTGTGCCTGTGCCTGTGCCTGTGCCTGTACCTGTGCCTGTACCTGTACCTGTACCTGTACCTGTACCTGTACCTGTGCAGTATGTAGCTAATGTCTACATTTAGTATAGCATGCAGTATAACTGTAACCTAATGCATATTGCTTGGATAAGCGTTAACCTTATTATAAAATGTATATAAGCTAATGTTTTACCAAATTAAATGGTCATTCTACTATCTACAGTTCCGCCTTTCACTCATCTACTCATCTACTCGATACCCATAAATCTTACATTACTTCATGGCGACCCTGCCTTAGCGGACCAAAGAGAATCTTCTGAACCTAAAGCGCAGCCAGAAACGCAGCCACAACCAGAACCTCAGAACAACTTCGACCAAAAACCACCAAGCGACCAAGAAGACAAGAAGACCAAGAAACCAACCTCGAAATGGCGACCCAAGTGAAAATCTCTATCGAAGGAATCGACGTCACGATATTAGGACCGCCCGAAATTATACGGAGCATCCGAGTGACAGTGTCACCGACGGGACACCGCACCGTCCAGGAAACAGCAAACATACGGATAACGGCTTCCGTACCTCGACCGACACCTCGCCAGCCCCGGGATCAGGAAGCATCCCAGCCGACAGAGACACAGCCACTGCAGCAGCCGACAACGCATCGAGCGCAGCCAGCCCAGGAAACAGGAGCCATCAGATTTACGACCGGACAGGAGACGCCGCTCGTGACAGCACATCGGAATCAACTCCGGAATGCCAGAGCACGCACGCAGGCACGAGTCGAGCCACAACAACTTCGGCCCAGCCAGCCCTGGGAAGACGACAGTTCACCCAGAGGACGAGGAAGACGACACCAGGACTCCAGCAGTCCCCAACAGCCACAAAGCAGAGGGAGAGGATGGCGCAGGTCAGTCACCATCGCACCATTGCGACGGCCATGGAACCAGACCAGACCACACCAAGTTACGGAGCTGTAAGGTTTTCACGATATTTTGTTATTATATTTTGTTCGATTTCTTTTTATGATATTTTTTTTTTATACATTTAATAATTAATCAGCTGTACAGGTTAACGCTCAACTCATCCAAAATTTCATAAAATCATTCATATTTTCATAAATATTTTTTTTTCGATCGTAGTCAGCCCGTGTCACTTAAAATCATAAATCGTTACAATTTGTTCTAATTATAGATTAACAAAGTCACAATTATCGTAAACAAGTTTCGCAATATGTCCGGGTATTGCCGCCTTTCGCAATACCGGCCGCGCGCTCGGAAACGCAACACCCGCGCGCGTCAGCAAATTTTTTAAGTAGGTCGAGCGTCTTCGCCAATTTATAATTAACTTTAAATTTTATTGAATGAAATCCGATACCGACACTTAGTGCGTTCGAGATTGACTTTGAATATTTTGTATTAACAATTACACTTTGACTAGTTATTGAACTGATCATTTAATAGTTTAGTCTAGTGAATTGAAGATTGAATTTATTACTTTCATTATAGGAAATTTTATTGATGAAATTTTAATTTCAAATATTTTTTTTACTCTCTCAGTACTTGGTAAGGTATGGTACAGATTTATGTTAGGAGATGAAGGCACATTTGTATAGTGTGTACTTGCATCGGTTAGATTCACGATCCTTTTACTCGATCATAGTGTGACCCACCGTCCTCCGTGAGAGTAATTTGGGGACTTTTAGTCTTAATAATTATATATATTGTGTTTCTAAGTACAGGCGACGGACCTGATATGCCATATTGATTAGGTATAAAGTTTGGGCGCTAGTCCTTCTTGTTTGCTCATGGTGTTCTGGACTATCGTGCCCTCCGTGAAAACAGTTGGAGACTTATTAAGTCTTAATGTATTTGCGACACCGACTTACAGGCACATAGTGCATGTAGCCTGATATACATTTGGGTGACCATACCCACTATTTTTGAGGATAGGGTACGCACAGAGGCGTAGCCCACATTGTTGTTTAAAGGGTGACCATGCCCTTGGGTAACCATTCCCATTTATTTCGTGTTGAAGAGCAGAGACTCCAACACTTATAAGGCATTAGATATTTTATAGGGTAAATGTACCGATACCGTAATACCAGTACAATACATGTGATATATACATGAGATTTAATGGTGAATTTTATAAATTTTTTTTATTATTTTGAGAGAGATTAGGTAATTGATAATAATACTAATAATTTTGTTGGAACAGACAGGAATTTTTATAAAAATAATTTAAACTTTAACTAAAAAATATTTCATTTGAAACAGTGACACTGGGATATGACGACAATTTTTTTTTATGGGGTGACCAACTAATTTTTGATAAATCCTTTTAAAGTGTTTAAACTTAGTAATAAGTAGTTTACACAGTGGTCCCCATCGAATTGTAAACAAGTAACATGCATTATTTTTTTTTCTTTTTCTCCAGCACCCCGGGGGTGAAGGTATCTTACGGGGAAGCTGCAGTATGTAGCTAATGTCTACATTTAGTATAGCATGCAGTATAACTGTAACCTAATGCATATTGCTTGGATAAGCGTTAACCTTATTATAAAATGTATATAAGCTAATGTTTTACCAAATTAAATGGTCATTCTACTATCTACAGTTCCGCCTTTCACTCATCTACTCATCTACTCGATACCCATAAATCTTACATTACTTCACCTGTACCTGTACCTGTACCTGTACCTGTACCTGTACCTGTACCTGAACCTGTATCTGTATCTGTACCTGTACCTGTACCTGTATCTGTATCTGTATCTGTATCTGTATCTGTATCTGTATCTGTATCTGTATCTGTATCTGTATCTGTATCTGTACCTGTACCTGTACCTGTACCTGGACCTGGACCTGTACCTGTACCTGTACCTGTACCTGTACCTGTACCTGTACCTGTACCTGTACCTGTACCTGTACCTGTACCTGTACCTGTATCTGTATCTGTATCTGTATCTGTATCTGTATCTGTGTCTGTATCTGTACCTGTACATGTACCTGTAACTGTATCTGTATCTGTATCTGTATCTGTATCTGTATCTGTATCTGTATCTGTATCTGTATCTGTATCTGTATCTGTATCTGTATCTGTATCTGTATCTGTATCTGTATCTGTATCTGTATCTGTATCTGTATCTGTATCTGTATCTGTATCTGTATCTGTATCTGTATCTGTATCTGTATCTGTATCTGTATCTGTATCTGTATCTGTATCTGTATCTGTATCTGTATCTGTATCTGTTCTGTATCTGTATCTGTACCTGTTCCTGTACCTGTACCTGTACCTGTACCTTTGTACCTGTACCTGTACCTGTACCTGTACCTGTACCTGTACCTGTACCTGTACCTGTACCTGTACCTGTACCTGTACCTGTACCTGTACCTGTACCTGTACCTGTACCTGTACCTGTACCTGTACCTGTACCTGTACCTGTACCTGTACCTGTACCTGTACCTGTACCTGTACCTGTACCTGTATCTGTATCTGTATCTGTATCTGTATCTGTATCTGTATCTGTATCTGTATCTGTATCTGTATCTGTATCTGTATCTGTATCTGTATCTGTATCTGTATCTGTATCTGTATCTGTATCTGTATCTGTATCTGTATCTGTATCTGTATCTGTATCTGTATCTGTATCTGTATCTGTATCTGTATCTGTATCTGTATCTGTATCTGTATCTGTATCTGTATCTGTATCTGTATCTGTATCTGTATCTGTATCTGTATCTGTATCTGTATCTGTATCTGTATCTGTATCTGTATCTGTATCTGTATCTGTATCTGTATCTGTATCTGTATCTGTATCTGTATCTGTATCTGTATCTGTATCTGTATCTGTATCTGTATCTGTATCTGTATCTGAATCTGTATCTGTACCTGTACCTGTACCTGTACCTGTACCTGTACCTGTACCTGTACCTGTACCTGTACCTGTACCTGTACCTGTACCTGTACCTGTATCTGTATCTGTAGCTGTACCTGTACCTGTACCAGTACCTGTACCTGTACCTGTACCTGTATCTGTATCTGTATCTGTATCTGTACCTGTACCTGTACCTGTACCTGTACCTGTACCTGTACCTGTACCTGTACCTGTACCTGTACCTGTACCTGTACCTGTACCTGTACCTGTACCTGTACCTGTACCTGTACCTGTACCTGTATCTGTATCTGTATCTGTACCTGTACCTGTACCAGTACCTGTACCTGTACCTGTACCTGTACCTGTACCTGTACCTGTACCTGTACCTGTACCTGTACCTGTACCTGTACCTGTACCTGTACCTGTACCTGTACCTGTACCTGTACCTGTACCTGTACCTGTACCTGTACCTGTATCTGTATCTGTATCTGTATCTGTATCTGTTTCTGTATCTGTATCTGTATCTGTACCTGTATCTGTATCTGTATCTGTATCTGTATCTGTATCTGTATCTGTACCTGTATCTGTATCTGTATCTGTATCTGTATCTGTATCTGTATCTGTATCTGTTCTGTGCCTGTGCCTGTGCCTGTGTCTGTGCCTGTGCCTGTATCTGTATCTATATCTGTATCTGTATCTGTATCTGTATCTGTACCTGTACCTGTACCTGTATCTGTATCTGTATCTGTATCTGTACCTGTATGTACCTGTACCTGTACCTGTACCTGTACCTGTACCTGTACCTGTACCTGTACCTGTACCTGTACCTGTACCTGTACCTGTACCTGTACCTGTACCTGTACCTGTACCTGTACCTGTATCTGTATCTGTACCTGTACCTGTACCTGTACCTGTACCTGTACCTGGACCTGGACCTGTACCTGTACCTGTACCTGTACCTGTACCTGTACCTGTACCTGTACCTGTACCTGTACCTGTATCTGTATCTGTATCTGTATCTGTATCTGTATCTGTATCTGTATCTGTACCTGTACCTGTACCTGTACCTGGACCTGGACCTGTACCTGTACCTGTACCTGTACCTGTACCTGTACCTGTACCTGTACCTGTACCTGTACCTGTACCTGTACCTGTACCTGTATCTGTATCTGTATCTGTATCTGTATCTGTACCTGTACCTGTACCTTTGTACCTGTACCTGTACATGTACCTGTACCTGTACCTGTACCTGTACCTGTACCTGTACCTGTATCTGTATCTGTATCTGTATCTGTATCTGTATCTGTATCTGTATCTGTATCTGTATCTGTATCTGTATCTGTATCTGTATCTGTATCTGTATCTGTATCTGTATCTGTATCTGTATCTGTATCTGTATCTGTATCTGTATCTGTATCTGTATCTTTATCTGTATCTGTATCTGTATCTGTACCTGTACCTGTACCTGTATCTGTATCTGTATCTGTATCTGTACCTGTATGTACCTGTACCTGTACCTGTACCTGTACCTGTACCTGTACCTGTACCTGTACCTGTACCTGTACCTGTACCTGTACCTGTACTTGAACCTGTACCTGTACCTGTACCTGTACCTGTACCTGTACCTGTACCTGTATCTGTATCTGTTTCTGCATCTGTATCTGTATCTGTATCTGTATCTGTATCTGTATCTGTATCTGAATCTGTATCTGTATCTGAATCTGAATCTGTATCTGTATCTGTACCTGTACCTGTACCTGTACCTGTACCTGTACCTGTACCTGTACCTGTATCTGTATCTGTATCTGTATCTGTATCTGTATCTGTATCTGTATCTGTATCTGTATCTGTATCTGTATCTGTATCTGTATCTGTATCTGTATCTGTATCTGTATCTGTATATGTATCTGTATCTGTATCTGCATCTGTATCTGTATCTGTTATGTATCTGTATCTGTATCTGTATCTGTATCTGTATCTGTATCTGTATCTGTATCTGTATCTGTATCTGTATCTGTATCTGTATCTGTATCTGTATCTGTATCTGTATCTGTATCTGTATCTGTATCTGTATCTGTTCTGTACCTGTACCTGTACCTGTACCTGTACCTGTATCTGTATCTGTATCTGTATCTGTATCTGTATCTGTATTTGTATCTGTATCTGTATCTGTATCTGTATCTGTATCTGTATCTGTATCTGTATTTTTAGCAGAAACTATCTTAGCTAGTGACGCTCCTCCTTGCTCACAGCCTAACAACTCCTCGATCTCTTGGTTGTCTTCTTTTGCGTTGTTTGAGGTAGAACAAAACGAAGTGCTCACGATCCTGGCAAATTTAAAATCTAGCAGCGCCGCAGGCTGGGACAAAATTCCGACAACATTTCTAAAACTCGCCAGTGAAATAATAGTCCCAATAGTAACGTATAGCTAACCTTTGTTTTAAAACTGGAATCTTTCCAAATGCTCTAAAATTAGCTGTTATCACCCCGGTGTACAAGGGAGGGAACAGAGACAACATGTCGGACTACAGACCCATATCTGTATTGCCAGTAATTGCTAAAATCCTAGAAAAATTAATAAATACAAGATTGATAAATTATTTAAACAAGTTTAATATCTTATCTGAAGGTCAATATGGGTTTCGGCAGGGTCGCTCCACTGAAGATGCTGTCGAAGCCCTCTCTTCTCTAATTGTAAACAAAATAGACTCAAAAAAAAAATGCCTAACCATATTTTTAGATCTAAAAAAAGCATTCGACACTGTCTCTGTTCCAACCCTTGTACAGTCGATGGAGCGTATAGGCATCAGAGGACTCCCCCTTAAACTGCTCAAAAACTACCTTAGTGATAGGAAACAAAAGGTTAAAATATGTGAATACATAAGTGATGAGTGTGACATTACTTATGGAGTCCCGCAGGGGAGTGTTCTTGGACCCACCTTATTCCTCATATATATTAATAGCCTTTGTAACATGCAATTGGTAGGGGGTAGCATTTTCACGTATGCAGATGATACTGCCGTTGTTTTCTCTGGTGACACCTGGGAGGAGGTTCGTAGTCACGCTGAGGCGGCACTAGTAGAGATAGCTCACTGGTTAAATTCTAATCTGTTAACATTAAATATCAGTAAGACTAACTATATCTGTTTCACAAATAACATAACAACTCAACCAGACGAAAGTTTTAATATTAGGATCCACACGTGTCAAGACCCCTCGCAGCATGATTGTTCTTGTGAAACCATAGAAAAGGTCAATTGTACGAAATATCTAGGGGTGATGATGGATCAGCGACTTACCTGGCATACACATGTTGAACTGGTCATGACTAGAATTAGAAAAATGATCTGGATCTTTAAAAACTTAAGACATGTTGCTCCTCAAAAACTATTGAACCAGATTTACACATCACTTGCTCAATCAGTTTTGGTATACTGTATCCCAATATGGGGTGGGGCTACTAAAACCAACTTTATTCAATTGGAAAGAGCTCAGCGGGCTCTGCTTAAAGTTATGTACCTTAAGCCGCGAAGATTCCCGACCTCAGACTTATATGTAGTTTGTGACTTGTTGTCTGTGCGCAAGCTGTATATACTAAATGCGGTCCTGAGAAGACATAAATCCACTGTATACGAACCAATAGACAAGCTGAAAAGGAGGAAAAGGATAAATGTCATCTCAACTCCGATTGTGAAAACGGCCTTTGCGCGCAGGCAACAAGCCACACTATCTGGCAAACTTTATAATATGATAAATAAAGAAATTGACATCTACCCTATCACGGTACATGAATGTAAAATCAGGGTAACGGCATAACTGAAAACAAAAACATACGATGATATAGAAAGTACTATTCTAAAAACTTACAAGCACTTGTAAATGCATAATTAAATTTGATAAAAACCTTACGACACTCAACTTGCATACATATTCACATATCTACAAACACACACACACACACACACACACACACACACACACACACACACACACACACACACACACACACACACACACACACACACAAGCTTTCCAACTATCTTCAGATTCCTTAAATTAAATTATACTTGTATCGACTTAGCTACTATTTAACTTTTCTGTAATGTGATATTACTGCACGCACACAAGCGCACATATTAACTGTTTATGAGTGCGTATGCGCGTCTGCGTGTATGTGTGTGAGTATATATATATATATATATGTATGTGTATATACACACATACCTATACGCGGTGAGCTAGACTCTAGATTTAGACTATATAATTTAACCTATAACCTTGTCTTACCTCTTTTCTCTTACACAACTGTACTAATTGTTACCTTCATATGGAAGAGCGGTTCCCCTTAGCACAGGTATTATTTTTACTTAAAAAGGGGACACCAGCACATGTAAAATAATGTACATCTTAGGAAAGAAATAAAACATACCTGTACCTGTATCTGTATCTGTATCTGTATCTGTATCTGTATCTGTATCTGTATCTGTATCTGTATCTGTACCTGTACATGTACCTGTACCTGTATCTGTATCTGTATCTGTATCTGTATCTGTATCTGTATCTGTTCTGTATCTGTATCTGTACCTGTTCCTGTACCTGTACCTGTATCTGTATCTGTATCTGTATCTGTATCTGTATCTGTATCTGTATCTGTATCTGTATCTGTATCTGTATCTGTATCTGTATCTGTATCTGTATCTGTATCTGTATCTGTATCTGTATCTGTATCTGTATCTGTATCTGTATCTGTATCTGTATCTGTATCTGTTCTGTACCTGTACCTGTACCTGTACCTGTATCTGTATCTGTATCTGTATCTGTATCTGTATCTGTATCTGTATCTGTATCTGTATCTGTATCTGTATCTGTATCTGTATCTGTATCTGTATCTGTATCTGTATCTATATCTGTATCTGTATCTGTATCTGTATCTGTACCTGTACCTGTACCTGTATCTGTATCTGTATCTGTATCTGTATCTGTACCTGTATGTACCTGTACCTGTACCTGTACCTGTACCTGTATCTGTATCTGTATCTGTATCTGTATCTGTATCTGTACCTGTTCCTGTACCTGTACCTGTATCTGTATCTGTATCTGTATCTGTATCTGTATCTGTATCTGTATCTGTATCTGTATCTGTATCTGTATCTGTATCTTTATCTGTATCTGTATCTGTATCTGTATCTGTATCTGTATCTGTATCTGTATCTGTATCTGTATCTGTATCTGTATCTGTATCTGTATCTGTATCTGTATCTGTATCTGTATCTGTATCTGTATCTGTATCTGTATCTGTATCTGTATCTGTATCTGTATCTGTACCTGTACCTGTACCTGTACCTGTACCTGTACCTGTACCTGTACCTGTACCTGTATCTGTATCTGTATCTGTATCTGAATCTGTATCTGTATCTGTACCTGTACCTGTACCTGTACCTGTATCTGTATCTGTATCTGTATCTGTATCTGTATCTGTATCTGTATCTGTATCTGTATCTGTACCTGTACCTGTACATGTACCTGTACCTGTATCTGTATCTGTATCTGTACCTGTACCTGTACCTGTATCTGTATCTGTACCTGTATCTGTACCTGTATCTGTATCTGTATCTGTATCTGTATCTGTATCTGTATCTGTATCTGTATCTGTATCTGTACCTGTACCTGTACCTGTATCTGTATCTGTATCTGTATCTGTATCTGTATCTGTATCTGTATCTGTGTCTGTATCTGTATCTGTATCTGTATCTGTATCTATATCTGTATCTGTATCTGTATCTGTATCTGTATCTGTATCTGTACCTGTACCTGTACCTGGACCTGGACCTGTACCTGTACCTGTACCTGTACCTGTACCTGTACCTGTACCTGTACCTGTACCTGTACCTGTACCTGTACCTGTACCTGTACCTGTACCTGTATCTGTATCTGTATCTGTATCTGTACCTGTACCTGTACCAGTACCTGTACCTGTACCTGTACCTGTACCTGTAACTGTACCTGTACCTGTAACTGTACCTGTACCTGTACCTGTACCTGTACCTGTACCTGTACCTGTACCTGTACCTGTACCTGTACCTGTACCTGTACCTGTACCTGTACCTGTACCTGTACCTGTACCTGTACCTGTACCTGTACCTGTACCTGTACCTGTACCTGTACCTGTATCTGTATCTGTATCTGTATCTGTATCTGTATCTGTATCTGTATCTGTATCTGTATCTGTATCTGTGTCTGTATCTGTACCTGTACCTGTACATGTACCTGTAACTGTATCTGTATCTGTATCTGTATCTGTATCTGTATCTGTATCTGTATCTGTATCTGTATCTGTATCTGTATCTGTATCTGTATCTGTATCTGTATCTGTATCTGTATCTGTATCTGTATCTGTATCTGTACCTGTTCCTGTACCTGTACCTGTACCTGTACCTTTGTACCTGTACCTGTACCTGTACCTGTACCTGTACCTGTACCTGTACCTGTATCTGTATCTGTATCTGTATCTGTATCTGTATCTGTATCTGTATCTGTATCTGTATCTGTATCTGTATCTGTATCTGTATCTGTATCTGTATCTGTATCTGTATCTGTATCTGTATCTATATCTGTATCTGTATCTGTATCTGTATCTGTATCTGTACCTGTACCTGTACCTGTATCTGTATCTGTATCTGTATCTGTATCTGTACCTGTATGTACCTGTACCTGTATCTGTTCCTGTACCTGTACCTGTACCTGTACCTGTACCTGTACCTGTACCTGTATCTGTATCTGTTCTGTACCTGTACCTGTACCTGTACCTGTACCTGTATCTGTATCTGTATCTGTATCTGTATCTGTATCTATATCTGTATTTGTACCTGTATGTACCTGTACCTGTGCCTGTGCCTGTGCCTGTGCCTGTGCCTGTGCCTGTGCCTGTGCCTGTGCCTGTGCCTGTCCCTGTGCCTGTGCCTGTGCCTGTGCCTGTGCCTGTGCCTGTGCCTGTGCCTGTGCCTGTGCCTGTGCCTGTGCCTGTGCCTGTGCCTGTGCCTGTGCCTGTGCCTGTGCCTGTGCCTGTGCCTGTGCCTGTGCCTGTGCCTGTATCTGTATCTGTATCTGTATCTGTACCTGTATCTGTACCTGTATCTGTATCTGTATCTGTATCTGTATCTGTATCTGTATCTGTATCTGTATCTGTTCTGTACCTGTACCTGTACCTGTATCTGTATCTGTATCTGTATCTGTATCTGTATCTGTACCTGTACCTGTACCTGTACCTGTACCTGTACCTGTATCTGTATCTGTATCTGTATCTGTATCTGTACCTGTACATGTACCTGTACCTGTATCTGTATCTGTATCTGTATCTGTACCTGTACCTGTACCTGTATCTGTATCTGTACCTGTATCTGTACCTGTATCTGTATCTGTATCTGTATCTGTATCTGTATCTGTATCTGTATCTGTATCTGTATCTGTACCTGTACCTGTACCTGTATCTGTATCTGTATCTGTATCTGTATCTGTATCTGTATCTGTATCTGTATCTGTATCTGTATCTGTATCTGTATCTGTATCTATATCTGTATCTGTATCTGTATCTGTATCTGTATCTGTATCTGTACCTGTACCTGTACCTGGACCTGTACCTGTACCTGTACCTGTACCTGTACCTGTACCTGTACCTGTACCTGTACCTGTACCTGTACCTGTACCTGTATCTGTATCTGTATCTGTACCTGTACCTGTACCTGTATCTGTATCTGTATCTGTATCTGTATCTGTATCTGTATCTGTATCTGTATCTGTACCTGTACCTGTATCTGTATCTGTATCTGTATCTGTATCTGTATCTGTATCTGTATCTGTATCTGTATCTGTGTCTGTATCTGTACCTGTACCTGTACATGTACCTGTAACTGTATCTGTATCTGTATCTGTATCTGTATCTGTATCTGTATCTGTATCTGTATCTGTATCTGTATCTGTACCTGTACCTGTACCTGTACCTGTACCTGGACCTGGACCTGTACCTGTACCTGTACCTGTACCTGTACCTGTACCTGTACCTGTACCTGTACCTGTACCTGTATCTGTATCTGTATCTGTATCTGTATCTGTATCTGTATCTGTATCTGTATCTGTATCTGTGTCTGTATCTGTACCTGTACCTGTACATGTACCTGTAACTGTATCTGTATCTGTATCTGTATCTGTATCTGTATCTGTATCTGTATCTGTATCTGTATCTGTATCTGTATCTGTATCTGTATCTGTATCTGTATCTGTATCTGTATCTGTATCTGTATCTGTATCTGTTCTGTATCTGTATCTGTACCTGTTCCTGTACCTGTACCTGTACCTGTACCTTTGTACCTGTACCTATACCTGTACCTGTACCTGTACCTGTACCTGTACCTGTATCTGTATCTGTATCTGTATCTGTATCTGTATCTGTATCTGTATCTGTATCTGTATCTGTATCTGTATCTGTATCTGTATCTGTATCTGTATCTGTATCTGTATCTGTATCTATATCTGTATCTGTATCTGTATCTGTATCTGTACCTGTACCTGTACCTGTATCTGTATCTGTATCTGTATCTGTATCTGTACCTGTATGTACCTGTACCTGTATCTGTTCCTGTACCTGTACCTGTACCTGTACCTGTACCTGTACCTGTACCTGTACCTGTATCTGTATCTGTTCTGTACCTGTACCTGTACCTGTACCTGTACCTGTATCTGTATCTGTATCTGTATCTGTATCTGTATCTATATCTGTATTTGTACCTGTATGTACCTGTACCTGTGCCTGTGCCTGTGCCTGTGCCTGTGCCTGTGCCTGTGCCTGTGCCTGTGCCTGTGCCTGTGCCTGTGCCTGTGCCTGTGCCTGTGCCTGTGCCTGTGCCTGTGCCTGTGCCTGTGCCTGTGCCTGTGCCTGTGCCTGTGCCTGTGCCTGTGCCTGTGCCTGTGCCTGTGCCTGTGCCTGTATCTGTATCTGTATCTGTATCTGTACCTGTATCTGTACCTGTATCTGTATCTGTATCTGTATCTGTATCTGTATCTGTATCTGTATCTGTTCTGTACCTGTACCTGTACCTGTATCTGTATCTGTATCTGTATCTGTATCTGTATCTGTATCTGTATCTGTATCTGTATCTGTATCTGTATCTGTATCTATATCTGTATCTGTATCTGTATCTGTATCTGTACCTGGACCTGTACCTGTACCTGTACCTGTACCTGTACCTGTACCTGTATCTGTACCTGTACCTGTACCTGTACCTGTACCTGTACCTGTACCTGTACCTGTACCTGTACCTGTACCTGTACCTGTACCTGTACCTGTACCTGTACCTGTACCTGTACCTGTACCTGTACCTGTACCTGTACCTGTACCTGTACCTGTACCTGTACCTGTACCTGTACCTGTACCTGTACCTGTACCTGTACCTGTACCTGTACCTGTACCTGTACCTGTACCTGTACCTGTACCTGTACCTGTACCTGTACCTGTACCTGTACCTGTACCTGTACCTGTACCTGTACCTGTACCTGTACCTGTACCTGTACCTGTACCTGTACCTGTACCTGTACCTGTACCTGTACCTGTACCTGTACCTGTACCTGTACCTGTACCTGTACCTGTACCTGTACCTGTACCTGTACCTGTACCTGTACCTGTACCTGTACCTGTACCTGTACCTGTACCTGTACCTGTATCTGTATCTGTACCTGTATCTGTATCTGTATCTGTATCTGTATCTGTATCTGTATCTGTATCTGTATCTGTATCTGTATCTGTATCTGTACCTGTACCTGTATCTGTATCTGTATCTGTATCTGTATCTGTATCTGTATCTGTATCTGTACCTGTACCTGTACCTGTACCTGGACCTGGACCTGTACCTGAACCTGTACCTGTACCTGTACCTGTACCTGTACCTGTACCTGTACCTGTACCTGTATCTGTATCTGTATCTGTATCTGTATCTGTATCTGTATTTGTATCTGTATCTGTACCTGTATCTGTATCTGTATCTGTATCTGTATCTGTATCTGTATCTGTACCTGTATCTGTATCTGTATCTGTATCTGTATCTGTATCTGTATCTGTATCTGTATCTATATCTGTATCTGTATCTGTATCTGTATCTGTACCTGTACCTGTACCTGTATCTGTATCTGTATCTGTACCTGTATGTACCTGTACCTGTACCTGTACCTGTACCTGTACCTGTACCTGTACCTGTACCTGTACCTGTACCTGTACCTGTACCTGTACCTGTACCATTATCTGTATCTGTATCTGTATCTGTATCTGTATCTGTATCTGTATCTGTATCTGTATCTGTATCTGTATCTGTATCTGTATCTGTATCTGTATCTGTATCTGTATCTGTATCTGTATCTATATCTGTATCTGTATCTGTATCTGTATCTGTACCTGTACCTGTACCTGTATCTGTATCTGTATCTGTATCTGTATCTGTACCTGTATGTACCTGTACCTGTACCTGTACCTGTTCCTGTACCTGTTCCTGTACCTGTACCTGTACCTGTATCTGTACCTGTATCTGTATCTGTATCTGTATCTGTATCTGTATCTGTATCTGTATCTGTATCTGTATCTGTATCTGTATCTGTATCTGTATCTGTATCTGTATCTGTATCTGTATCTGTATCTGTATCTGTATCTGTATCTGTATCTGTATCTGTATCTGTATCTGTATCTGTATCTGTATCTGTATCTGTATCTGTATCTGTATCTGTATCTGTATATGTATCTGTATCTGTATCTGCATCTGTATCTGTATCTGTTATGTATCTGTATCTGTATCTGTATCTGTATCTGTATCTGTATCTGTATCTGTATCTGTATCTGTATCTGTATCTGTATCTGTATCTGTACCTGTACCTGTACCTGTACCTGTACCTGTACCTGTACCTGTACCTGTACCTGTACCTGTACCTGTACCTGTACCTGTACCTGTACCTGTACCTGTACCTGTACCTGTACCTGTACCTGTACCTGTACCTGTACCTGTACCATTATCTGTATCTGTATCTGTATCTGTATCTGTATCTGTATCTGTATCTGTATCTGTATCTGTATCTGTATCTGAAATCTGTATCTGTATCTGTATCTGTATCTGTATCTGTATCTGTATCTGTATCTGTATCTGTATCTGTATCTGTATCTGTATCTGTATCTGTATCTGTATCTGTATCTGTATCTGTATCTGTATCTGTATCTGTATCTGTATCTGTATCTGTATCTGTATCTGTATCTGTATCTGTATCTGTATCTGTATCTGTATCTGTATCTGTATCTGTATCTGTATCTGTATCTGTATCTGTATCTGTACCTGTACCTGTACCTGTATCTGTATCTGTATCTGTATCTGTATCTGTATCTGTACCTGTATGTACCTGTGCCTGTGCCTGTGCCTGTGCCTGTGCCTGTGCCTGTGCCTGTGCCTGTACCTGTACCTGTATCTGTATCTGTACCTGTATCTGTATCTGTATCTGTATCTGTATCTGTATCTGTATCTGTATCTGTATCTGTATCTGTATCTGTATCTGTATCTGTATCTGTATCTGTATCTGTATCTGTATCTGTATCTGTATCTGTATCTGTATCTGTATCTGTATCTATATCTGTATCTGTATCTGTATCTGTATCTGTATCTGTATCTGTATCTGTATCTGTATCTATATCTGTACCTGTATCTGTATCTTTATCTGTATCTGTATCTGTATCTGTATCTGTATCTGTATCTGTATCTGTATCTGTATCTGTATCTGTATCTGTATCTGTATCTGTATCTGTATCTGTATCTGTATCTGTATCTGTATCTGTATCAGTATCTGTATCTGTATCTGTATCTGTATCTGTATCTGTATCTGTACCTGTACCTGTACCTGAACCTGTACCTGTACCTGTACCTGTACCTGTATCTGTATCTGTATCTGTATCTGTATCTGTATCTGTATCTGTATCTGTATCTGTATCTGTATCTGTTTCTGTATCTGTATCTGTATCTGTATCTGTATCTGTATCTGTATCTGTATCTGTATCTGTATCTGTACCTGTACCTGTACCTGAACCTGTACCTGTACCTGTAACTGTACCTGTACCTGTATCTGTATCTGTATCTGTATCTGTATCTGTATCTGTATCTGTATCTGTATCTGTATCTGTATCTGTATCTGTATCTGTATCTGTATCTGTATCTATATCTGTATCTGTATCTGTATCTGTATCTGTATCTGTATCTGTATCTGTACCTGTATGTACCTGTACCTGTACCTGTATCTGTATCTGTATCTGTATCTGTATCTGTATCTGTATCTGTATCTGTATCTGTACCTGTACATGTACCTGTACCTGTATCTGTATCTGTATCTGTATCTGTATCTGTATCTGTATCTGTATCTGTATCTGTACCTGTACATGTACCTGTACCTGTATCTGTATCTGTATCTGTATCTGTATCTGTATCTGTATCTGTATCTGTACCTGTACCTGTATCTGTATCGGTATCTGTATCTGTACCTGTATCTGTATCTGTATCTGTATCTGTATCTGTATCTGTATCTGTATCTGTACCTGTACCTGTACCTGTACCTGGACCTGGACCTGTACCTGTACCTGTACCTGTACCTGTACCTGTACCTGTACCTGTACCTGTACCTGTACCTGTACCTGTATCTGTATCTGTATCTGTATCTGTATCTGTATCTGTGTCTGTATCTGTACCTGTACATGTACCTGTACCTGTATCTGTATCTGTATCTGTATCTGTATCTGTATCTGTATCTGTATCTGTATCTGTATCTGTATCTGTATCTGTATCTGTATCTGTATCTGTATCTGTATCTGTATCTGTATCTGTATCTGTATCTGTATCTGTATCTGTATCTGTATCTGTATCTGTATCTGTATCTGTATCTGTATCTGTATCTGTATCTGTTCTGTATCTGTATCTGTACCTGTTCCTGTACCTGTGCCTGTGCCTGTGCCTGTGCCTGTGCCTGTGCCTGTGCCTGTGCCTGTGCCTGTGCCTGTGCCTGTGCCTGTGCCTGTGCCTGTGCCTGTGCCTGTGCCTGTGCCTGTGCCTGTGCCTGTGCCTGTGCCTGTGCCTGTGCCTGTGCCTGTGCCTGTGCCTGTGCCTGTGCCTGTGCCTGTGCCTGTGCCTGTGCCTGTGCCTGTGCCTGTGCCTGTGCCTGTGCCTGTGCCTGTGCCTGTGCCTGTATCTGTATCTGTATCTGTATCTGTATCTGTATCTGTATCTGTATCTGTATCTGTATCTGTATCTGTATCTGTATCTGTATCTGTATCTGTATCTGTATCTGTATCTGTATCTGTATCTGTATCTGTATCTGTATCTGTATCTGTATCTGTATCTGTATCTGTATCTGTATCTGTATCTGTATCTGTATCTGTATCTGTATCTGTATCTGTATCTGTATCTGTATCTGTATCTGTATCTGTATCTGTACCTGTACCTGTACCTGTACCTGTATCTGTATCTGTATCTGTGCCTGTGCCTGTGCCTGTACCTGTACCTGTACCTGCACCTGCACCTGCACCTGCATCTGTATCTGTATCTGTATCTGTATCTGTATCTGTATCTGTATCTGTATCTGTATCTGTATCTGTATCTGTATCTGTATCTGTATCTGTATCTGTATCTGTATCTGTATCTGTATCTGTATCTGTATCTGTATCTGTATCTGTATCTGTATCTGTATCTGTATCTGTATCTGTATCTGTATCTGTACCTGTACCTGTACCTGTACCTGTACCTGTACCTGTACCTGTACCTGTACCTGTACCTGTACCTGTACCTGTACCTGTACCTGTACCTGTACCTGTACCTGTACCTGTACCTGTACCTGTACCTGTACCTGTACCTGTACCTGTACCTGTACCTGTACCTGTACCTGTACCTGTACCTGTACCTGTACCTGTACCTGTACCTGTACCTGTACCTGTACCTGTACCTGTACCTGTACCTGTACCTGTACCTGTACCTGTACCTGTACCTGTACCTGTACCTGTACCTGTACCTGTACCTGTACCTGTACCTGTACCTGTACCTGTACCTGTATCTATCTATCTATCTATCTATCTATCTATCTATCTGATAGATACTGATATGATAGATACTGATAGATACTGATAGATACTAATAGATACTGATAGATACTGATAGATAGATACTGATAGATACTGATAGATACTGATAGATACTGATAGATACTGATAGATACTGATAGATACTGATAGATACTGATATGATAGATACTGATAAATACTGATAGATACTGATAGATACTGATAGATACTGATAGATACTGATAGATACTGATATGATAGATACTGATAGATACTGATATGATAGATACTGATAGATACTGATAGATACTGATAGATACTGATAGATACTGATATGATAGATACTGATAGATACTGATGGATCCTGATAGATACTGATAGACAGATACTGATAGATACTGATAGATACTGATAGATACTGATATGATAGATACTGATATGATAGATACTGATAGATACTGATAGATACTGATAGATACTGATAGATAGATACTGATAGATACTGATATGATAGATACTGATAAATACTGATAGATACTGATAGATACTGATAGATACTGATAGATACTGATATGATAGATACTGATAGATACTGATAAATACTGATAGATACTGATAGATACTGATAGATACTGATAGATACTGATAGATACTGATAGATACTGATAGATACTGATAGATACTGATAGATACTGATAGATACTGATAGATACTGATAGATACTGATATGATAGATACTGATATGATAGATACTGATAGATACTGATAGATAGATACTGATAGATACTGATAGATACTGATTGATACTGATAGATACTGATAGATACTGATATGATAGATACTGATAGATACTGATAGATACTGATAGATACTGATAGATACTAATAGATACTGATAGATACTGATAGATACTGATAGATACTGATATGATAGATACTGATATGATAGATACTGATAGATACTGATAGATACTGATAGATACTGATAGATACTGATAGATACTGATAGATACTGATAGATACTGATAGATACTGATAGATACTGATAGATACTGATAGATGTTGATAGATACTGATAGGGTCTGGGCGGGCGGGAGTACGTTACTAATATCTTCGGACGAAACCCTTCGTATAATTATGATAGAACTTCACTTACAGGTAAGTTCGTTTAATCATTAATTATACTAGTGGGTTTCGTCCGAAGATATTAGTAACTTAAAATTATAATACACAATGTAGTAACGCATAAGTGTTACCACTTCGTCACTTATTTGGGGAAAAAAGGTAGCCGCTATTGGCAACACTTTTTTTTTTTTGCATAATTTTCCCGAGCCCATCCCCATCTGCTCCTCTTCATTTAGTTTAGAGCTTAATAAGAATTATGATATTTCCGATTGGGTCTGGGCGGGCGGGAGTACGTTAGAGTAAATTCCCTAAATATGGACCAGTCACATAATATGGACCACGACAATAGTTCGCTAGGTGTCACTGCTATCGCAGTGAAGTGAGCCGCTTTTGATGCCCTGGCTTCGCGCCCCTCTGTACCTGTACCTGTACCTGTACCTGTACCTGTACCTGTACCTGTACCTGTATCTGTATCTGTATCTGTATCTGTATCTGTATCTGTACCTGTATCTGTATCTGTATTTGTATTTGTATCTGTATCTGTATCTGTATCTGTATCTGTACCTGTATCTGTATCTGTACCTGTACCTGTACCTGTACCTGTACCTGTACCTGTACCTGTACCTGTACCTGTACCTGTATCTGTATCTGTATCTGTATCTGTATCTGTATCTGTATCTGTATCTGTATCTGTATCTGTATCTGTACCTGTACCTGTACCTGTATCTGTATCTGTATCTGTATCTGTATCTGTATCTGTATCTGTATCTGTATCTGTATCTGTATCTGTATCTGTATCTGTATCTGTATCTGTATCTGTATCTGTATCTGTATCTGTATCTGTATCTGTATCTGTATCTGTATCTGTACCTGTACCTGTACCTGTACCTGTATCTGTATCTGTATCTGTGCCTGTGCCTGTGCCTGTACCTGTACCTGTACCTGCACCTGCACCTGCACCTGCATCTGTATCTGTATCTGTATCTGTATCTGTATCTGTATCTGTATCTGTATCTGTATCTGTATCTGTATCTGTATCTGTATCTGTATCTGTATCTGTATCTGTATCTGTATCTGTATCTGTATCTGTATCTGTATCTGTATCTGTATCTGTATCTGTATCTGTATCTGTATCTGTATCTGTATCTGTATCTGTATCTGTATCTGTATCTGTATCTGTATCTGTATCTGTATCTGTATCTGTATCTGTACCTGTACCTGTACCTGTACCTGTACCTGTACCTGTACCTGTACCTGTACCTGTACCTGTACCTGTACCTGTACCTGTACCTGTACCTGTACCTGTACCTGTACCTGTACCTGTACCTGTACCTGTACCTGTACCTGTACCTGTACCTGTACCTGTACCTGTACCTGTACCTGTACCTGTACCTGTACCTGTACCTGTACCTGTACCTGTACCTGTACCTGTACCTGTACCTGTACCTGTACCTGTACCTGTACCTGTACCTGTACCTGTACCTGTACCTGTACCTGTACCTGTACCTGTACCTGTACCTGTACCTGTACCTGTACCTGTACCTGTACCTGTACCTGTACCTGTACCTGTACCTGTACCTGTACCTGTACCTGTACCTGTACCTGTACCTGTACCTGTACCTGTATCTATCTATCTATCTATCTATCTATCTATCTATCTGATAGATACTGATATGATAGATACTGATAGATACTGATAGATACTAATAGATACTGATAGATACTGATAGATAGATACTGATAGATACTGATAGATACTGATAGATACTGATAGATACTGATAGATACTGATAGATACTGATAGATACTGATATGATAGGTACTGATAAATACTGATAGATACTGATAGATACTGATAGATACTGATAGATACTGATAGATACTGATATGATAGATACTGATAGATACTGATATGATAGATACTGATAGATACTGATAGATACTGATAGATACTGATAGATACTGATATGATAGATACTGATAGATACTGATGGATCCTGATAGATACTGATAGACAGATACTGATAGATACTGATAGATACTGATAGATACTGATATGATAGATACTGATATGATAGATACTGATAGATACTGATAGATACTGATAGATACTGATAGATAGATACTGATAGATACTGATATGATAGATACTGATAAATACTGATAGATACTGATAGATACTGATAGATACTGATAGATACTGATATGATAGATACTGATAGATACTGATAAATACTGATAGATACTGATAGATACTGATAGATACTGATAGATACTGATAGATACTGATAGATACTGATAGATACTGATAGATACTGATAGATACTGATAGATACTGATAGATACTGATAGATACTGATATGATAGATACTGATATGATAGATACTGATAGATACTGATAGATAGATACTGATAGATACTGATAGATACTGATTGATACTGATAGATACTGATAGATACTGATATGATAGATACTGATAGATACTGATAGATACTGATAGATACTGATAGATACTAATAGATACTGATAGATACTGATAGATACTGATAGATACTGATATGATAGATACTGATAAGATAGATACTGATAGATACTGATAGATACTGATAGATACTGATAGATACTGATAGATACTGATAGATACTGATAGATACTGATAGATACTGATAGATACTGATAGATACTGATAGATGTTGATAGATACTGATAGGGTGTGGGCGGGCGGGAGTACGTTACTAATATCTTCGGACGAAACCCTTCGTATAATTATGATAGAACTTCACTTACAGGTAAGTTCGTTTAATCATTAATTATACTCGTGTTTCGTCCTCGATATCAGTAACTTAAAATTATAATACACAATGTAGGAACGCATAAGTGTTACCACTTCGTCACTTATTTGGGGAAAAAAGGTAGCCGCTATTGGCAACACTTTTTTTTTTTTGCATAATTTTCCCGAGCCCATCCCCATCTGCTCCTCTTCATTTAGTTTAGAGCTTAATAAGAATTATGATATTTCCGATTGGGTCTGGGCGGGCGGGAGTACGTTAGAGTAAATTCCCTAAATATGGACCAGTCACATAATATGGACCACGACAATAGTTCGCTAGGTGTCACTGCTATCGCAGTGAAGTGAGCCGCTTTTGATGCCCTGGCTTCGCGCCCCTCTGTACCTGTACCTGTACCTGTACCTGTACCTGTACCTGTACCTGTATCTGTATCTGTATCTGTATCTGTATCTGTACCTGTATCTGTATCTGTATTTGTATTTGTATCTGTATCTGTATCTGTATCTGTATCTGTATCTGTACCTGTACCTGTATCTGTACCTGTACCTGTACCTGTACCTGTACCTGTACCTGTACCTGTACCTGTACCTGTACCTGTATCTGTATCTGTATCTGTATCTGTATCTGTATCTGTACCTGTACCTGTACCTGTACCTGTATCTGTATCTGTATCTGTATCTGTATCTGTATCTGTATCTGTATCTGTACCTGTACCTGTATCTGTACCTGTACCTGTACCTGTACCTGTACCTGTACCTGTACCTGTACCTGTACCTGTACCTGTACCTGTACCTGTACCTGTACCTGTACCTGTACCTGTACCTGTACCTGTACCTGTACCTGTACCTGATAGATACTGATGGATCCTGATGGATCCTGATAGATACTGATAGACAGATACTGATAGATACTGATAGATACTGATATGATAGATACTGATATGATAGATACTGATAGATACTGATAGATACTGATAGATAGATACTGATAGATACTGATAGATACTGATATGATAGATACTGATAGATACTGATAGATACTGATAGATACTGATATGATAGATACTGATAGATACTGATAAATACTGATAGATACTGATAGATACTGATAGATACTGATAGATACTGATAGATCCTGATAGATACTGATAGATACTGATAGATACTGATAGATACTGATAGATACTGATAGATACTGATAGATACTGATATGATAGATACTGATATGATAGATACTGATAGATACTGATAGATAGATACTGATAGATACTGATAGATACTGATTGATACTGATAGATACTGATAGATACTGATATGATAGATACTGATAGATACTGATAGATACTGATAGATACTGATAGATACTAATAGATACTGATGGATACTGATAGATACTGATAGATTGTAACATAAAAAATGTTACATAACCTTGGTTATAAGAAATATAATAAAAATTACATTTTTTTTACAAAATAAAAACATATAATTATAACACTTAATTAAAAACAGTTACTGAAAATAAACTATACTAAATATTAAACTAGTTAAGTGTACCACGCTTGTTACTTATTTTACCAAGCGGACTGTACGTGAACACGCATTGCTTTGTCTCCGTATCAACCGGTCGGCCGCCTTCCGCCCGCGCCCCGCTCACCCACCTGGCTCCCGCGCCGTGCCGCCGGGCAGACTGATTTTGTTTTCAACGCAGGCGCACGTACGCTCATCCTTAGCGTCGTCACACGTCGCCGGCGTAGTCAAATTTGTTAACATAATTTGAATTTAGCCTACACTAAATTCCCGTATAGTATTACTGTACTCGTGTAGTGTCAGTGTAAAATACCCCTAAATTATTGGGTGAGTGTTGAACATTTCTTATGCTTCATATAGAACCGGTAGATTTAAATATGTGTCTAACGGTGATCCTTTGTTTGATTTTGCCTGCTTACGGATGCTTTATAAATGTCGATCCTCGCATCTCATTTTCATTTAGCTATCGCAATCATGCATTGTTAATGTTAACGATAATAAATAATAAATATTTTCAAGATTTAAATCTTAATGTACTTTGCAAATTTTAATGTAACGTATTTTTCAAATTTTAAACGTTAACGTATTTTTTCAAATTTAAATCTTAACGTCCATTTAATTTTTTAGAATGAATGTTTTTTCTTTCGCATATAAATGCTAACGCTTTTGATTTCAAAATGTAAACTCCGTCCGACTGTGACATCCGCACTTCACCCAGCCATTTCACCATCACGCAGTGCTTGCCTTCTGCTTCTGCACAATAACGGTCACAGTCAACGGAGATGTTGTTATATTATTATTTTGACACGAAGGACGTAAATTCCAGGGTGCTACGTTACGGCTCGAGCCCAGCACCAAGGCTTTCGGCGTTGGCCCAGCTGACGTCCCTCAGCTCGTTTACAACTGATGACCTGCAGCCCGTCCACGTCTCCTCAACGACCTCGAGTTCCAGGAGAGTACTGGCGTGGTGGCGGCGACAACTACTGGGAACAAAATATCAGACCGGCTTTGAACGTACCCATCCCTACGACTTATTTTCGTGTGCTAGCGGCGTGTCGCGGAATAAACGTTTTTAAGTTTTAATTTGTTGAACTTATTTATTCCCGACCTGTAGACGTAGCACTGGCGCCCTTACCGTGGTTTTTTTAATTTTCTGGATAAAGGTCTGATATTTGTTCCCAGGTGGGTAGTTGTGGTTTATGTGCTTGATGTCTTTTTTTTTGTTTTGTGAAACGTTTTTCTGTTTTATTTTTGGTTGCCAGCAGCTAAGGTGTACAGAATAGTTTTTTTTTTATTTTGTTAAAGTTGTGTTTTTGCTCCGGTACAGTCGGACACAATATTAAGTGTTAGCTTTTAAATTTGTTTTCAAAATTGTTTTATTGCAATTTTTGAGTGTAATTTTCTTTGTGAGTTTAATTATTGGTAGTACAGTCAGTCTCAATATTTTGAATTGTTTTTTTTTGCACAACATTTTATAGTTTTTAACAACTTCGTAATTTGTCATTTTGTACACCATTATTCGTACACATTAGTTGCATTTAATGCTTATTTTTTGTTTTTTTGTTTTTCTGTTATTTTTATTTGCGTTGTTTATTTAGTTTTTTTTTAATTTTGCAAGTAGATTATTTTAAAAGAAAAACAACCAAAACGTTATAAATTTTTACAAGTGGTTTTGTAACGGACGGAGTATTTTTTCGTTGTTTTTTTTTTGCGTGATTTGTTCAACACTCGCTGAATAACTTAATTATTACTTTACCGCGGATTTGTTGCTTTTACAATGGCTTACCACATAAAATTTATGTCGTTACAAAAAACTGAACTTGAGTACGAAGTTGCTATTCGGGGTGAGACACCAGCTTCCACTGTCCAGGAGCTACGTAAGCAAATTGCTAAATGCGGGCCTATTTTTCCATCTGAGGAGATTCTTTCTAGTCCGTTTGATGTAGTTGAGGATTTAGACGGTGCAGCGGAAGTGATTAATAGGGTTAATTCCTTGTTAGACTCAAAGCCTTTAGAAAAGAGTACTTTACTACGAGCGCAAAACCTGGTTCATCACCTTTATCACCGGCTTAACCGCATTGAATGTGAAGATGAAGAACAAAGGGAGACTTTCAATCAATGTGTTAGCTTATTTCAACTTTGCTCTGACCGTGTAGGTAAGCTCCTCATTAGTAATGTGGTAGACCCGCTGGCTTCTACTAGTAGTGATTCTCAGTCTTCTCGTGTCATTTCTCCTTCTCCCCTTAACAACTGTCAAAATTGCGTTACGACGGCAAAACCTGTGTGAGGGCGTTCATTCAACGCGTTTCCGAATTTTGCACAGCGAAGAATATCCCAAGTAGCAAAATTCTACACAATGCTACTGAGATATTCACAGGCGATGCGATTCACTGGTTTAGAAGTGTTCGGGAAAAAGTAACAAGCTGGGACGATCTAGTTGTGTTTCTGAGGCAGGATTTCGGACAGGCTGATTTCGATTATAGGCTACTTTCCGAAATTCGGTCTCGCACACAGGGTGAAACGGAAAATATCGTGATATATTTGTCGATTATGTCCGGCCTTTTTTCACGTTTGTCAAAAACCTTGCCTGAAAGCGACAAGCTCGAGATATTACTTCATAATATCCGACCATGTTACGCGAGCACCTTATCTTCCGTTTCTGAAATTAAGTCCATAGAAGAGTTAAAGACGTTATGTCGTAACTACGAAAGTATACAGTCGCGGCTTTCTCAATTCAAGGAACCTCCACGTCCAAGTGTAGATACTTTGGCGCCGGAACTTGCATATTCTGGTGGTTCATCAAGAAATAAAAGCAACTATAATAGTACACATTTTAATAACAATAATAAATTCAAATATAATAACCAAAATTATAATAAAACTTATTCGCAAAATAATTATACGTCTGAATCACATAAAACTAATCCTAATTATGTACATGCTATCGCTCCGTCAACATCCAAGACACGTTTTTGTCCTAGATGTCGAGTGGATACACACAATCTGCGTCAGTGCACAGCAAATAAAGATGTCATCGTTTGTTTTGTTTGTGGTCGTAAAAATGTTAAAACACCTGATTGTCCTGATTGCAACAGAGATAGGAAACAGCGTCCAAAAAACTAGTTACTCAGAATTGTGTCAATGATTGTAACGTGGCTAATTTTGATAAAGATGACTGGCAAAGTTGGCTGCTTTCAATTAACTTATTTTTTAGGTCATATAAAATTGACACAATTCTGAAGGAAGATCATCAAAATGACAATAGACCTTATGTTTCGGTGCAGATCAATGGCGTTACAATATCAGGATTATTAGATTCCGGTTCTGCTGTGACTATCCTTGGCAATGGTGCTCATAAAGTCCTTGTCAATAGTGGGTTAAAAGTAACCAAAGGAGACTTTATTTCTGTAACAGCAGCTGGGGGTCAAATGTTGCAAAGTGAGGGTTATATAGACGTTCCTTTACATTTTGATGGTAGATTTCACATCTTAAAGGCTTTTATCGTGCCAGGTATCCAGAGCAACCTCATATTAGGAGTAGATTTTTGGCGTGCCTTTCAAATTTGCCCTAAGTTTCTTAGCAGTATAGTTCTAGATGGCAGCAGTACAACAGCTAATACCGAGTTGCATAATCAACGAACTTTTATCCAGGGTTACGACAAATTATCCGAGACTGAAAAACAATTGGCAAATAACGTTGTCAAGCAATTCGAGGACATTTCATATGAACGTAAGGGTTTGGGTCTTACGAACTTAATTACGCATAAAATTGATACTGGTGATGCTAGCCCGATTCGCCAACGTTATTACCGATTGTCACCTGAAAAACAGCGTATCTTGATAGAACAGGTAGACGAGATGCTCGCCTTAGATGTTGTCGAGCCTTGCGAAAGCAGCTGGTCGTCACCTGTCCTGCTGGTCAATAAGAAGAACGGGGAACCTCGTTTCTGCCTGGACAGCCGTAAATTGAATTCGGTGACGAAGCGTGACGCATATAACCTCCCATATATCTCCGAGATTTTGGACAACCTTAGGGATGCTCGTTACTTGTCCAGCATCGACTTGTCCAAGGCCTTTTGGCAGATTGCGATTGAGCCTGAGGATAGGCAGAAGACGGCATTTTATGTGCCCGGTAGGGGAAGCCTACACTTTAAACGAACTGCGTTCGGCCTGACCAACGCTCCTGCTACTCAGCAAAGATTAGTGGACCTGTTGTTCTCAGAGTTCGACCTTAAAGTGTTCGCCTACCTGGATGACATCATCATCGTCTCCGAAGATTTCAATAGTCACGTCACCTTGCTCTTACGTGTTTTAGATAAACTCAAACAAGCCAACCTCACTGTTAATTTAGATAAGTGTAATTTTTTCAGTAGCCAGCTTAAGTACCTAGGGTACGTCGTTGACGGTTCCGGTTTGCGTACCGATCCTGCGAAGGTGGAGGCTATTCTAAATTATCCTACACCGACGTCTCGTAAAGACGTAAAGCGATTTCTTGGGACCGCTACTTGGTACAGACGATTTGTCCCTAATTTTAGTACAATAGCAGCTCCATTAAATAAATTAACTTCCTCAAAGAAGGGTTCACCCCCATTTAAATGGACTCCAGAAGCAGACGCTGCATTCAAGCAACTAAAAGAGCGTTTGGTCTCTGCTCCTGTTCTGTGTTGTCCAGATTATACAAAGCCATTTGAAGTGCATAGTGATGCTAGCAACTTCGGAATTGGCGCAATGTTGACACAAACTATCGATGGCAGGGAGCACCCGATTGCGTATATGTCCAAAAGCTTGTCATCTGCTGAAAGGAACTACAGTGTTAGCGAACGCGAGGCCTTGGCCGTGGTTACAGCCTTAGAATATTGGCGTTGCTATATCGAAAATGGTCAGCCTTTCACTGTATACACTGACCACAGCGCGCTCAAATGGTTTCTGTCCATTAGCAATCCAACCGGTAGACTGGCTCGTTGGGGTGTTCGGTTGTCAGCTTTTAATTTCACGCTTAAACATCGTAGGGGCGTTGATAATGTCATTCCTGATGCCTTGTCGCGTGCTCCAGTAAGTGCTATTTGTACCTCCAACTCTCATTTGGACTCTAAAGATACCTGGTACACAAATATTTATAACGGTTGTCTTCATAATCCAATAGATTTTCCAAATTTTAGAATTAATGATAATTCATTGTACCGATTATCCAAAAACAAGCATGAGCTTACTAACGAATTTTCATGGAAATTGGTTGTTCCCGCTGAATTACGTCTAAAGGCTATACATGAAAACCACTCAGAGCCAACAGCAGGACACATGGGCATTTTTAAAACTTACCGTAGGCTTGCGCTACGATATTTTTGGCCAGGCATGTACCAGGACGTGGTCAAATTTATTGGAACGTGCGATAAGTGTTTGTCGTACAAGTCTCAGAACCATCAAACCTTAGGGGAAATGGGGAGACCGAAACAGTGCTCACGCCCGTTTCAAATGCTATCAATAGACCTGATGGGTCCATTACCAACAACTAGGAAACGTAACAACTACATCTTAGTCATCACATGTTGCTTTTCCAAGTACTGTTTAATTTTTCCCATCGTAAAGGCTACTGCAGAGGTAATCGTCGAAATTTTGGAAAAATCGGTTTTCCTGGTACATGGCGTTCCCCAAACCGTGCTGATGGATAATGGTACACAGTTTACTGGCAAGGTTATGGAAAATCTGTTTAAAACCTATCATATCCCCAATGTCTACTATAGTCCTAAATACACTCCTCAAGTAAATTTAGTAGAACGTTACAATAGGACTATAATAACTTGTATTTCCACTTTTGTTGGGGACGATCACAGATCTTGGGACGTGTTCATACCACGGGTTCAATTTGCCATTAACAGTTCTGTTAATGAGGTTACAGGATTTACACCTGCGTTTTTAGTTTACGGTAGAGAGCTGGTGACTTGTGGAACACACTATACGGAAACCGATTTAGGGAAGGAAGTGTTGTTTTTGCCCCGCGATGCATATGCTGAGAACTTAGGTTGTATGGCTTCAATATTTGACGATGTCCAAAGAAAATTATGGCATGCCCATGTTAAGAGCACGTCTCAATATAATTTAAGACGAAAGTCAGCTGAGTTTAATATAGGTGACGTCGTTATGAAGCGTGCCTATTTTCTTAGTGACAAGGGAAAACAGTTCACTAAAAAGCTAGCTCCGAAATTCATTAAGGCAAAGGTTGTTGCTAAAAAATCGCCTTTGGTATATGTGTTGCAGGATTTGGCAGGCAAAGACTTAGGTACCTGGCACATAAAAGACCTCAAATTGGTAGGTTCTAATAGAGCGTAGATTGTTTTTTTTTATTGATTTCTTGTGTCTTAACATCTTCATACACTCGTGTCTGTATGGTTTCCAGTCCTAGTGACAAGTTACCTTATTATATTTTAGAAATTAGGCGTCAGTAATATAGCGTAATTTATTACCGATGTAATTATGTATGAGTGAAGTATGTATGGAGAAGTATGAATGTGCGCATACAGATGCGAAGATATAACGGATTTTATCACATTTAGGTGTAATAAAATCCTTCCGGACGCGCCTGGGTACTGTAACATAAAAAATGTTACATAACCTTGGTTATAAGAAATATAATAAAAATTACATTTTTTTTACAAAATAAAAACATATAATTATAACACTTAATTAAAAACAGTTACTGAAAATAAACTATACTAAATATTAAACTAGTTAAGTGTACCACGCTTGTTACTTATTTTACCAAGCGGACTGTACGTGAACACGCATTGCTTTGTCTCCGTATCAACCGGTCGGCCGCCTTCCGCCCGCGCCCCGCTCACCCACCTGGCTCCCGCGCCGTGCCGCCGGGCAGACTGATTTTGTTTTCAACGCAGGCGCACGTACGCTCATCCTTAGCGTCGTCACACGTCGCCGGCGTAGTCAAATTTGTTAACATAATTTGAATTTAGCCTACACTAAATTCCCGTATTACTGTACTCGTGTAGTGTCAGTGTAAAATACGGTTTACCCTTGTTTGGTCTAATAATTTTTTGCCTAATTTTGATTTGCCTAATTTCATTTTGTCTAAAATTACTTTGCATATTTATTCAGTTTGCCTAATATTCGTTTAGTCTAAAGTCATTTCGCTTAATGAATATTTTGCATAATCTTGTTTCGCCGTATTTTCATATTGCCTAATTTTTGTATATATAATTTCATTTTATCTATTATTCAACTAATATAATAACATTTCCTATAAACGCTAGTTTGCCTACTACAATTTTTGTATAATTTCAGTTTGCCTAATTTGCTCGTGCAGTATATTATTTTACGTTTTTTTTTATTACCTGTTATTTATTTATTATTAATCAAAGTATACACCTTAAATATATTCAATTCCCTGCAAAACTTAAGGATGGTAAGTGTTTGTACGGAACCCTCGGTGCGCGTTCGGGTCGCAGTTTAACCTAACACTCCTCCTCGCTTCGCTCGTCGTCGTACCTAACCTAAGCCAAGTCAGATCTGCCTTAAGGTGAAATAGGTACTGTTAGAAATCGTAAGCCAAGTCGGACCTGCGAGGCTCGCTCGCTTCGCTCGCTCGTTAGGGTCGTAGTTCAACCTAACACTCCTCCTCGCTTCGCTCGTCGTCGTACCTAACCTAAGCCAAGTCGGATCTGCCTTAAGGTGAAATACGTATTGTTAGGAATCGTAAGCCAAGTCGGACTTGCGCGGCTCGCTCGCTTCGCTCGCTCGTTTGGGTCGCAGTTGAACCTAACACTCCTCCTCGCTTCGCTCGTCGTCGTACCTAACCTAAGCCAAGTCGGATCTGCCTTAAGGTGAAATAGGTATTGTTAGAAATCGTAAGCCAAGTCGAACCTGCGCGGCTCGCTCGTTAGGGTCGTAGCTCAACCTAACACTCCTCCTCGCTTCGCTCGTCGTCGTACCTAACCTAAGCCAAGTCGGATCTGCCTTAAGGTGAAATAGGTAATATTAGGAATCGTAAACCAAGTCGGAACTGTGCGGCTCGCTCGTTTGGGTTGCAGTTCAACCTAACACTCCTCCTCGCTTCGCTCGTCGTTGTACCTAACCTAAGCCAAGTCGGATCTGCCTTAAGGTGAAAAAGGTATTGTTAGGAATCGTAAGCCAAGTCGGACCTGCGCGGCTCGCTCGCTTCGCTCGCTCGTTTGGATCGCATTTCAACCTAACACTCCTCCTCGCTTCGCTCGTCGTCGTACCTAACCTAAGCCAAGTCGCAAGTCGGAACTGCCTTAAATGTTATGTTCATAAAATGAGTTTCAACGTGATGGTCGTTAGTTAGAATAACATTCGGCAAAATAATCATTAGTTAAAATAACATTCGGCAATATAATCATTAGTTAAAATAACATTCGGCAATATAATCATTAGTTAAAATAACTTTCGGCAATATAAGAATTAGTTGAACTAATATTAAACAAAACAAACTTTATTTGAAGTGATGATTAGACTAAACGAGTTTCGACAAAGTGATGATTTATTGAAACAATAATTATGAAAACTGAAATTAGGCAAACCGTTGGTTATACTAAAAGTTGTTAGGCAAACTGAAATTAGGCAAATCATTTTTAGACAAAACAAGGGAATACCGTAAAATACCCCTAAATTATTGGGTGAGTGTTGAACATTTCTTATGCTTCATATAGAACCGGTAGATTTAAATATGTGTCTAACGGTGATCCTTTGTTTGATTTTGCCTGCTTACGGATGCTTTATAAATGTCGATCCTCGCATCTCATTTTCATTTAGCTATCGCAATCATGCATTGTTAATGTTAACGATAATAAATAATAAATATTTTCAAGATTTAAATCTTAATGTACTTTGCAAATTTTAATGTAACGTATTTTTCAAATTTTAAACGTTAACGTATTTTTTCAAATTTAAATCTTAACGTCCATTTAATTTTTTAGAATGAATGTTTTTTCTTTCGCATATAAATGCTAACGCTTTTGATTTCAAAATGTAAACTCCGTCCGACTGTGACATCCGCACTTCACCCAGCCATTTCACCATCACGCAGTGCTTGCCTTCTGCTTCTGCACAATAACGGTCACAGTCAACGGAGATGTTGTTATATTATTATTTTGACACGAAGGACGTAAATTCCAGGGTGCTACGTTACGGCTCGAGCCCAGCACCAAGGCTTTCGGCGTTGGCCCAGCTGACGTCCCTCAGCTCGTTTACAACTGATGACCTGCAGCCCGTCCACGTCTCCTCAACGACCTCGAGTTCCAGGAGAGTACTGGCGTGGTGGCGGCGACAACTACTGGGAACAAAATATCAGACCGGCTTTGAACGTACCCATCCCTACGACTTATTTTCGTGTGCTAGCGGCGTGTCGCGGAATAAACGTTTTTAAGTTTTAATTTGTTGAACTTATTTATTCCCGACCTGTAGACGTAGCAAGATACTGATATGATAGATACTGATATGATAGATACTGATAGATACTGATAGATACTGATAGATACTGATAGATACTGATAGATACTGATAGATACTGATAGATACTGATAGATACTGATAGATGTTGATAGATACTGATAGGGTCTGGGCGGGCGGGAGTACGTTACTAATATCTTCGGACGAAACCCTTCGTATAATTATGATAGAACTTCACTTACAGGTAAGTTCGTTTAATCATTAATTATACTCGTGTTTCGTCCTCGATATCAGTAACTTAAAATTATAATACACAATGTAGGAACGCATAAGTGTTACCACTTCGTCACTTATTTGGGGAAAAAAGGTAGCCGCTATTGGCAACACTTTTTTTTTTTTTGCATAATTTTCCCGAGCCCATCCCCATCTGCTCCTCTTCATTTAGTTTAGAGCTTAATAAGAATTATGATATTTCCGATTGGGTCTGGGCGGGCGGGAGTACGTTAGAGTAAATTCCCTAAATATGGACCAGTCACATAATATGGACCACGACAATAGTTCGCTAGGTGTCACTGCTATCGCAGTGAAGTGAGCCGCTTTTGATGCCCTGGCTTCGCGCCCCTCTGTACCTGTACCTGTACCTGTACCTGTACCTGTACCTGTACCTGTACCTGTACCTGTACCTGTATCTGTATCTGTATCTGTATCTGTATCTGTATCTGTATCTGTACCTGTATCTGTATCTGTATTTGTATTTGTATCTGTATCTGTATCTGTATCTGTATCTGTACCTGTACCTGTATCTGTACCTGTACCTGTACCTGTACCTGTACCTGTACCTGTACCTGTATCTGTATCTGTATCTGTATCTGTATCTGTACCTGTACCTGTACCTGTACCTGTATCTGTATCTGTATCTGTATCTGTATCTGTATCTGTATCTGTATCTGTATCTGTACCTGTACCTGTATCTGTACCTGTACCTGTACCTGTACCTGTACCTGTACCTGTACCTGTACCTGTACCTGTACCTGTACCTGTACCTGTACCTGCACCTGTATCTATCTATCTATCTATCTATCTATCTATCTATCTATCTATCTATCTGATAGATACTGATATGATAGATACTGATAGATACTGATAGATACTGATAGATACTAATAGATACTGATAGATACTGATAGATAGATACTGATAGATACTGATAGATACTGATAGATACTGATAGATACTGATAGATACTGATAGATACTGATAGATACTGATAGATACTGATAGATACTGATAGATACTGATATGATAGGTACTGATAAATACTGATAGATACTGATAGATACTGATAGATAGATACTGATAGATACTGATAGATACTGATATGATAGATACTGATAGATACTGATAGATACTGATGGATCCTGATAGATACTGATAGACAGATACTGATAGATACTGATAGATACTGATAGATACTGATAGATACTGATATGATAGATACTGATATGATAGATACTGATAGATACTGATAGATACTGATAGATACAGATAGATACTGATATGATAGATACTGATAGATACTGATAGATACTGATAGATAATGATATGATAGATACTGATATGATAGATACTGATAGATACTGATAGATACCGATAGATACTGATAGATACTGATATGATAGATACTGATAGATACTGATGGATCCTGATAGATACTGATAGACAGATACTGATAGATACTGATAGATACTGATAGATACTGATATGATAGATACTGACAGATACTGATAGATACTGATAGATACTGATAGATGCTGATAGATACTGATAGATAGATACTGATAGATACTGATAGATACTGATATGATAGATACTGATAGATACTGATAGATACTGATAGATACTGATAGATACTGATAGATACTGATATGATAGATACTGATAGATACTGATAAATACTGATAGATACTGATAGATACTGATAGATACTGATAGATACTTATAGATCCTGATAGATACTGATAGATAGATACTGATAGATACTGATAGATACTGATAGATACTGATAGATACTGATAGATACTGATATGATAGATACTGATATGATAGATACTGATAGATACTGATAGATAGATACTGATAGATACTGATAGATACTGATAGATACTGATAGATACTGATAGATACTGATATGATAGATACTGATAGATACTGATAGATACTGATAGATACTGATAGATACTAATAGATACTGATAGATACTGATAGATACTGATAGATACTGATAGATACTGATATGATAGATACTGATATGATAGATACTGATATGATAGATACTGATAGATACTGATAGATACTGATAGATACTGATAGATACTGATAGATACTGATAGATGTTGATAGATACTGATAGGGTCTGGGCGGGCGGGAGTACGTTACTAATATCTTCGGACGAAACCCTTCGTATAATTATGATAGAACTTCACTTACAGGTAAGTTCGTTTAATCATTAATTATACTCGTGTTTCGTCCTCGATATCAGTAACTTAAAATTATAATACACAATGTAGGAACGCATAAGTGTTACCACTTCGTCACTTATTTGGGGAAAAAAGGTAGCCGCTATTGGCAACACTTTTTTTTTTTGCATAATTTTCCCAAGCCCATCCCCATCTGCTCCTCTTCATTTAGTTTAGAGCTTAATAAGAATTATGATATTTCCGATTGGGTCTGGGCGGGCGGGAGTACATTAGATACTAATATCTTCGGACGAAACCCTTCGTATAATTATGATAGAACTTCACTTACAGGTAAGTTCGTTTAATCATTAATTATACTCGTGTTTCGTCCTCGATATTAGTAACTTAAAATTATAACACACAATGTAGATGTTGAGAGTATAATAGGAAATATCAGAATTAGTAAACTGTTAGTTATTTAATCGTATTATTATATTAATAGTAACAACAGCACATTTAAGATTTCTTTCAAATCTCATTGATAGGCATAGATAACCATAAATCATGATTATTTTAATTACTGTAGACATATAGCTCTAGCAAGAGCTGTGTTATCCTTATCGAATTCAGCAATAGTTCTGTTCTAGAATCTGTCAAAGGTAGCGGAATTGCCACTCCATCCCGCAGATTTCCTTAAGGCGTCAATGAATACACCTAATAATTTAATAATAATTTGTAAGCTAGGGATGTTGAATCAAGTCTTGTGATATGTGAAGAAAAGATAGATATGTCAATTCCGCTATTTTTTAAATTTGATTTTATCCACCGACCAAGTGTTGTGGCATTCAATATACTCTATGGTTGTGGCTTTAATACTATTATGGGGTTTTTTAAGCCCTATGCAAAGCGAGTTGGATTTGCGTAAGTATTTTGTCCTTACTATGATATGCTTCTAATGTCCTGGCAGGGCATATTTGAGGACGTTCTTCAAAATACGGTAAAAACAAGCTTGGTTAATTCACACCTGCTTTGGAAGTTTTAATCAATTCAGATATTTTAATTATAATTCGATCTGAGAGGAATACTATGTTTCAAATGGATCTTAATTTTTGGTAGTGTTTGCGCTCTGTGCGCCGTTACAAGAGCTAGTAATGTTATACATTTCATTGAAAATTGGTCCAGTTGTAAACTTTCGTTCGGAAAGTATGATTCCAAATGATTGAGAACCTAGGTCACATCCCTATTGATATTATAATGTGGTAATGGCGGTCTAAGCCTGTAAACACCTTTACATTTTTTTTTTATACGATCATCATCTGATATTGGCCCCAATATAAGTGAGAGAGTGGATCTATTAACTGTTGATAGTGCTGTATTGGGCGCCTGAATTAAATAATTCTGTAAGAAACTCTATGATAATTGGAATTGATGGTACATAAAAAATATTGTTTTTTTTTTTTACATAATATGTACCAACGCTTTAAACAAATATCATAATGCTTAATCGAGTTGTCTGATAACGACGCTTCAAGCATGAAATTCACGGCGGAAGGCGGGATACGGCGTTGCAATAGCGCCGTCTTGACAACATCCCGGCAACCAGGGTAATGCTGGCCTGGATGTCCCGGTTGCTGGAATTAAATACCATAACGTGATTACCCTAATCACCTATTTCATGCACATCGGATATCAAGAGCCGATAAAATAAAGGGTACCAGGGTTGTGTTGGCCAGTTTGGAGCAACCATGATACGGTACCCTATGCTTTTCCCGAAATGAAATACCAAATTGCAGTTTTCGGTAGCCTGAGACGGAAAGTTCCCATTCTGTATAATATGGGAACGTCTAGATTCTCTATCTGCGGTGTGATATTATCTGAGGATTTTATATATGATGCTACTACAAATATTTTTCAAGTTTCACACCACTGCTACAAATCTTTTGTTACTTTTGTAGGATGGGGGTACTGAATGCCTCCCATTTGGTTAATGTTAGATACTGCCGTGGTGTTATCAACTCGTAAAATTACTTGGCAACGGTAGTAATTTTTGGCAAATATTTTGAGGGCAAAAAAGGCCGCAAGGAGTTCCAATTGGTTGATATGTAAATTACTCTCTGTGCTAGACTACCTGCCGCTACCCGTATGATCACCACATGCCGCCCCCACCCCGCAGTTGAGGCGTCAGAAAAGATTTCAATTGCGAAATTTTCGTCCTTAATACGGTGGTCTGAGTTGCGTATCGCATGAATCCACCAATTGAAAATATTGAAATCGGGCAGAAGAGAATCGGAAATGTTCATATATTGTTCGTAATCATTATGGTTGAGTAGATTTAAATACTTGATACGTTTCGCCTGCTTCGTATACAGCCAGCCATATTCCACAGCTGGACATGCACATGCAGAAATTAGAAGACCCATTAATTATTTAATCGATTAATTTCTGAAACTGTTCTAGTTCACCTATGATTCGATTTCTGTTAATTTATAATGAAACCTAAATTTTTACAGTTTTTCGATTATGTTAAGAGGCCTTATTCCTTTTGAAATTTGTTTTTTTCATATAATGACAAATATATTGATAATTTCAACCAACTTTTTGAAGTGAATAATACTTTTCCCCGAGTTCTAGGAAGTAACATAGCTTTTTCATGCTTTTTTTGCGTGCAGTCGAAAATAAGTTGAAAAAACTAATTTTCGGCGTGAATTTTGTCAATTTCGAGTAGTTTTCGAAACAAAAATTATCAATGAAAAATTCAAACTGTAGGTTTCAAATATATACCAATAAATCCCAATAGCCCTGTTCTAGGTAGTAACACCAATAAAATGAAAAGAAACATGTTTGATCATATAGAAAAATGTCTAAAACGATCACCATTTTAAAAGGAATAAGGCCTCATAATGTCGTCTTTTAAATCTAACGTTGACTTTAACGCAG